>JAESUZ010000174.1:4470570-4903089 GCA_017311185.1 Proteles cristata cristata | reverse complement strand
CTGTGACTCCCTCTCTCTCTGACCCTCCCCGGCTCGCGCTGTCTCTCTCTCTCCTAGAAATAAATAAAACATTAAAAAAAAAATTAAAAAAAAAATAAAAATAAAAATAAAATTTCTATTCATCTTTCCTGTTGACTCTTTAAAAAAGTTTTTTAATGTTTATTTTTAATAGAGAGACACAGAATGTGAGCAGGGGAGGGGCAGATAGAGAAGGAGACACAGAATCCAAAGCAGGCTCCACACTCTGAGCTGTCAACACAGAGCCCAACGCAGGGCTTAAACTCATGAACCATGAGATCATGACCTGAGCCAAAGTCAGACGCTTAACTGAGTGAGCCACCGGCTGCCCCTCTTGCTGGACTTTCTTACTTCTAGTAGCAGGAGAGTGACTTCATATCTCAGTAATTTATGCCCTGGTATCTATCAAGTGCTGGTGTCCATGAATAAATATAAATTCTCAAATAGAGAAAATCTTCCTCATTCAGGTAATGGCAACAAGATCCTTTAAGTTGTTTTGGCCAAAACCATTTTTGGCCACTTTTTTTCTTCACCCCTCATTGAACCGCTCAGCAAATCACATGCATTCTACCTTCAAAATATGTACCAGCTTCCCACTCGTTCATTGCAAGACACCCTTACAGCTTGCTGTGAATTAATGCCACTGCTCTTAGCTGGTGTCCTGCTTCCCGATTCCGAGAAGCCAGGGCAAGCCTGTCACCACACAAGGGAAATGCAGATTGCTCACAATGGCTCTGTGAGCCTGGCCATGACTCTGTCCCTTCCTTGCACTTCTCTGTCCTCTGCTCCACTCTTCTCTCTTGCTTATCCTCCTCCAGCGACTCATGCCTCCTCGGCCTTCTTAGGACAGGCAGGTGTGATTCAGGGTGTCTGCATCACTGTCCCTGCCCCTCCGAGCACTCTCCCCTCACGTAGCCACAGAGCTCCTTGCCTCCTTTAAGTTCAGGCTCAGATGTCACCTGCATGTGAGGCCCTCCCTAAGCATCCTATTTACAGTGAAACCCTGCCCTACGCCAGCACTCACTGTCTCTCTTCTCTGTTTCCTTTTTCTCTGCAGAGGACTTTTTCTCTTCTAATATGCAGCCTACACCTGTCTTCTCACTGCTGCCTCCGATCTCTGTCTTGATAATTGGATGCGAGAACCACGGAGCCAGGCATGTCTGTCAGTTTTGTTCTTTGCTGTGTCTCCGGCGACTGGCACATAGTAGGCTCGCAGTAAACACTTATGAGTGGGGGGGGGTAGAGAAGCTGTAAAGAAGATAGAGTCTCTTCGAGGCACATCAGGCTGCCAAGAGAACAGATACTGCACAGATGGGTCGGTTCAGAATTCTCTTTGCCCAAATCAGGTGGTAAAAATTAGGGAAGGATTATATGGAAACAATTGGAGGATGATGCCCTATGAAACCCAGAGCTGCTGAAAACTGGTGCCTCTAGTGCCTTAGAGTCACAGCAGCAGAACCTGACCACAGAACACCTTTCAGCCATTTACCATGCAAGGTGGGCTGAATGCCCGGGGCTGGATTTCCAGTCCTGCAGTTTGGGCCCAAATCTCTGAATCATAGCCCTCATCTTAAATCTCTGTCGGTCATAAGTTTTTAATTCCAGCTGTGGAGGCCTTAGGGTGATTCTTTTCAGATGGGTGTATGCTTTGCAGCCTGTACTGATAATTTTGGTAAGATCTCTTTATAAGATGCTACATATTTTTGTAACAATTATATTTAATATGAACTTGAATATGCATTTGAATATATACATATTAATATATGATTTGAGGTGGTTATACTGGTTAGGAGTATCCGCAAGGCACTTGGATAGCTCAGTTGGTTAAGCATCCAACTTAGGCTCAGGTCAAGATCTTAATGGTTCGTGTGTTCGAGCCCCACATCAGGCTCTCTGCTCTCAGCACAGAGCCCACTTCAGATCCTCTGTCCCTCTCTCTACCCTAGCGCCCTACTTTGGCTCAGGTCACAATCTTGTGATTCATGGCTTTGATCCTCGCATTGGGCTCTGTGCTGAAAGCTCAGAGCCTGGAGCCTGTTTCAGATTCTGTGTCTCCCTCTCTCTGCCCCTTTCCTGCTCTGTCTCTGTCTCAAAAATAAATAAATTTTTAAAAATGAATAAGTTGAATTTATTTTTGATTCTGTTAAAATGCAGAGGAACATCTGATTTATTAAATGTATAGGTTTTGATTTAGTAATTTTGAGGAGTTGTTTAAACGCTTATGAAGTCTTCTGAAGAGCTTGGGAAATCAGGTGCATGAAATTTGTGATTGTGGTTTAGAAAGTTTAAGAGCATGTAATTAATTGTATTTATTTTTATTATTTTTATTACTTAAAAATGTTTATTTTTCAGAGAGAGAGAGAGAAAAAGAGAGAGAGAGAGAGAGTGAGCACAAGCAGGGAATGGGGAGAGAGAGGGGAGACAGAGAATCCAAAGTAGACTCCAGGCTCCCAGCTGTCAGCACAGAGCCGACGCAGCCCGAACCCATGAACCATGAAATCATGACCTGAGCAGAATCAGAGGCCTGACCAACTGAGCCACCCAGGTGCCCCAATCATATTTATGAATAGTGTTTAAATGTTTAGGAGAATTTGCTTCTATAGATTTTTTGTGTATGTGACTTTGAATTGTTTATGAGAATTTGATTGTAAACTGTGCTTAAATTAATTGAGGGAATTTAATCTGTTAAATTTAGAGGCTAAGGAAATATTAACCAAGGATCAAGTGTGATTGTTTTAAATTTTAACAAACATTACTAGATCTAAAATTCAATTGATTAAATTTGAGAATTGCATTTAATGGCCTAAGGAAAACTAAGCTCTAAATTTACAACTTAAAATATTGTAATCAAGGGGCGCCTGGGTGGCTTAGTCAGTTAAGTGTCCGACTTTCGCTTAGGTCATGATCTCGTGGTTTGTGGGTTCGGGCCCCGCGTCGGGCTCTGTGCTGACTGCCAGCTCAGAGCCTGGAGCCTGTTTCAGTCTGTGACTCTCTCTCTCTGACCCTCCCCTGCTCATGCTGTCTCTCTCTCTCTCTCCTAGAAATAAATAAAACATTAAAAAAATATATTGTAATCAATTAACAAATGGCTTTAGATAATCCACAAAGGATTTGGACATCACAAAAAGTCACTTGTGGGGCACCTGGGTGGCTCAGTCAGTTGAGCATCTGACTCTTGATTTTGGTTCAGGTCGTGATCCCAGGGTCATGAGATTGAGCTCCACCTCATACTCCATGCTGAGTGTGGAGCCTGTTTGAGATTCTCTTTCTTTTTCTGTCCCTCCCCAGCTCATGCATGCGCACATGTGCCCCCACACTCTCTCTAAAATAAAACAAACAAACAAATATTTGTTGAACCTCTGCTCTGTCCTATTCTATAGGCCAGGCACTCCCTTATCTCATTTGAGAACCGAGTAACCTGCTTATGGTCACAAAAGGATGAACGGATATTTGAACTTGAATGACAATGTGGACAACATTTGGCAGAATCCTCTAGTCATTGGGTAAGGGTCATAGCCGGAGGAAACAGAATAAATAACTAGAGAAATAAATAAGCTGGAGAAATTACTTAATGAAAATTAAGAGATCAACTAGGGTAACCAGAACAGTAAAAGCCAGTAATTCAGCCAACCCAAATCAGATGTTTAAACCAGAAAAAACTCAGGAGAACAGAATATGTTCGAAGTGCATCTTGATGTCCTTACAGCCAGGCTTGTTAGGGGAAGTCATTGCTCTCCCATCTGCGGTTCTGGACCACAGATTCAGACTCAGCCATCCAATTGTGACTCAGGTGTACAGAACTTCTTCCACCTGCAGAGACCTCTTGCCCTCAGTGGCTGGGTCTCTTGAATCCCACAAGGTGAATCGGGACCCCCAGAGACCCCAGACTCTGAATGTACACCTTTTGTAGCTTCCATGCTCCTGGAACACTGGCACAGTGGAAACACAAGGCAATGCTATTCTGATCCCTGTTCTAAGAACCAAGTCTACTCGGGACTCATCAAGACAGTTTTTTTTTAATGTTTTATTTATTTCTGAGAAAGAGAGAGAGAGAGAGAGAACAGAGGACGGTCAGAGAGAGAGGGAGATACAGAATGTGAAGCAGGCTCCAGACTGAGTTGTCAGCACAGAGCCTGATGAGGGGCTCGAACCCACAAACTGTGAGATCATGACCTGAGCCGAAGTCGGACACTTAACCGACTGAGCCACCCAGGCACCCCTTATCAAGACAGTTCTTGAAAGTGTTTGTTGAATGAGTCAATTTCATTGAATTTTTGGGTCGATGAAGGTATAGAAAGAACAGGGAGATTATCTTTCAGTTTTACGTTTTGTCTTTTCGAGTGGGAAATATATAGCAGTTGTACCAAAGTCAGAAAGGACTACACCGAAAATAAGTCCTCATTCTGCCTGCTCCCTTCTGATTCCCCAGGCACTCAGTTCTCTGCCTCAGAAACTACCAGTGTCCTAACCGTATCTTTCCATGGTTAGTCATCCCTTATGTAAGCAATGTATGAGCCTATATTTTCTCCTCTTTTTAAAAAGATACAAATGGTAACCAACTATACATATTGTTCTGTACCTTGTTTCTCTGTTTTATTCAACAACTTATTTTGGGGATCTTTCCAGTACAGTAATTAAGGACTGCCTATGTTTCTGGACCAAAGGCTGCACGACGTTACGTTGTATAACACTGGAGAAGTTCCCCACTGAGGGACATTTTAATTGTGGCCACTCTTTTACAGTTACCAACCAACAGGCACCGAACTTAAAGTGATTTCCAATTCAGAGCGCAGAGGCCCTCAACAAAAGATATTCACATTCACCTGTGGCTTGGCTTTCCTGCTGGACTTTTCACTGTTTTCTTTTGCGGGGAGAAGAAAAGTGGCCGTTCACAGGGGCGCCCTGCCTAGCTGTCTCTTGCCTTTTTTTCTTTTTCTCTCCCTCAGATGGGACAGATGCTCACAAGCTATGGTCACTGATCTTTAGCACCTGTCACACCTGCAGCTTCGACCTTGCTGGGTGCTGCTTAGAAATGCAGAACCTGGTTCCACTCAGGCCAGCTACTGAATGGGATTTGCATTTTAAGCAGATCAGCAACTGACTTCTATTCTGGTTTCGTCTGAGACATGCTGAGGAGCAGCCTGCAGTTTGAGTGGATTGAGCTCATGTGCCAGATGGATGCCTGGGGAGAGGGGCAGAGGGGAGGAGGCTCCTGGTCCCTAATTGTGAAACTCCCTCACAGGGACCTCTGTGTTGAGGCTGATCCTGAAAGTGACTGCATATTTGGTGTGAATGTCTGGAAGTGACTTGGAAGGGCTGAAAGTGCAAGTGTCTTTGAAGACAGGGGACTTGCTGAAGGAGAGAGCCCTTGAGAAGTAGACAGTCTTCCTTCCCGCCAGGATACAGGGATATGAGATGGCACCCTGGCCACGGAGAGCCCCCTCCCTTGTACAGGAGGAAACTCACTGTCCTCTGTATAGGATATTGAAGTAGCCTTTTTTTTTTTTTTAAAGATGTTTTTATGTAAGTGGATGGAAAAGACAAATGGAACTTAATAACCAAGCCTCACTGATGGGATCTCAAGAGACAAGTTATTGATCCAGAGACCCGGCCAGACCCAGGAATACGTGCAGACTTTGAATTGCTGGCGTTGAGGCCCCAACTCCAGGGAGAATGACAAACCAGTTGGAGTACAGAGAGATTCCATCTCTCTTCCTCCACCCACCCCCAACCATTCCAGACTGTACCATCAAAAGTTGAAACTTTCACTGCCTTTGAGAAGGGGTTTCTTCCATCCACTCCTGGCTCCTGGGGCTGGTGGCTTGTTTTGGGGAAGCCTCCTACCAGGGAGGAACAGGGGGCATCCTATTGGCCTGGTCTGGATTTGAATCCCATTGCCAGCCATGACTGGTTTTGCGACCTTGGGCAAGTTATTTAACTTCCCTCAGTTTTGTCTCCTGCAAAATGGAAATGACAGTGCCAACCCGCGGGGCTGCTGTGAAGATTACATGAGATGATGGGTTTGAAGTGTTTGTCGGCATGTATGGTAGAGAGGAACAATCATGCTTGTTACAATTTCTAATTTTTTTTTTTACCGTTTATTTATTTTTGAGAGACAGAAAGAGATAGAGTATGAACAGAGGAGGGGCAGAGAGAGAGGGAGACGCAGAATCTGAAGCAGTTTCCAGTCTCTGAGCCGTCAGCACAGAGCCCGATCCGGAACTCGAACTCACAAACTACAAGATCATGACCTCAGCTGAAGTTGGATGTTTAACAGACTGAGCCACCCAGGTGCTCTGCTTGTTATAATTTCTAAATGGGGACTTGAGGGGACGGGGAGAGAAGGGAAGCCAGGGAGAAGAGGTGGGGATCTCCTGGGAGCACACTGACCTGTGGAGAAGCCGGGACCATCTCCCTCTGAGCCCCGCTCCTGGAGTCCCCTGGCGTGATTTTCCCTCCCTGTGGCGTTGTCTGCCTCAGTCCAGCTCCAGAGGCAGGGGCTCTCAGCAGTCAGTCCTGGCAGACTTTTGGATCTCTCCTCGCTAGGAAGGTTTATCTGGCCTTCCCCCCTGGGCCTGCGAGAATTGCCTCATTTTAGACTGTTCCAGGCGCTGAGCAGGAAGCCACTGACGGGCAGTCCAGGACGCTCAGGGAGCAATGCCTGGGGACACAGCCCCTGTTGATACGTGAGGTCTGGGACCCACGGTGGGGGGAACGGAGCTCTGGGTACAGGGCTGACCCTCCCCATTTACCAAGTCTCTCCCTTGAGGGCCTCTCCTTAAGTTTAATGAGTGTGAAGACTTTCACAGAAACCCACTCACACAAATCACCTCCCTGGGGGCTTGAGGCAATTAATTTCCCCCTCATTAAGAGTAGAGAGGTTGTTAGTGATCTTTTTCCTCTTTCTCCTAAGACTTGAGACCTAATAAGGTTCACTATTATAACTTTTCTTTCTGATGCCCCAGAAAAGCACCGGCAATAATAATGGCAACTGACATTTGTACGGTTTAGCCATAGCTTGCTACGGTGTTACCTTATTTTATCTCCAGACAAACCCTCAGAGGTCTACATTTGGTGGAGGGGGAAACAGAGGGCCAGCAAAGTGACACGATCAGTTCAGGGTTCATGGCTGGAAAAGAGGCACAGTCGGGACCAGAGCCAGATCTCCGTCTGGCCTTGGGTCTCTGTTTCCTCCCTGAGCTCCCAGCCTCCAGACATTGGGCTGGCTTGGCGGTACTTGGTATTATTGGTCTGCCCCGGAGAAATAATCCAAGTGGGTTCCAGGAGAGGTGGGAGCAGATCCAATGTCACACCCTGTGCCCTACTATCACCATCCTTGGTGACATCGTCCATTCCTGCCCTGTACATCGGCAGTAGGTTCTGATAACAGGATTCCTACCATTTCCCCCCCAGACTGTGTCCCCTGCAGGACTGGAATCTGGGTGTCATCAGACTTGGAGGCTGTTGGCGAGTCCCAAGTGGACTGACGGCAGCCTGGCTCCCAAACATCCCTTCCCCCCTTTTCCCTTCCTTCCCCCCCATTTCTCTTCATGTTCTCATCCGCCCCCATCTGGGGACCTCATTCACACCGCATTCTTTGCGAATGTCACCTCCTGGACTGACTGTGGTTCTGACTTAGACCTGTCCTTATCACGGGCTTTGGATGCCTCCCCGTGGGTCCAGCCCCCCATTTTTTTCCCTCACAGCTGCTGCTCCTGAGTTTGTCTCCCGCCACCTGAGACATCCCACCTCTCATTCCCTGTGAATTATGTGGCTTTACTTCCTATAGCTTCCTGTTTGGCTGCAGGTATGATGAGTCATGCCTTAGTGGCTCAGAGGTGTGACAGGGCTTGACTTTATCTTGAGGATCAGGTTGAACATCCTTCTGGCAAAGGGACCTGTAATGCATGTTTGTTTATTTAAGAATAATTCTATCAGGGGCGCCTGGGTGGCTTAGTCAGTTAAACGTCCAACTTTGACTCAGGTCATGATCTTGCAGTTCGTGGGTTCAAGCCCCGTGTCAGGCTCTGTGCTGACAGCTCAGAGCCTGGAGCCTGCTTCAGTTTCTGTGTCTCCCTTTCTCCGTCCCTCCCTTGCTCATACTCTGTCTCTCTCTCTGTCAAAAATTAACTAACATTAAAAAAAAAGAGGGGTGCCTGAGTGGGTCAGTCCATTGGGCATCCAACTTTGGCTCAGGTCGTGGTGTCACAGTTAGTGGGTTTGAGCCCCACGGTGGGCTCTGTGCTGACAGCTTGAGGCCTGGAGCCCATTTCAGATTGTGTGTCTCCCTTTGTCTGCCCTTCCCCTGCTTGCACTCTGTCTCTTGCTCTGTCTCAAAAATAAAGAAACATTAAAAAAAAAAAAGAATAATTCTATCATAGGAGCTCCTGGGTGGTTCAGTTAAGCAACTGACTCTTGGTTTCAGCTCAGGGCAGGATCTCACAATTTGTGAGTTCAAGCCCCATATCAGGCTCTGCTCTGACAGTGTGTAGCCTGCTTGAGATTCTCTCCCTCTCTCTCCCCTGCTCATGCTGTCTCTCTAAATAAATAAATAAAATAATTCTGTCATAGAAGGTAAGAGAAGCTATGTCAACTATACTTCAATTGAAACAAATAAACACCCAACCTCGCCTTTCCTTGATCTTGGACTTCCAGTGTCTGGAACTATGAGAATAAAAAGTTCTGTTGTTTAAGCTAAAAGAAAAAAGAAAGAAAAGAGAAACTCAGTATAGAGCCAGGGAGCTTGTGAGAAGGGAAGCAGAGAGTACATCTGATGAACATTTATAGGAAGGCACAAAAGGGCGGAGAAGCAGCACATACTTATAAGGCACCTGAGGAGTGTCACAAGGCACTCAGTATTCATGAGGTCTTAAATCGGCCCCCTTGGGTCATGTCCATTTTGGGCTCCACTCATTCTCTGTCCAGGACGTATGGACAAAAGGCGCGGCTGCTCAGCCCTTCACTGGTGCGTTATGGCTCCTAAGCAGGCACATTTGCTCCTGAATCTTCCTCTGCACCTGATGACTCCAGATGCCTTCCTCCTGACTCTCTCTGTTTG
This sequence comes from Proteles cristata cristata, assembly GCA_017311185.1. Classification (NCBI taxonomy): domain Eukaryota; kingdom Metazoa; phylum Chordata; class Mammalia; order Carnivora; family Hyaenidae; genus Proteles; species Proteles cristata. Next base: position 4,894,013 of record JAESUZ010000174.1, on the reverse strand, counting down.
TCTTCAACTCCATGTTCTCATGACCAGTAGGGAAGCTGACGGCAGACAAAGAGAACATGAGAGTGACAGAGGGATGCAGGCATACCCACATGCACTCGCATACACACACATTGGCACACACACACGTGTGCACACGGGGCACACGCACACACATATGCACATGCACACATTGGGCACACACATACGCACAAACACACATTAGCACACACATATACGCATCCACACATATACACGGAGCACATGCACACACACATGTGCACACGGGGCACACACATACGCACATACACACATTGGCACACACATATACACATGCACACGTATACACAGAGCACATGCACACACACACATTGAGCACGCGTGCATGCATACACACATGCACACACACACATAGGGCACACACACACAGGACCCACATAGTGTGGTTTTTCCACCCTGTCTGAATTGTTACATAAATATGTCTCTTTCCCCTCACTTCCCTATATTTTGTAACTGATTTAACAAGCCATTCTTTCTGAACATCTGGATTTGCTCCTTGAGCCTTTCTGCTCAGTCGCTTCGCTGCAGGTGCACGAGAATCCTGCCATTGCACCAAGGTGATTTCCCATGTAGCAAGTCCACTTTAGACCCATCTAATGAGCCATAGAAGGTTCTGCCCCACCCGTGGTTTTATGAGGGGGCGTGGAGATGAGACAGCTTGGAACACGAAGGAGGTAGGCGAAGGCAGCTTCAGGGAGGAGGGAGTGAGGTCAGAAGCGAATCCTGAGCTCTCTGCCCCAAGTTTGCTTGTGGGACCGTTTGTCATGGCTTGGCCACGTGTCTCTTTGTGGGACCTCTGCCCGGATTCTCCTTCAGTTTCTCCATCCACCTCCAGCCCAGTGCCTATAATCTCAGGTGCTTCTCATTCTAATGAATTCTCTGCTCTGAATCTGAGAAGCTGCCTCTCTCTCTGTGTTGGGTTCCCTGAGGCAGGGTCTGCGGACTCCATGAGCCAGCAAGGAGGGACCGCAGCGAGGATGCTGCTCCAAGGTGAAGCTGTCCAGGTTGGGCCCCCTCTTCCCTTGCTTTTGGAGGCCCTTCATTTCCGGCCACACTTGAGGCAAAGCAGAGTTTTGTTAGGCAAGCAGCTTGTTTCTGTTGGGGAAATCCAGTCTCAAGGCTCCTGAAGCCGGGATGGGACACTCGGGTAGTGAGATTTGGAGAAGGTTTGGAAAAGGCGGTGGATGCACTCTGGAGGGATCCACAAGCCCCCTCTGCAGGGTCCTGTGGATCCTGACTATCCACCTGCCATCAGACATCACCGCTCCCTTCCTCAAACTTCCCACTCATGGCTATGTGCTACTGCTTTGAGTATTGATCTGGTGTCCAGTGGCCTTGCTCAACTCCCCGCAGTTCATCTGCAGACTCCTTTGGGTTTTATAAATACACACCCACATCATCTGCAAATAATGGCTGTTTTATTTCAATATTTATTACAATGGCTTGGACCTCCAACACAATATTGAATAGAATTGTGCTAGTGGACAAACTTGTCTCCTTCTTGATCTCAGGAGAAGCACCTTCAATATATTATTACCATCAAGTACAGTGTTTGCTGTGGTCTGATGGTTTTTGGTGTTGGGAGATATATTTCATCAGATTAAGGAACAGTTTTTTTATTTCTAACTTGCTAGAATTTAAAATTTAAATGTAGATTTAAAAGGGATCACAAATAAACATTAAATGTTATCAAGAATGTTTTTCTACATTTACTTAGGTGATCATACAGTTTTTCTATATTCTAAAAATGTGGTCACTTACACTGATTAATATTTAAACATCAAATGAGTCTTGTTTATATTCCCAGGAATAAATTCAAGAATTAATCCAGGGATACAATTTTGAGATGTATAACCCTTCAGAGATATCACTGGATTTAATACGTCAACATTTTTCTTATCGCTTTTGCATCTATTATCATGAGAGAGATTGAATGAACTTTTCTTATGTGTTTTTGCATTATTATGGATTCAGGGTAGCTGGCTTCTTAAGAAGCTTGGGAAATGATCCTTTTTATTATTACCTTAAATGTTTGGAAATTTCACTTGTGAAGCCCTCATGGACTAGTAAGTTTCTTTATGGGAAGGTTTTTCACAGAATTCAATTTCTATCTTTAATTTTTTTTTATTTGTAAAATAATCTCTACACCCAACATGGGGCTTGAACTCACAACCCTGAGATCAAAAATCTCATGCTCCACCGACTGAGCCAGCCAGGCGCCCCCATTTGCATTCAATTTCTTGATGAAGTATAGGATTATACATGTTCTCTCTCATCTTGTGTAAGTTCCGTTAAGTTTGGTAGATATCAGACGCTGAAGTAAAGTTCACACAGTCTTCATTCCTTTGTGTATAGGTGGAAGGAAACCTACAGGTGGGTGAGGAAACCCAGATTTGGCTAATGGACTCAGGTCGGTGTTTTGATGGTAGTTGGCAGGAAGGTATAATGGGTGGGTTTAAAAAATTCCCCCATTTATCAACGGTGGCATAAGCTTGTATCAGTTTTGATTATATCCAGAAAATGAGATATTCTTTGGATACCATCAGGTGTAGGTCTATATTAGGATTACTTCAGCAAGTACAGGTCCAGTGGAGATTGGGGTGGAGGGCTACATGGTATAAAATAGAGGAAATCTGTGACCACAGATGAGCCAAAATATTCGGAATATAGAGAGGGCAAAAGAAATTAAGGATGTAGTAAGGATGGAGGATTCAACCCTTTGAGATCTTGTGGATAACTAGGGGAGACTGGCTCACTACCCAGTCTGGGCAGTTTCCAGGGAGGGGGAGAGAAGCAGAAAGGTGAGGATATGGGCAAGGAGGGATGGTAATGATGGACTGGATAGTCTAAACTGGGTAAGGAGGGAAGTGGGGCCATGGGGTGGTTGAGAGACCTTGTAAGTGTGGTAGGGTCAATGGGCTTTAGGTCTTAGGGGGTTTCCAGAGCTGGGATACTGGAGTGTAGGCTGGAAAGATGGCAAGTGTTGGCTGGAGAATGGGAGCTTTAAAACCGAGGTTATGGAGGGACTGTTATTGGTGGTGTCGATGTCCATGGCATAATTGTAACAATGACTAGCTGGGAGAGATGGGCTGTAAGGAGGAGGTCAGGAGCTTAAGGGTCAGAGCATTAGAAGAATCAGTTATGACACTGTTCTCAACCTTGGCTACATATTGTAATCACCTAGAGAGTTAAAAAAAATTGATGCCTCAGTTCTCAGTAGACCAAATTAAACAGAATCTCTGTGGGTTAGATTTTAATATAAGATTTTTTTTTTTTTTTTAAGCTCCCTAGGTGGTTCCAATGAGTGGCCAGGATCGAGAACCTTTGAGTTGCAAGGGGATCAGAATCACCAAAAGAATGATCTTGGGCCAGGAGCTACAACTTTTCCAAAACAAAGGGAAAGACCCATTGTTGTAGACGATTTTCACAGGAGGGCTGGTGGGCGGTATAGGGACAATGTAAGAGTACACATTTTTTTAAAAAAAATTTTTTAAGTTTATTTTGAGAGAGAGAGAAAGAGTGAGCGTCAACAGGAGGGGGCAGAGAGAGAGAGAGAGGGAGAGAGAGAGTGAATCCCGAGCAGGTTCTATGGTGTCAGGACAGAGCTGGATTCAGGGCTCAAACTCACAAACTGTGAGATCATAGCCTAAGCCAAAATCAAGGATTGGACATTCATCCAACTGAGCCACCCAGGCACCCCAAGAGTGCATTTTATTAAAATTGGGGTGGTGGGGGAGGGAAAATGGGTTGGAGGGGGCCAATGGGGGAAAAAAGAGTACTCTTTTACTTAAAACCCACCATGGGTCTCCATTTCATCAGAATGAAACTGTAGGCTCTTCCATGGTCTACATGGACTGACTCAATCTCTTCTCGCCACCACACCCCTCACCCCCATGGGTTCTTGGGTCTCCCTCTTGCCCATTCTTCTGCAGTCACCCTGTTTCCTTGTCTGGCTTTCATCCCAGGTTTCTGTTCAAATGTCCTCTTATTAGAGAGACTTTGCAGATCTCATTTAATTTATTGTTGAGAGAGAGAGAGAGAGAGACTGGAGGAGGAGCAGAGAGGGGGAGACAGAATCCAAAGTATGCTCCAGGCTCTGAGCTGTTAGCACAGAGCCCTACGTGGAACCCACAAACTATGAGATCATGACCTGAGCCACCCAGGAGCCCCTAATGGATCTTATTTCAATACAATGCTTGACCCCTACCCTCCCACCCCCTCTTGCTTCATAGCACTTCCTGTGGCTGCAATGGTGCACACTTACTTATTTTCTCTGGTCTGCCATCTCTACAAGAATGTTAGCCCCAGGGAGGACAGGAACTGTGGTCTGTTTTGTTCACTGATGTGTTCCCAGGGCCTAAAGGGGCACTGAAACAGAGTAGATGCTCATTACGTGTGTGAGGAATGAATGAATATATAGAGCAAATGAAAAAAAAAGAAAGCAAGTTGCATAACCAGATGTCCAACAAGATAGCGCGTGCGCGCACGCGCGCGTGTGTGTGTGTGCATAAGCTATGTACAATGAAAGGTCTGTCAGGGTATGTGCTAGATGCTAGGTGTTAACGATCATTCCCGCGGGGCAGGGAAATAGGTGGGACTTTCACTTTATACCTTTGGACATCTGAATTTGTTCAGCTGTCTTCTAAGTCCCCTGCCACACACCCCGCCTCCCTTCCCTTCATTTCCACCAATAAATAGAAAAGAAGACAAAAAGACCACCTGACTGCAGTAAGGGGGGAAGCAGGCAGCAACTGAAAACTTGGAGCAAATATTGGTAGAGTCTGGTCCAAATCCACATGAATCTCGAAATGGAGGCCTGTCATGTCTGAATAGAAACAAAGATTAGGAGATCAGGCTCCGAAGGAAAAGGTAAATCTGTACCTTTATTTTGCGAATTTCCCACAGGTTCAATTCTGTGTGTAAGGAGAAGGCATAAAATATCCTATCACCCATGGGAAAAGCTATAGATAAGAGATGCTGATCCTGCAGGAAAAAAGCAAAGACCTAGAGATAACAGAAATAGGAATTTCTGGATTGGATTCCTTTAAGATTGTACACTGTACATTTGGATGCATAACTTTCCCATTTGCTTCATTTCAATTTTTTTAAAGTTTATTTATTTTGAGACAGAGAGGCAGAGAGAGGGAGAGACAGAATCTGAAGCAGCCATGAAGCTTGAACTCATAAACTGTGGGATCATGACCCGAGCCGAGATCCAGAGTTGGATGCTTAACCAACTGAGCCACCTGGGTGCCCCACTCTGCCATTTTCTTTTCTTTTCTTTTTTTATGTTTTATTTATTTCTAGGAGAGAGAGAGAGAGAGAGAGAGCAGGGGAGGGTCAGAGAGAGAGGGAGTCACAGACTGAAACAGGCTCCAGGCTCCGAGCTGGCAGCCAGCACAGAGCCTGACGCGGGGCTCAAACCCACGAACCACGAGATCATGACCTAAGTGAAAGTCAGACGCTTAACCGACTAAGCCACCCAGGTGCCCCGCACTCTGCCATTTTCTGATTGAAGGTGAAACTAATCAGACCAAGAGTATCTGCCTGGAGAAGAAGCTATGTGTAGTGAAACAGTTAATGAGAAATACAGGGCTCTGGGATTATAGAGGCAAGTTGTTTTAGATAGTAAGGTTGTTCAACTGAAAGAATGGGACAGAGTGTACAAAGTTTGGAAAATTTTAAATGGGTATGTGGGTCCACGCTAGTCTTGGTATTCAAGTTTGGTTATTTGTACAGAGGATTGATTTACCTTTGAATGGACTGTTGTCTTCCTTTGGTATCTGTTAGTGGACAGAGAGTTAACTTGTTTCTAAAACAGTACAAGGCTTTTTTGGTTTCACCTAGGAGAGTGAATGGGTCTATTTTCTTTCAAGGTTTCGCATTTTTCTGCATTTCATCTATGCAGAGATAAGAACTGGAGGCCAGCAGAGCACAATAGGCTATTCTTATAATTCAGATGTGACTGAATCGCCTCTGTTCCTGACCCTACACCCACCTTGAAGCGGGAATGTCCTTATCTTTTCCCAGAAAGCACAGCTGAATGAATCCTGACAATTTTACGGAAAGTTTTGGGGAGACCGAAAAGCCCTGTGAATCTTGGGGAGACAGTTTTGGTGTATGACAAAACCTAATACAAGTTCCCCTTACTCATATATGTTTTCCTTCCAAAGGGGAAATATTTCACATTTCCTTCATATCTTTCCTCGGTTTTTAAAAAATGTTTATCCATTTATTTTGAGATAGAGAGAGATAGAATATGAGTGTGGGAGGGACAGAGAGAGAGAGAGAGAGAGAGAGAGAGAGAGAGAGAATCTCAAGCAGTCTCCAAGCCGTCTGTGCTGTTGGCACAGAGCTCGATGTGGGGCTTGAATTCACAAACCATGAGATCATGACCTGAGCTGAATTCAAGAGTCAGATACTCAACTGACTAAGCCACCCAGGTGCTCCACTCTTCTCTGTGCTCTGAAGCAAAATATCTGTATCCCTTTCCACATCTCCACCTCATCCTCCAAACTCTATCCTTTGCTTGGCAAACAGAGGATCCTTACTTCTTCCAGACCCCCAAGAGGAGCTTTCTTGGGTGAGTTCTGTATCTTCTCACCTCATTTTCAGGAGAAGACCCTCGGCCTTGCCTTAGACAAGAAAACCATAATAAGCACTTTCCCCACCCATTTCACTGCAGTCTCTCCCCCAGGCAGACATTCTTCCCCAGATTTGTTCTGAACTCAACTGAAAAATAGAACAGTCTCCCATACACAAAGGCTGACCATTATCATCCATACCTTTAAAACACATTCATGGATTGTTCATAGACTGACTGCTCTTTTTCTTTACCTGTAGAGTCTGGGTCTTGTTGTCACTGTGTAGTTCTCTCTCTTCACCCTGATAAGAAAATTTTGCTGCTGAATTGCAATTCATTCATTCATTCATCCACTCATTCATTCAATGTTGCTTGAGCAACGCTGGGCCAGGCGGTGTTCTAGACCCTGGGGATATAGGGACAAACAAGATTGTGAAGGTGCCTATTCTCACGGCTCTCACATTATGAGGAAGGGGACAAACAGAAACAAACAAGAAAGTATCAGATGTGATTAAAGTCTTTGAAGAAAGTTGAAGAATGGTGGACAGGGCTGTGCTGGGGTGACTGACGGAGATGGCCTTTACGATGCGGTGACATTTGCTGATTTAACCCTTTGAGTTCAGAAAACACATTTCAGGTTTACTTCTACCCGCTTCCTCTCAGAGTCTGAATTTGGGGGTCGATGTTCTAACACTGCTGGTGTTAGATGGTAGGCTCCCATCTCGGAGGGAAATGTGTGTGTAGAGCAGGGGTTGGCAAGCTTCCACAAAGGGCCAGAGAGCACATGTTTTTGGCTTTGCAGGCCACGTGCAGGATTACCACTGTGTTTGTGGCACAGACTCGGCCATTGCAGTAAGTGAATGAGTGGAGATGGCTGGGATCTGATAGAACCTCACTGGCCAAAGAAGGCAGCAGCTGGCCCACGCACGGCTGTTGGCTGACCTCTGATCTGGACTGTGCTTTGCCTTAGTTTACTGACCCCCCCCACCATGAGGGGTCAGCAGCTTCAAGGGAGAAAGCCCCTTCCCTATTAGAGAGTTCCTAGCCTTAATTGTTCTTCGTTAGAAAAAAATACAAATTAAGATAGACTAAGAGAAACTTAAATACAGAGAACAAACTGAAGGTTGCTGGAGGGAAGGTGAGTAGGGGTGGGGAAAATGCGTGATGGGCATTGAGGATCTTGTTGGGATGAGCACCGGGTGTTACATACAAGTGATGAATCACTGGGTTCCACTCCTGAAGTCAAGATTACATTGTATATTAATGAACTTGAATTTAAATTTAAAAAAAAAAAAAAGAAGGATGCTTTCTCCACAAAAAAGGTAGGCTAATTCAGAAAGTTTATACAATGTACAAGAAAAATTAAGAAAAGTCTTTTTTTAATTCACATTTAAAAAAAATTTAAAGCCAAGGTAGTTAACATATAGTGTAACATGATTTTAGGAGTAGAACCCAGTGATTCATCACTTACATATAACAGCCAGTGCCCATTCCAACAAGTGCCCTCCGTAATGCCCGTCACCCATTTAGCCCATCCCCCACCCCCACCTCCCCTCTAGCAACCCTCAGTTTGTTCTCTGCATTTAAGAGTCTCTTATGGCTTGAGGAAAAAAAAGAAATCTTACCTTTACCTTCCAAAGCACACTAAAAGTAATCAATAATCACTTTTTTAAAAAAGAAAAACCACTCTTCATGTATATCGTTCAGATTTTTCTGTATGCATGTATATACATAAATATATACTTACAAACATCCAAATAGATTCCCTTTTGTTTTGTTTTTCCTTTTTTCCCCCCTTCCCGTCCCTCTTCTCCTCTCCCTTCCCCTCGCTTCCCCTCCCATCTCCTCCCCTGCAACCCTGTCCCTCTCAATCCCTCCCTTCTCTCTAGCACTTGGGGGTTGGCCCGAAATACCATTCTGCAGCTAGGTGCTTTCACCCTACGTTACATCACGCTTTGCCTCTTTGGATTTGAGAGGCAACATTCCACAGTTGGGGGGTCCTGTTGTTGCCAACCAACATGACACGAGTGTCAAATTTTTTTGGTGAATGGCGCTGTGAGCAGGTGGGGGGGGACAGTTTACATCTCCACCCTGCAAGGTGGCTGCCGGCTGCCCTGGATCATTGTTATAAAAGCAAGTCTCAGGCCAAATGCCACCCAGAAGCTGCATGGCCTTCTCTTGGTGAGCAGGGACAAACAGGCTGCCTGGAGTTTGGAAGGGGACTCCAGCTTGAGGGGCTTTCTCCAAAGCAGGCACCTCTTGCAACAGGATTGGCAAACTCCTCCACTGGATCCAGAGAGAGGCGCCCCAGGGGGCTCAGGGCCCTCCCCTCCACATGGATGGTTGGGCTTGTCTTTCTTTTTTTTCCTTAATATGTTATTCATAGGAAGGTCAGGAGCCCTCCTACATGATCCAAACAAATCACCGAATCCCTCCCCCTTCTCTTTGAGAAAAATCAAATGATAATATAAAAAATATGATTGCAATATAATAAAGAGAATAATATAATAAACACCCATATATCCTTCACTCAGACACACCATCACATTTTCCCACAGTTCTTTGCCTATTTTTCTTTCTAAAAAAGGATATACACACATGTATATAAATTATAAACATATATAAATATATATATTTAAAAGTTTTGTTTTACTTTTTTTTTAAAATGCTTTTTATTTATTTCTGAGAGAGAGAGAGAGCGTGAGCAGGGGAGGGTCAGAAAGAGAGGGAGACACAGAATCTGAAACAGGCTCCAGGCTCTGAGCTGGCTGTCAGCACAGAGCCCGACGCGGGTCTCGAACCCACGAACTGTGAGATCATGACCTGAGCCGAAGTTGGACGCTTAACCGACTGAGCCACTCAGGTGCCCCAGTTTTGTTTTACTTTTAATTGTGGTTTCAAAATTCACTGTAACTCGGATTTCTTCACTCAAAGTTATTTCCTTTCTTTTAAAAAATATTTTGAGTCTGATTCTTTCTTTTTATCTTTTGAGTTTTACTTTTAAAAGATTATTTTTGAGACTGAGAAAGAGCAAGCATGAGCTGGGGAGGGGCAGACAGAGAGGGGACAGAAGATCTGAAGTGGGCTCTGCGCTGACAGCAGCAACACCAATGCGGGGTTTGAACTCATGAACCTGAGATCACGACCTGAGCCAAAGTCGACACTTAACCGACTGAGCCACCCAGGTGCCCCAAAGCTATTTCTTTTTTTTATTTTTTTAAATTTTTTTTTTAATGTTTTATTTATTTCTAGGAGAGAGAGAGAGACAATGTGAGCAGGGGAGGGTCAGAGAGAGAGGGAGACACAGACTCCGAAACAGGCTCCAGGCTCTGAGCTGGCAGTCAGCACAGAGCCCGACGCGGGGCTCCAACCCACGAACCGCGAGATCATGACCCAAGTGAAAGTCGGACGCTTAACCGACTAAGCCACCCAGGCGCCCCCCCCCCCCAAAGCTATTTCTAATATTCTTTATGCCTTATTCCTTAAGTACTGTTGAGAGGCTGAATAAAATTTATTTTTCTCATTAAGGTCCTATCTTTAGCTCAGCTGCTCAGAAATGTCAAAGCTGAGGCCTCTGTGATTTTCTTCTCTTTCCTCCGTGTTGCCAGGTGGTCCACTAGAGTGTACGCACCACCAGGGCAGGGATTTGGGTAGTTGTGCTATCTCCATAGTCAGGAAGAGCGCCCAGCACACAGGAAATGCTCATTAACTAAATGTTTATTGAGTGGCTTGTTCTGGCTCCAGCTATCACTTAAGAAATCCAGGCAACAGGGGCACCCGGGTGGCTCAGTCGGATAAGCATCCGACTTCAGCTCAGGTCATGATCTCACGGTTCGTGGGGTCGAGCCCCAAGTCGGGCTCTGTGCTGACAGCCAGCTCAGAGCCTGGAGCCTGTTTCAGATTCTGTGTCTCCCTCTCTCTCTCTGACTCTCCCCTGATTGCTCATGCACTCTCTCTCTCTGTCTCTCAGAAAGAAATAAAAATATAAAAATTAAAAAAAAAAAAAAAGAAATCCAGGCAACAGAAATGAGGACGAGGTGCAAAAGAAGGCATAGCCTCTATGTCAAGAGAATAAAACATTTCCAGAAAATCCACAGCCAGGGCTGAAATCCGTAGCTAAGTTCATTTGAGTTGCAGTGTTCAGAACTTGAGGCTACTTGTAAGAGAGGCTGGGTGTAAGGTTTTCATGCTGGTACATGCCTGTCGCATGCACAGGGGAAGAAAGGGGAATGGATATTGAGCAGTGATAACGGTTCTGCTGGACCCTGGGAGTGTGTGTGTAGACTCATCCATGCAAAGCCCTGAGCATGGAGAGTGTGAGAGATCACTAGGTGGTAGATAGAATCAAGTGGTCAGGCCACAGGGAAGGCAAACACAGCGACTGCTTCTCAGAAAGCTGTTCAGAATCAGCAGACAAACAGCCTGGTGGTGAACTTGTGACAGCCTCCTGTCTGCATGACTCACATCTTATTTGTGTCCAACCGAATGCATCTGACGGGTCAACACAATTTCTAAAAACCAGAGACGGACTTGGAGGTTTAACAATGGGCCTGGGCTGAGCTCTCCTACCAGTCAATTCTGAACTGTCAAGATAATGAATTGTTTAAATCAGACAATCTTTTTTTCTTTGTGAACTTGTGGCCTCTGCCTTTACACATCCCACTCTTGTCTTGGGTTGGTAAGAACTGTTTTCACAGGGTGTCTGTGTGCCTCATACATATGCAGGACTGGCCACAAGGTGGCCACGTGATTTGTGGGGCCCAGGCAAAGTGAAAATGTTGGGCTCTTTGCTTAAAAATTATTAAGAATTTCAAGGTGGTGCTGTAGAACTTTCAACCAAGCAGGTAGGGTCCTGTGTGGTTGCACAGGTAACAAGACCCTGAGGCTGGCTTGGTGGATACCTGGAAGTGATGAACTCTCAAGGCTTAGGCTAATTGTCTCTGAGTTATTTTTGACAGTTAATCTGAAGATCCCATCCCACAAGGCTGAACCTCTCTGTTGGATCAGATATTCCCTGCTTTGCCTGGTCATGATCTCAGACTAACGAACACTCCTGACGATTAAGAAATTGTTATTTTATTTTTAATCAGCGGCAATTAGGAGTGGCTGCCACAGAGGTATTACTCTGGTTAAACGTGGGGGCTGAGTATATGATTTTGTGTGGGCTCCCTTCTACGAATCTACTGAATGTTAGCCAAAGAGAAATAAAGGGTAGGAATCTGTAAAGGCAAAGAGAGCACGAGAGGAGAGCAGAGTAGTTGAGAAAAACTAGTGAAGACAACTAATTCTTTAAAATTAAAAAAAGAATTTTTAATGTTTTATTTATTTCTGAGAGAGAGAGAGAGAGAGAGAGAGAGAGGAGAGACAGCGTGAGCAGGGGAGGGTCAGAGAGAGAGGGAGACACAGAATCTGAAGCAGATTCCAGGCTCTGAGCTGGCAGCACAGACCTGATGCTGTGAGATCACGACTCGAGCTGAAATTGAACGCTTACCCAAATGAGCGACCCAGATAACACCTAATTCTTAAGCCCTTGCAAAGGGGCAGGGAGAAGCCAACAAGACATTAGTTAAGTCTTGCTGTGGAAGTCCCTAGAGAGTCATGAGCTGGAGATGCTAGGTTACCTCTAGAAGCAGAGGTAGATTGGTGCCGAAAATAAGGAGATAATTGAAAATGAATTAACCCAGATTCCTTATTTTGCCCCAGGAAAAGACTGGGGACAAGTTTTTTACTCAGGAGAAGTTGAACCCCAGAGCTTTTGGATTTGGGGATACCAGACACAGTTGAGGGCAGTCGTCAGGTGCCAGACTGAAAATAGGGATTAGTGAAAATCTTGAAGAGTTTTCCCTAGCCTACTGAACCCCATTTCACTCCCAGAATGCAGGTGGCAAACTCACAGCTGATAAGCAGGGATGAAGAGCGGTTCTTTCTGGGGAGGCCACCAGCTAGGAAGACAGTGCCACTCATAAGCCACATCTCCCATCCCCAAAGGCCAGTGTCTTTCTCAACTGTCCTTTGATGGAACCTATGAACCAGGAAGTCCTGCTCAAGTGTGCTGAGCTGTGACTCACTCAAGTATCAGTAGATGGCCAAGGTTTTGGGGGGAAAGGCTCTAGAATGAAAGGCATGATCAAAGTCAACAAGCAGACAAGGACCTCAGAGGAAACAGAGGACAGAGAGCAGATTTCAACTTCCAAACACTGTAATTGAGAGAGCATGTGTGAAATATCCATTCCTAGTCACTTTCTATTTCTATTCCTTGTTTTAATTTTTTTGTAGTGCTATCATCTCCTGGTATTATATAGTTTATCCATTAGTTGTTTACTGTCACTCCCAGTTGAATGTAAACTCTGTGAGAGCAGGGACTCTGCCTTGTTCTTTTTCTATCACCAGTACTCACAATGGCACAAGGCAAGTGCCTAACAAATATGGCTAATTGAATGGATAAAAAACTGTACCCATAAACAGGAACAGGGTACTATAAAAAGAAAAGCAGGAAATATATCAAAATATTAGTTGTGTGATAAGAAAATTTAAGAATTCAATAGACTTACAAAATAACATTGGGAAAATATCTTCAAGTATAGAATAAAATAATGGAAAATAATAAATAAAATAGAAGAAAATGAGAAGCTCAATCAAAGAGTTTTAAAATCAGATGAGTAGAAATTTGAGAAAGAAGGAACAGAAAAGTTGGAGGGGAAAAGATTATCACAGAAATGAGAAAGGAAAATTTCCCGGACTAAAAGATACAAGTTTTCAGAGTTCAGAAGTTCACTGAGCATCTGGGAAAACACATGAGGACAGTAATTATAAAATTTCAGATTGCAGGTATAATAAGATCCTTTAAATCTCCTGGAGAGTAAAAAAAGCCAACAAACAAAAGGTGAGTGACAGAGCAGCACTGGACTCTCAACAGCGGCCTTTGAAACCACAGGACAGTGAGGTAACATGTTCAAAAGACAGAAAAGGTGATCACCAACTTTGAATTCCACTTAGACAAACTATTAAACCAATGCGATGGTGAAATAGAGGATGGCTCAGATCTTCCAGATCATTAAAAGATACCTCATATGCACCCTGTCTCAGGAAGTTATACAGAGAGTAGCAATATTAGGAAATAAACCAAGAGAGAAGATCTAGGATCCAGAAAACAGAGAATCCAAAGAGGAGACAGGGGGAAGGAGTGCCTGTCTCGAGGTGATCTGGGATGACAGCTACGCATCAGACCAAGAGAGCAACAGGTCCAAATAGAGCAGGAGCATGCAGGGCTCTTGGAGACGTGTCTCTGAGAAATACATTGAATTAACAAATCACTTGGTGTAGGAAATGAGTTTTTAGTTCTGTCTGGGGGAGTAGTTTGGGGATAGTTGGAATATGTGTCAATTATAGGTGCATATAGAACTAAGCAGATGAAAAACTAAGACAATTAATAATCTAGGAAAAACAAAAAGTCATATGAAAAAGGGTATGCAATCATAACATACTCGATGACTCAGCTATGAATTATATATATTTTTTTGAATTATATTTTTATAGCCAATAATGTATGCATTAAATTTCAATTTAACAAAAAGTCTTGATGTAACTTTATTAAGAGAATAATCTAGAAGGGATATAGGGATGTGGGTGTTATGTGTGAATTAAAAGAACTAAATCCTTGTTTTCCATCTTATGAAGTCAAAAGTTAAAATCTTGAAGTGAAAAACAAAAGAAACTGTAAGCATGTGACCTAGAAATAGGACACTAAACAGGATACGAAACAAATGAAACAGTTGAAAGTGATCCCTTTGGGGTGTGGGAGGAGTGGAGCAGGGAGGAATAGAGCAGCAAGGCTTTTCCTTGTTACAGGCCTCGTGGTAAACTGCATAATGAAGTCCTTTGATAAGAAAAAAATAATTAAAAAGCAGGATGCTAATGCGGTGGCTTTCTCCTATACCGCCTCATCTGTAACTGACTGGCCTCATGGCATGCTGTTCACAGTGAGGGCTTGGAGATGGCTGCATCACTGGGGCTTAGTCATGCAGGATGTGGTATATTCTTTGAAGCCATCACGAGCTTATCATGTTCTTTTACTCATTGGGGTCAGTGGTCTGGGAACCAAGGGATGGAAAGGGGCATGGAGTCTCTCACTATACCTTTAAAAAAAATTTTTTTTAATGTTTTATTTATTTCTGAGAGAGGTAGTGTGAGCAGGGGAGGGTCAGAGAGAGAGAGACACACACAGAATCAGAAGCAGGCTCCAGGCTCTGAGCTGGCAGCCAGCACAGAGCCCAACGCGGGGCTCGAACCCACGAACCGTGAGATCATGACCTAAGAGAAAGTCGGATGCTTAACCGACTGAGCCACCCAGGCGCCCTGTCTCTCACTATACCTTTAAGGATAAATGAACATCCAAACATTGGTTATTTCTCCTAGCTGAAAAAAAAAAAAACCCTCAAACCGTCTTTGGCCCCTCTTCTCCCTCTAGCCATTGCCCTATTTTTCTGCCTCAGTTTACAGCCACATTTCTCTTAGTAGTTCTCCACTGTCTTTAATTCTTTTCTCATTTTCCCTTGACCTCATTGCAATAAACTTTTACTCCCACTATAGTACTAAAAACAGCTCTTCCCAAGATCTTTATTTTTTTTAAGTTTATTTATTTTGAGAGAGAGAGAGAGAGAGAAAGCACAAGCAGGGGAGGGGGAGACAGAGAGAGAGAGAGAGGGAGACAGAATCCGAAGCAGGCTCTGCACCATCAGCACAGAGCCTGATGTGGGGCTCGAACCCAGGAACCATGGGATCATGACCTGAGCAGAAACAAAGAGTTGGACACTTAACCAACTGAGCCACCCAGGCACTCCATCTTTCCAAGGTCTTGAATGTCCTCCATGTTACTAATCCAATGGTGAATTAGGCGGTACTCAACGGTCTGAGCTACCCAGGCATCCCTGGCAGTGTTTGACATGGTTGACAACACTGGATTCCCTGAGCCACGTTCTTTGCTTGGCGCCCACATGGCTTGCTCTCCAGTTTTCTTCTTACTGTTGGCTGCTCCTTCTTTGTCTCTTGTAGGTTCCTCATCTTCCCAGACTCATCGTGTAGACATGCCCAGGGTGCAGTTCTCAGGTGGCTTCTCTTCCTACTACTCTTCTCCTAACCTGCACTCACTCCCAAGGCACACTCAGATGGTCTTATGGCTTTAAATATGATCCAGCTGAAGATTCCCAATCAACCAAAAACCCTTGTTGTGTATCCAGCACCTGACCACTTCTCATCACCCCTACTGCTACTCTTGTGGACCAAGCTACTGTGATTTTCCATCTGGATTATTGCAATAGTCTTCCAACTACTCTCCCTGCTTCTGCCTTTTCCCCTTTGCAGTCTATTTTGAAGAATTCAACAGCCAGAGCGATCTTTTCAGAATTCGGGTCACACTGCGCCACTTCTCTGCTCGTACCTCTCCGATGGCTTCCACTATGAGTCTCCTAGGAAAGCCATTTTTCCTTATATTTGTAACAGACTTCCTTTATAAAATTTTGAATTTCTATGCTTAAATTCATATCCGTGGCATATCTTCTTGGTGGCATGCGTCTCTACTCAATAGAAAATGACATCATAAAATTGGCTGCGTTTTTTGGCCCTGAGTTTTATCTCATTAGGTTCATATTGCTATACATGTTTCCTTTTTAGACATTTTTTTCTTCTGTTACTGAATTAGTCAGGAGAGCCTCTGCTCTGCTGGATTAACATATAGATACCAAATATCTGTCTTAACCCAACATAGTTGTTTCCCCCCTACTCATGTTAAGTATCCCAAACCTATTGTCAAGAAGTGCTCTGGCTAACTGATGTTCCTGGTTCGGTGGTAGAAGAGAGAAGTTCACGGCTCACAAAGGAATGTTCTAGTGCTGTGGCCTGGAAGTGGCAGACATCCCCTCTTCTCACATGTTATTGGCCAGAACCAGTCTTCCATGTGCCCAGGAAGGAGGAAAGTAACTGGCATTTGTGGACCAAAAAGCATGGTCTTGCCCTTAGTCACTTTTCTGGAAGCATGTGCCGGAGGGTCATAGGGAGTTTGCGTACCGTCATGGAATTGTACCTACATTTTGGTTATGACATATGCTTCATTATTAAAGAAACCAAAACCGAAACCGTATTTCTGTAATTCCCAAAGTCAGCTCTTTTCTTGTCTCCTGCTCCTGGTTAGGGTGTGTGTGCATGCGTGGATGCGTGTGTGCGTGCGTGCGTGTGTGTGTGTCCAATGTTACCCGCAGGCAACACTACTGATGAATTCAGCAGCTCTTCCAATTCTTGTAAACTTTACAACAATCTTGAGACCTAATTCTCTTCATTTTAGACATCGAGACATGAAGGCTAGAGAGGTTCTGTGTCTCATCGCAAGGTCACATCGCAAGTGAGTGGCGGAACCGAATGCTGAATGCCCAATGCAGGTGCCAGGGTCCTGATTCCTGGCTTGGTTTCAGTGCTTATCCTGCATTCCTGGAGTAGAACCTACCAGAGAGGAAGGCTTCGCTTCCCCTCCAGCCCCACAGCTCTCTGCTGCCCTCTCCTGACTTCCTCAGTTATGACTGGTGAGAAGTTCCAGCAATGAACGCCTTGTGCTCTGGCAGCCTCTAAGGCCGGTGCCCTCTCTTCTTGGTATTTCACCCCTCCTCCCCTCTGATTCCCAGGTGCTGGGAATATAAATAGGGACTAGTGAATGTCCTTACTGATTAATGTTTAAGAGCAGTAATCCTGACGGAGGTATTAGAGAGTTCTAGTGGGTTTCCACTATATGCCGATGCATAATCCCAAGGACTCTTCATAATGACGTCACAGGGAGTGCTAGTAAGTCTCTTACAAATAAAATTGAGTGCTGAGAGAATACAGGGACATGCTTGGGTTATCCACTTATTAACACTTACTCTACACACCGTTAAAGAACATTTATTATCTGCTAGACAGTATGCTAGGTGTTGGGATAAAATTAATTAAGATCTCTGCTTTTGCCCAATGAGTCAGAGATGTATCTGTAGTTCGAACCCAGGTTATTCAGATTCTAATTATTTTATTTAAAAAACTTTTAAATATTTATTTATTTTTGACAGAGAGAGAGAGAATGCAAGCAGGGGAGGGGCAGAGAGAGAGGGAGACACAGAATCTGAAGCAGGTTCCAGGTTCTGAGCTGTTAGCACAGAGCTTGATGCAGGGACTTGAACTCACAAGCCATGAGATCATGACCTGAGCTCAAGTCGGACACTTAACTGGCTGAGCCACCCAGGCGCCCTGATTCTACTTATTTTAAACAATAGACGTGCATACACACAAAACATTGAATCAGTGATGCTTCCCTCACATGTGAACTTCTTTGAGGTGGGAGACTTCCTAATTCAGACCTCACCATTTCCCTGGTGTGAATGGATGTCCCTGAATCCTCCTGCTGCGATCCTCCCCACGGCCAGTGTGGGACGCACATTTGGTTACATTCTTTTTTTTCTTTTCAAAAAATTTAAAAAAAGTTCTAGTTAGTGAACATACAGTGTCATATTGGTGTCAGAAGTAGAATTCAGGGATTCGATTCTTTCCTTTTTGCATTTGAGCTACACTGACTCTTGGAGGCTGAGGGAATGAATATTTCCTCTGCTGATTTGCCAGCTCTCTGTCTTCACAATATAAATTCATTCTCACACACACTTGCATCGGGATCTGCTGCAGCAAACATTTTCTGAGCACTTTTCATCTATTCTTTCATTCCACAATTATTAAATGCTCCCTGTGCCCTAGGCAGAAACCTATGAACAACACAGATAAATCCCGGCTCTCACAGAATGTACTAGTACATTCCAGAAGGTCTCAGAATATATTGTCTTCCTGGTATCGTCTCTGGATTTACAAAATCTGTGGATTTCTGTTAATAATTCTTTGTTTATTGTGAACAGGGTGAAGGTTACTGGAAGGGAGGAAAACTTCATTTCATTGGTGACCATCATTTTTTTCTGTTTTTAATCCTTTCCTCCTGTTGGCTGAAGAGCCATTTCCTATTCCCTTTTGTTTCTCTCTTCCTGTTGATCCTCTAAAGATCTCTATATCTGAAGGATCCTCTGGCCTCTTCATAAGTACGTTCTAATACCAGGTACATACTAATAGATTTAAGACATGTTAGATAGTGTACTAAGTCCCCCCTGCCCCATTTTGTCCTCCCTACAACACTGTAAGTTTCTATAGTTATCATAGGAATACATTTTTCCTTCTCTCTTTCTTTCTTTCTTTTTTTCTTTCTTTCTTTCTTTCTTTCTTTCTTTCTTTCTTTCTTTCTTTCTCTCTTTCTCTCTTTCTTTTGAGGGGGAGGGAGGGAGAGAGAGAGAGAGAGAGAGAGAGAGAGAGAGAGAGAGAGAGAAAGGAGGGCAGAGGAGGAGGAAAAGAAAGAATCCCAAGCAGGCTCTACACCCAGCCCAGACCGGGACACCTGGCTCGATCTCACAACCATGAGATCATGACTTGAGCCAAAATCAAGAGTCAGATACCCAATCAAATGAGCCACCCAGGTACCCCAGGAATAGATTTTTTTCTAAAATGAGTTAACTTCAAACCTTTATTCCAATCCTATTGATTTCTACACTATTACTGTCTGAATTTTGAGTATGCAGAATAGTTTCAGTTCATATTTAGATTCAACTGCCTCTTGCATGCCTGGTGCTTCAGTAATATGTAACAGATGGAGACAAAATTAACCCTGGCAAAAGGGGCATTCAGGACCACAGATGATCTGGTCTAGCCACTTTGGGCATCCAAATTTTCACCACAGGTGGGATTTACACAATCCAACTCTCTAGCTTTAAGAGTCCCTACTGACAACCAGGTCAAGATGGAGTTCATGTTGCGAGAATGCCGTCTGCTGCATAAACACAGCAGCACTGGATACAGCAAAAAGGGAAAATAGAAGAAGGCATAGTCAGGCTTCACTATGAGACCAGCAGTTTTGAAATCCAAACTGGCACAGAAAACACAAACAGCTATCAGGGCTGAGAGGGTGGGCAGACTCGCGGGGTTTGGGATGCAGAGGGAGTCAGCGGTGGCACGTGAGTGAGTCGGAAGTATTCCCTGTGAGACGGGGAAGGAGAGGCAGTCTCACTGGCTGATGCGCACAGCTAGTGTGGTGCTCCTTCCTTATCCCCTACGCTCAGGGGAGGAGGCTGGGAATAAGCCCGCTGTCAAACGCTGAAGGGGCAGTGGCTCATATCCAAACCCAGGCTGGGAGACAAGGATGAGACGACTTGGACCTGTGACCAAGTGCTGAGTCAGGAGTCTTCTTGACCCAGCCTGGGTTGGCCACAGCCAACAGTCCCTCTTGCTGCCCTTGTTAGACCTGGATCAGACCCCCAAAGCTGCTCAACAGGATAAGTGAATATAGAGGTAAAGGAGAAGGGAGGGGGAGGAGAAGGAAGGGAGAGAAACTAAAACAAACACACCACGTCACATCCCAAATGAGACTGTAAACCAAATTTAAAAACTGATGGATAAAAGCTAATACTGAGAAAAGCAGTTGATAAACCAACAATTAAGACATGGATCTACTTTGGATGAAACTGATTTTACGGGTTGATCAGACAAGGCTCTCAAATAAATATAGTGATTATTTCGAAGAAATAAATGATGCCAAAACTTGATTAAACTAATAGAAAGTTATGGGACAATAAGGCTGGGAATAAGAATGAGAGAGATATGAGAAAAGGCCAGTTAGAATATTTGAACATAAAGGGGCACCTGAGCGGCTCTGTTGGTTAAACTTCGCGCTCTTGATTTCAGGTCAGGTCATGATCTCATGGCTGGTGAATTCAAGCCCCGCTTTGGGCTCAGTGTTGACAGCGTGGAGCCTGCTTGAGATCTTCTTTCTCCTTCTGTCTCTGTCCCTCTCTCTCTCTCTCCAAGTAAATACATAAACTTAAAAAAATATTTGAACATAAAACAAATAGTCATTGAAATAAAAAATGTGGAGCTTCGAGTTCCAATGTCTGTTTCGCTGTATATACCTGACTTCACTTCCTTTCTAAAGCACAGTGAGATTACAATAAAGAGATAAAGAGAGAAAAAGAGAAACAAACCAACAAGAATGGGGGAAATGGGTGAGGAGACAATGGCAACAGTATTTTGGGATCTGGAAGGGAGATGGGTGAGTCATAACTGATGAGGGTGAGCCGGGGGCAGCCAAACCTTGATATCATTGTGGTCTCAGAAAGCTGGGAAAAAAAATCCTATTCAGACTGGAAACCCTCTAAGTCTCAGGACCTAACAGTTCCAGAAAGCTCTGGACTGAGAGCAAAAGTAGGGCTAAACAGATGAGTGACGGCTCTTTAGATGTTCTCTCCCACCTGCAGTGCCTATGTACATACATATGTATCACACATGATACATATAATATGTGATGGATACATGGATATTAGAATATATTTATTCAAGAGGGTTGAATAAATAACATTTTTAGTTATACAAAGACTGACTACAGGGATGCCTTGGTGGTGCAGTTGGTTGAGCATCCGACTCTTGATTTCGGCTCAGGTCATGATCTCATGGACGTGAGATCGAGCCCCACATTGGGCTCCACACTGGACACGAAGCCTGCTGAAGATTCTCTCCTCTCCCTCTGCCCCTCCCTGATGCAAGTGCGTGTATGGTCTCTCTCTCTCTCTCTCTCAAAATAAATAAAGAAAAATATTTTTAAAAACCTGACTGTATTACCACACATAGGTCCTTGCTAAAAGACTAGTAAGATTTGCTTCAGAAATAGGAACATGAAAATGGAAGGGAAAAGTGGAATGCAAGGAAGCAGGTATCTTCCAACCTGCATCTCTTCCCACCTGCTCCTAAGCCAAATGACTTGCTCTACTGAGCGCCGAGATTGAGAAAATGTGTTGCACACGTTAAGTAATAGAGTCTGAAAGTTATTTTTTTTTGTTTTGTTTTGTATAACAAGAATTACAAGATGGGGGGAGTTATTCAAGGTGGGAGGTACTTAAGCCACATAGAGGATAGACTGAAGCCAAGAGGAACTGAATAATTGCAGACTTTGTCAGTTTATAGTTAAGCATGTAGGTTAAAAAAATTCAAAGTAGCCATTAAAATAAGACTTACAGCTTCCAAATCGGAAGAGAGTAAACATTATCAAGCAAGAGAAAACAGACCAGAGACAAAAGAAGGTAAATAGAAAGCACAAAATAAAATAATAGAATTAAGTCTAAATTCCTAAATTATAAAAAATGGAAATGGGTTATACTTGTCTATTAAAAGACAGAAGCAATTAGTTAGACAAACATAAAATGCAGCTTTATGCTTCCCCTAAGGCACAGAGTGAACACACACACACACACACACACACACACAGACTGAAAATAAAAGAATGGAAGGGCACCTGGGTAGCTCAGTATCTTCAGTGGTCAAACTCCTGAATTCGGCTCAGGTCATGATCTCACAGTTGTGAGATCAAGCACTGTGTTGGGCTCTGTGCTGAGCGTGGAGCCCGCTTAAAATTCTCTCTCTCTTTTCTCCTCTCCCTCGCTCACCTGTGTGCGTGCGTGCGCACACACACACAGACACACACACACACACAGTCTCTGTCTCAAAAGAAAAAAAAAGAAAGAAATGGGAAAAGATGTGTAACATATACTAACAAAAAAGCAGAGCAAAATTAACATAGGACAAAATAAATCTTAAGGCAAAAAACGTTATCGGTTATAAAGAGAGTAACCACGAAATACTAAATGCAACCACACAGCAAGAAGATGTCACAATTATGAAATCACATTCTTCTGACACAATTTCACATATTATAATATAATAATAAATAGAGCAAACATCAAAGAATTATAAGAAGAAAGTCAGAAAGCCTATCAGGACTAACATGACTCATAAATCAAGCAGAAAAATTAGGAAGGATATAGAGGCTTTGAATAAAATATTAGCAAGTGTGATCTAATATATATATATATGTTTCTAAAAACTTCACAACTGTGGATAGAATCTTTGTAAAATTTGACCATGAGGTCAAAAAGGAAATCTCAACAACTTTGAATAATTCATATCATACCGACCACAATATCTTACCACATAATTAAATTAGAAATAGTTTAAATGATAAATAAACACCCCACTCTCTCCTTTTTCCCACCTATTGGGAAACTTAGGAACACAACTTTGAATAACTCTGAATAAAGATGAAATAAATGCCATAACAAGCAATATTTATAGCTGAATAATAAATATATTAAAATAAAAAATTGTGTGATATAGGGACGCCTGGGTGGCTCATGTCTGATTCTTGATTTCAGCTCAGGTCTTGATCTCATGGTTTGTGAGTTCCAGCCCTACTAACAGCTCTGTGCTGTCAGTGCAGAGCCTGCTTGGGATTCTCTCTCTCCCTTTCTCTTTCTGCCCCTCCTCCACTCGTGCTCTCTCTCAAAATAAATAAATAAACTTTTTAAAAAAGACTACATTTTAGTTAAGGTGCAAAAGCAGGAACCATACAGGGAAAGAGATGCATTTTGCTACATAAAGCCTGAAGACACTGCCTACACAGAGTTAAAAACCCAGGAAACATGGACTGTGTAACAAAGTAGACATACTTGGAAAATACACAGAATTCCTAGAAATCATTTAAAAAGAAAAACTGCTCAATAGAAACATGAAGAAATGCATTGCACAAGGGGTGGGGGGAAGTCCACGTGGTCACTATGCGTTTGACTTGATGCCTAATCCTCAGGCGGTCACAACCGGAAGAGGCCGCATTTTCTAGCGCTGGCCCTGTGGGAGGCACGGCTGGCGGAATATCGTCCCGGCAACCTCTGCAGAGAGCAATTTGGGATTATCTGGTGATGTGGGAGTTGCTCGTTTACGTGTATATCCTAGAGAAGTAGTTCTTAAGCTCCAGCTTGTTTCAGAATCATTGGGAGGGCTTGTGAACGCACACCTTGCTGGGCTCTGCTTCTAGTTTTCTAACGCAGCTGGTCTGGGGAAGGGACTGAGGATTTGCGTTCTGATGTGTTCCTGGTGATGCTGTTGCTGCCGCTGGGATCACACTTTGAGAACTGCTGACCCTAGAAGCCTTTTGCACCACGTGACATGCACAAAAATGTTCCTTGTTAGGAACACAAAAAGGGGGAAGAATATAAATGCTCACCAGCAACAGAATGAATATGTAAACTGTGGGTTGTTTTTTTTTTTTTTACTATAGTAGAATATGCATAGAAATGAAAATAAATGAACTAGAGATGAGTATAACAAAATATAAAAAGCAATATGCAATGAAAAAAGCCAATTACAAAGTGATATACGGAGCTTGATACCATCTATACACATTTTAAAGGTATGTAAGACACACAACATAATGTTTATGGGCAACAAATGGTATAAAATCAAGCATGAGTAGGGTATTTAGTGTATTTGTTAATTTAGGGTATTTGTTAATTGTGAGGAGGGGGTAAGGGCTGAAATGGATAAACAGAGGGCCTCAATTGTATCTTCATTGTTTCTATCTATCTATCTATCTATCTATCATCTATCTAAAATTTTTTTAATGTTCATTTATTTTTGAGAGACAGAGAGAGAGAGGGAATGAGCAAGTGGGAGCGGAGCAGAAAGAGATGGAGACACAGAATCTGAAGCAGGCTCCAGGCTTTGAGCTGTCAGCACAGAGCCCAATTCAGGGCTTGAACTCATAGACTGTGGGATGATGACCTGAGCTGAAGGCAGACACTTAACTGACTGAGCCACCAGGCACCTCTATCTGTCTGTCTGTCTATCTATCTATCTATCTATCTATCTATCTATCTATCTATCTATCTATTTATGTATCTATCATCTATCATCATATATCTATCATTAATTGTATTTTCTTAAAAAACTATCTTAAGTAAATATTCCAATCCTAGTTCAGGCCACTATAACAGAATACCATTGACAGTTTGGTTTATTAACAACAGAGACCTATTTCTCACAGTTCTGGAGGCTGAAATTCTGAGGTCAGGGAGCCAGCATTGTTGGGTTCAGGTGAGAGCCCTCTTTTGGGGTAACTACTGCCAAATTCTTGTTTCCTCAAATGGTGGAAAGAGGGCAAGAGAGCTCTCTGGGGTCCCTTTTATAAAAAGGCAGTGATCCCATTCATAAAGGCTTGTCCCTGTGACCAAATTGCTTCCCGGAGTCCTCTCCTCTTAATGCCATCACATCGGGCATTAAGATTCAACATATAAATTTGGGAAGACACATTCAGTCCATAACAGTTGTCAAAGGTTAGTATTTAATAAAGCTGGGTAGTGGGTATAAAGTTATTATGTACCTTCTTTTATCCTGGAATTCTTTCATGATAAAAATGCATTAAGAAGAATTCCTGCAAAAAATACCAGGCTAGACTTTGTTTTTGGATTTTTAAAATGTTTGTTTATTTATTTTCAAAGAGACAGATGGGGGGGTGGGTAGGGGCAGAGAGAAAGGAAGAGAGAGAATCCCAAGCAGGCTCCATGCTGACAGCACAGAGCCTGACGTGGGCTTGATTTCACAACCATGAGATCATGACCTGAGACAAAATCAAGAGTTGGACACTTAACCAACTGAGTCATTCAGTCGCCCACGTTTCTAGATGTTTGTAAGGCTGAAAATGATCATTTAGAGAAGATTAATAAGCCTCTCTTCTGGAATAATAATTATACACAGCTCTGTATCACCACAATGATGTGAAAAAGTACAAGGAATGATGTCAAATCCCTTCTTGGAGGAATGGTGGAGACCCTTGGCTTTTCGCTCTGGTCTGGGTTGCTCTTCCTTCGTCTGACTGTTGATCTGCACATCCTCCTCTGTGTCCTAGTTTCTGGGCTGGGATATCCGATGCTTTGGGCCAGAGGCAAAGGAAAGGAATCTGATCATCCAAAGCCTCTTTTATTACCCTCCCTCACAGAGAAGTCTGCCTTTAACTGCTTGATTTTGAACTTCTGTGGTGCAAAGCCGGGACAACAGAGTGACAAACAAGAAGCCCACATGGCTGGATTGGCTTACAGTGCAAGGGCAGAGTATTATGGGCAGGAGACAAAATGTTCCCGAGGGGTAGGGGGGAGGAAGGGAGAGACAGGAGCCAGCGGGGCCTAGGTTTGACAGCAGAGGTTTGGCGTTTGCCTGTTTTCTTTGCCCCCCAGGTAGTTCTTTTCCTCCTGCTGGTGCGGGAGTCTTCCTCGCTGCTTTTGATCAGCCTCATATGTCAGAGCCGAAGAGGGTTTTTGTTTTGCATTTTTAGGGAGTTAAGAGTCTCTGTCAGATTGGGTCAAACTGGGTCAGAGCTGAAAAATTTCCACGGAGCTGGGACATAGGTATGACACTGGTTCAACATCTTCCTAGCATAGAGCTGCCCTGAATTTTAGCGAATGCTACCTTGGTCTCCTGTTAGGTGCGGAGCCCTTCTTTCGTTACCTCCTTGACGTCTAACGTCATCCTTGCAGCTGGCATTATTTTCCCCCTTTATCGACAAGAAAGTGGGCTCAGAGGGACCCACCTACTCCAGGTAACAGGTCATGAAGACCCTTATGTGGATTCTTATCCATGCCTATGATGTGTGTGTGTGTTTTTAAATGTTTATTTATTTTTGAGAGTGGAGAGGGGCACAGAGAGAGAGGGAGACACAGAGTCTGAAACAGGCTCCAGGCTCTGAACCATCAGCACAGAGCCTGATGTGGGGCTCAAACTCGGGGATGATGAGACCGTGACCTAGGTCGAAGTTGAACACTTAACCAGCTGAACTACCCAGGTGCCCATGTCTATGATATTTTATACCGAGCTACACCCCCCTAGGTGCTGGTGAATGTGGTCAAGTCTAAGACATGGCCCTGTCATTAAAGAACTTTTTCATTTATCTGGGGACACAAGATACATGCACCTGAAGCATTTAGGCTAACACAGTCGTGTGACACAAAGAGAAAGAATCCTATGTGTTTTTAGGGTCTGAGGATATGTCAGAGGCCAGTCATCTACAGGATGCTGTTTGCTTTGGCTCAGCTGCCTCCTGTGATCAGAACAGGATCCCACCCCCTGATGTTCCTTTGGCTTTATAGTGAAATGATGTCATATTTCCTCTTTGGAGAAAAAGATTACTCAGCCTACAGATAATCATCAGATGCTCTGGAGAAGTTCTTTGGAAGGAAGGCAGTTTGGCACAGTGATCTTCTGGATAAAAGTGAGCCTTAGTCGCAGCCCTTGTTGGACTGTGAGCTTCTTAAGGATTGAGGCAGGGTATTTCACATCTGTATGGACACAGCCAGGCCTGGAGTTGCTGTGAAGGAATATCCATGGTTGTCATTGTAGATTTTCCCCACATGGGGATAAAGGGCAGGCAGGTAGGTGGGGGAGGTGGGGGCTGTCTGACCCATTCTAGTAAAGGAAGTCCTCATTGCATCCTTGATAAATGTGGAAGTCTCAAGATTTCATTTCCCTCTGAACCTGAGTAGTTTAGATCCAGAGACCTTGGCAAAGAGCCTAGCTGGCCTGGAGTCCTCCTTGGCTGGCTCCTCACTCTCCAATGGTGTTTGTCCAGCTTGTCTCCCAACTTGGGGGTCCCATGAAGCTTGTTGCACAGCCTCTGGGGCAGAGTTTTCCATGATTTATTATCTACTTTCCTTTGTTGTCTGAGTGCTTCAAGTCTCTGTGGAGACTCTATCCCACAGGAGACCCCTTGGGTGCCAGAGCCGCATACGTGGGGTATGAGTCATTTTATAGCCAATGACAACCCTTGCTTCCTTCTTTATTTGTTTGGCTCCTGGTGGATCTCTGCCCTTCTCTCCGTAGGTTCAGAGAAGCTGTGATCTTTGAATTTGGGGTCTACAGTGAGATCCAGCAACCTGCGTTGGCCACCAGCACCATGGTTCTGAGCAGGTTGGGCCTTTGTGTTCCATGCACCCAGAGAAGAGATAGGGAAGTACCCGGCGACAGGGGAGTCACTCATTAGAGACCGCTGAGCACCTGCAGAGAGGCTGTTTAGCATCCGGTCTATGCCAAAGCTGGAAACCACAAGCTCAGAGCCAGAGAGCATGCAGACGGCGGAAGAAGGTCCTCTCCCAAAAGGACGCCCAGTCTGGAGTAAAGATTCTTGACTTCACTATAACCCAATCCTTTCTTCTGAGTAGTCCCTATTTGTTACCTCATTTCTTCTTTCAAAAGTTCTTTTACTGAGTCACTGGTTTTAAACATCAACCCATTTTTCAAGTAAGAAAATAGAGGCACACAGAATTCCTCTGGTTTGCTTAAGCTCACACAGTAGGGGCACCAGGAGACTTTTGGGGGGTTTTGGGTCCCCTTCATCTCCATCTGCCCCTTCAAGTCACCTCAGATTAACCTATAATCTAAACAAGATCAGCTTGCTTGCTATTTAAGCAACTTTACGGCCAGCTCTGTGGCTCCACTGAGACTCCCATCCCCTAGGCTTTCCCTTTATTGAAATTCTGCAGTAGTCAAATAGTCCATGAGCAACGGAAGCAAGATAATAAGGTCTTCCTAGAGCACACCGCTAAAGTTTTCAAAGAGCCTGCACATCCATTATCACGCTGATAGACATAATATCCCAGGAGACTGGAAGCATAGGTATTATTCCTATTTAAAGCTTAGGAGCTGGAAGCTCAGGAAGTTAGGTTCCTTTTGCTGTGCTGGGCTCCCCAGCTTGCCCCAGGACTGTGGTCTCTTTTGCACATCCAATTGCAGAGACATCCCGTTTGTTTTCTCATGCCTTCGTGTCCTGTTTGCTCCCATGATGGGGAGACTGTCTGTGAGTAGCTTTGAGGAACAGGTCATACCGACTCAGTACAGAAGCTACCAGAATAAAGTGAGAGGCTCTCAGTTAATTGATCAGATTAGACATTAGGAATGCTAATCCCTGGCAGGGGGGTATAGTGGAAAGGGAGTGGGCTGTGGGGTCCGACTGGGCTGTATTTTCCTCCAGACTCTGCCACTTACTAGCTGGTTGAAGCAAGGCTATTGGGAGCCTCACACGTTAGATCCCTTTCTTCCCCTTCAAAGCTGCCTGGCGACAGAGGAATTCTAGGGTTTAGGGGAGTAGAGTTTGAAAAGAGACAATAGGGGCTCCTGGGTGGCTCAGGCAGTTAAGCATCTGACTTCGGCTCAGGTCATGATCTCTTGGTTTGTGGGTTCGAGCCCTACGTCGGGCTCTGTGCTGACAGTGTGGAGCTTGGAGCCTGCTTCAGATTCTGTGTCTCCCTCTCTTTCTCTGCCCCTGCCCTGCTCGCACTCTCTCTTTCTCTCTCTCTCAAAAATAAACAAACAGTAAAAAAAGAAGAGATGATAAAGTACAGTTTTTCCGGAAGTTTAAAATTAAGTGCAGGAGCTAAGAAAAGGAAATTATACATGAAATCCGTTCCACATGCACCCCCCACAGGCTAGTGCGAGGGGGTTAGTCCAGATCGGCAGGCCTCAGCCTTGCACACCTCCCCTGGCTTGGGGCCAATAGGCAGGAGGTTGCACAGACATCCACACCCACATTGGATGGCACTTCCTTCTGGAAGTACTGGCGAGCTTCCTGGCCTTCCCGTTGCCTTGAAACCAGTAGCTGAAGGTGGAAAGGAGGCAGCACTCGGGGTCAGCATGATGCTCGGAGTATGTACCTGTTCTTTTATTACATCACAATTTATCGCACGTAGACTATGCCCTGGTGACTTTTTTTGGCACTGGCAACACAGTCATGAACAAAGTCTGTCTTTAACGAGCTGTGTGTATGTGTGTGTGTGTGTGTGTGTGTGTGCAGGCGTGTGATGCCATAGATAAACAAATAAATGTCTAATAGGTGACAGCAAGGCTGTGACAAAAAACATCAAGGCAAGAAGCCAGTCGGAAAGTAATGGAGTTGTATTTCAGACAGGAGCTCAGAATGGGCTAAAATGGCCTTACGCAGAGAATTGAAGGAAGTGCAGGAGGGAGCCACACAGGTCGAGGAACAAAGGTAATAAGAGCAAAGGCCCTGTGCGTCACTTCACGCTGTTTCCTTCCATCTTTAGGCCAGCCCTGCAAACGTGCATTTCGTGTCCCCCAGGTGAAGATGTGAAAACAGAGACGCAGCAAGATTAAGTGACGTGCCCAAACTAGAGCTGGTCCCCGGTGTTGCCAGAGTCAAACTCGGCTCCTCTGATCTCAGAGGCAGCGCTGGGAACCCCAGAGGTGTGCACCTGACCATGTGAGATGTTGTGGGAGGAGCAGAGAGGTGGGCATGTGGTGAGTGAGAACAAGGGGGAGCTGGGACCCAGAGGCTCGGCGGCAGCTCCGGGGTCTCTGGCTTTTCACGTCTGCCTCATGCACGCCTAGGCATGGTGGCTGGTTTCTGACAGTTTTGTCAGTGACTTTGTTTTGCAGTTCCTTCACCGCTGGGGACAAATGTCCCAGAGGCCAGGCAGAGAGACACAGGGACACAGGGAGAAATCCAGTCTGTCTTACCAGGCTCGTCAGGTAGCTGTACAAGCAAACAGCTGTAGGAAAGAAGTGTCAGTTTCCCTGCATGAGCCTCACACTGTTTTCCCCTATTCATCAGGGAAAATCTTAGCCAAGGGAGTACCTTCTTTTGAAGACATCAAATCGGACCAAGGGCCTGTGCAGCCTCTCTCTGTATTCAGTCACATTCATGAACGTTCCCTGTGAGTGTCCCCTTCCCTGCTGGCTGCCTGCTTGCTCCTGATGTTGCACTTGGCTGGTTTTCTCCACCTGGCGAGGATGCACTGGGTCAATAGGGCTACGGAGCCTCACTGGGCCCCTCCGGCGGGCCTCTGAGCACAGAGAAGTTGACCTCACAGCTGGGGCAGGCACCTGGGAGGAGGGGTGACCCTCAGTGACAGGCAGTGGCAAAGGGAGGTAGCATGGCCCGAGCGGGGAACACTGGGTCTTGTGCCAAGTCTGCGGCCATTTGCATCTCTGTCATGTCCTGGTTCTCTGATCTGATGTAAGCTACTTGCTGTCTCTGAGCCTGTTTTCGTTAAGTACGTGAAACCCAGGAAAGTCATACCTCTATGAAGGTTGGGTCACGGGGTCGCAGTCTTGTTGTGGGTTTGGAATGAGATATTGACCTAAGCCCAGCAGAATGTGGCCCATGGAAGGGGCTTCTAAACATCCTCTTTGCCCTCCTTGGAGGGAGGGTCCTCTCCTACTAACACAGGACTTGAACGCTCTGAGGAGGCTGGGCTCCTCCTGAAACTTGCCCAGAAAGCTTTCCTCAATTAACCCATCTCTGGGGACTTACACGATTCCATGAGAAATCCATTCAGTTGGGTTGGACCTTGACCTCCATCTAGGTTTTTCCATGGCCTTTCAGTTAGGAGGTGGAGGACCTGGGCTATTAAGACACCAAGTAGTCTGACACCTGAATGTGGTCCTGCCCTCTCCCTTTCCTGGCTCCACAGGGACCCCACAGTTTCTCCTCATGGATTTGTCTTTCACACCTCTCCTCCCTGGCCCAACTCACTCTCCCCTGCTGAACCTGGTTTTGGCAGTCAAGGATTATCCTGTCCCTCAGGCTGCACACTGTATTCTGGTTGGGAAATTCTTTCTTGATCTCACCTATCCCGTCTTCCTTCTGGGTCAGACTAACTGTCCCTGCTGTGTTCTCCCAGATGCATGGAAAGGAGCTCATCTTTGGTTGTTGTGGTGCTTGGAGAGTTCTTTGACTTTCCTGGATGACTCTGGGCTCTTCAAGGGCAGGGCTCATGAACCCTTATAGACTTGGTGCCCACTACAATGCTTGACACTCAAGGGGCTCCTTGAGGAGTGCTTGATTGGGGAAGATGCCAGATTCTAAGTCTGGGTAAATCACATCAGTACATTACAAATCAATAAGTTTCAAATGCTGTTGGCTTCAAAATTTGCCAAGGATTAGATAATTGTAAGATTATTATCACTCTTTTTAATGAGTGAAGGGGAATGCATATATGTTAGTGATTCAAATAATGGATTATCCATTCAAGTATTTTACTTATTTAAACCTTTTGAACGGCTTTCTCAGTATAACGATTCAACCTATTTGACAGTTTGAGTTAGTGTCTTGGATCTCAAAGAATGCACTTGGGTCTTGGGCAGCAGAGGAAGAGCTGATCTCGACAATCATGTAGTTTAGATACTTGACTTTGGTTTGGAAATGAAGACTGGGCCCTGTTTTACTTTATTTTTAACTTTTTTCTTTTTAAAAATTATTTATTTATTTATTTTAATATAATTTCTTGTCAAATTGGCTTCCATACAACACCCAGTGCTCATCCCAACAAGTGCCCTCCTCAATGCCCATCACCCACTTTCCCTTCTCCTCCATCCCCCATAAACCCTCAATTGATTTAAAAATTTTTTTAAGTTTATTTATTTATTTTGAGAGACACAGAGACAACCTGAATGGGTGAGGGGTGGAGAGAGTGGGGGAGAGAACCCCAAGCAGGTTCCATACCATCAGCACAGAGCTCATTATGGGGCTTGAACCCATGAATCCATGAGCCCAACTGTGAGATCATGACCTGAGCTGTAACCCAGTCAGATGCTTAATCAACTGAGCCATCCAGGCACCCCATTTTACTTTATTTAAAAACAAAATTTTTAAAAGTTGATTTATTTATTTTGAAAGAGAAAGGCAAGGAGGGGTAGAGAGAAAGAGAAAGAGAGAGAATCCCAAGCAGACTCTGCACTGTCAGTACAGAGCCTGATACAGGGCTTAAACTCATGAAACATGATATCATGACCTGAGCAGAATGAAGATTGGACTCTTAACCCACCGAGCCAGCCAGGTGCCTCCCCACCCATGTTACTTTATTAATTAGCGATTAGGGTGTGCGATGTGCGATACAATGAAGCCTGTTTGTAACACGAGTCACACAGGGTCTACAGGACGTGTGTGGTGAGTATCTGCTAGGAAGGGCCTCCTTCCTAGGGGTAAGCACTACCCTTAAACTGCTACATTTTTTAAAAATTTCATGATGTTTCTATTAAACTGTTACATTATAAACCAGATTGCAAAGGGGAGAAACATTGAGCGATTGTGTACTGAAATTTCCCAGAGCCAGCAGAAGCATGAAACCTCCTGGGCTGCAATGCAGTTATCTGGCCAGGAAGCCCGTGTTTATAGACCACTCGCTGTGGGGATGTTGAAGAATGGACTTAGGAATGCAGGAATCTGAAGACCTTGACCTTTTTCTGACAGAGTATCTCGATGTGCCTTCGTTGCCAGGAAATCATGGATTGTTGAAGCCAGAAGGAACCTGTTTAATTATTTTTCTAGGGGAAGGAACAAGGGCTTAAGACCTTGTCAGCCTGAATTCAAATCCCAGTTTAGACATTTAATTTTTATTTCCCATGCCCCCAGGATCATGACCTGAGCTGAAATCAAGAGTCGGATGCTCAACCAACTGAGCCACCCAAGTGCCCCCAAGGCATTTGTGAGTGTAGGCAAGACATGATACCTTTTCCTCCAGAGGGTCCAAGATATGGAATAATTCGCTGAAGCTTATGGAACCAGGACACCATTGTTTCAGTTATATATTGTTGTGAATCAAGCCACTCCCAAACGTTGTGGCTTAAAGTAGCAACAATTTCCTATTTAGCTCAGAAATCTGCAATGTGGGGAGGTCCCAGCAGGGAAGGCTGATGTCTGCTGGGCCAGCTCAGCTGGGGGCTGAAGATCTGTTTCCTGGATGGCTCAGTCACCTGGTAGCACATTGGTGCAGTGAGAGCTCAGCCGGGGCTGAGGGAGGGAGAGTTTAGTCCCTTCCCATGTGGGCCTTTGTGCAGGCTGTTTGCTCGGGCTGCAGTGACTGGGTTCCAAGAAGCAGGGAGAGAAATCAATTTCTTAACATCTGAGCCTGGAAGATGGCATAGCATCCCTTCTCGTATTCTGTCATCAAGCAGCCACCAAGACCAGGTTCAAGGGAAGTGGCCATAGATCCCACTTTTTAATGAGAAGAATGTCAAAGAATTTGGGGCCGTGATTTAAAATTGTTATATAATGGAGACATCACATTCTTTCACTTAATCTAAAATGAGATAGAAATTCATCTTTAGTCTTATTCACCTCATTCATCTCTTTCGTATTAGAAAAATATTGTTATTACCTGAGAAATTTTAATTTCAGTGTAGTTAGTATACAGTGTTATATTAGTTTCAGGTGATTTCAAGTGATTCAGCACTTCCATACAACACTCAGTGCTTATCACAAGTGCGCTTCTTGATTCCTGCCACCTATTTAATCCATCCCCCACTCTCCTATAACTCTCAGTTGTTCTCTATAGTTAAGAGTCTGTCTTTCCCCGCCTCCCCTGTTCATTTACCTGTTTCTTAAATTCCACATATGTGTGAAATCTTATGGTATTTGTCTCTGACTTATTTCGCTCAGCATTATAGTCTCTAGATCCATTCATATTGTAACGGCAAGATTTCATCCTTTTTTTGTTTAGCTGAGTAATGTTCCATTGTCCACACACACACACACACACACACACACACACACACACACACCACATCTTCTTTATCCATTCATCTATCCATGGACACTTGAGCTGTTTCTATAATTTGACTATTATAGATAATGCTGCAGTAAACATAGAGGTGAATGTATTCCTTCAAAGTAGTATTTTCATTGTATTTGGGTAAATACCCAGTAGTGGAATCATTGGATCATAAGGTAGTTCTATTTTTAATCTTTTGAGGACTCTGCATACTGTTTTCCACAGTGGCTGTACAAGTTTGCATTCCAACACATCTTTTTTTATTACCTTCTTTTAAAAAGGGAATTTCCAGTGATCTGCCCAGGATCTCATATCTCAAGTTGATGTTAGAACTTGGATTCAAACTCAATTCTATTGATTCTATCTCTTAATAGCTCTGTTCGCTGTCCATGCCTAGAGCCCATGGCCATCATCACCCCACGCTAACCCCGCGAAACCTCCTCACGTGGCCTTTCTTCTCCCCACAGCCTTGTTCCTCTCCAGACCTACCTTGGCGCAGCGCACATGGTCCTTATGAAGGGCAGGAAGCTTTCCTTGCTCCTCTGCTCAAGCTCCTCAGTGCTGTCTGTTGTCGTCAGACTGAAGCTCAGCTCTGTCCTTTCCCTTAACTCGGCTCCCCACTCTCCACAATGTCCTCGCCTCCTCCCCAGGCTCAACAAGAGCTGTCTTCTTTCCATGTTCTACTCTCGGAGGAGTCTACACTTAACTTTTCCTCTACTATGTATTGACCCAAACATGGGTCAATAGAGGGATTATCTGTTTTATTTTTTTATTAAAAATTTTTATTGAATCATTTTTATTTATTATTGAGACACAGAGAGAGACAGAGCATGAGCACAGGAGGGGCAGAGAGAGGGGGAGACACAGAATCTGAAGGAGGCTCCAGGCTCTGAGCTGGCAGCACAGAGCCTGATGCAGGGCTAGAGCCCACAAACCACGAGATTATGACCTGAGCCGAAGTTGGATGCTTAACCGACTGAGCCACCCAGGCACCCCAGGGATTATCTGTTTTAAAGTTTCACCAGTCTATTAGTTAAATTCTTTTGTATTTAACTTTTAAAATTTTTATTATTATTGTTATTATTTTAAATTTATTTCTTTATATTGAGAGAGAGAGGGAGAGAGAAAATCCTAAGCATGTTCCTTGATTCCAGCACAGAGCCTGATGTAGGGCTTGATCCCATGAACCATGAGACCATGGCCTGAACAGAAACCAAGAGTTGGATGCTCAGCTGACTAAGCCACCCCAGCACCCCTATTATTATTATTTTTTTAAGATTCCCTAAATTCTTTTGCATTTAAAGCCACTTACTTATCTTTATCTTCCAGGTTCCAGCTGAGACAACACTTCCTCCAGGAAGCATTCTCTGATTCCTCCAGACTGGACAAGCTTCCCCATTATTTCCTGCCATAACATCTGCATCCACATCCAGCACTTTAAATTTTGTACTGAAATCGTCGGTTTTCCAGAGCTCTTCACAGACTCTACATTCTTTAGGGGCAGGGACAGTATCTTGATTTTGCTTTCCTCTTTTGAAATGCAAGATGTCTCAGTGCCCTATCCTCACTGGTTCTACTTGAGTTGTCATTGTCTCTGAGGCTATGAATGTCCTGACTCTCAGTTCCTCCTATGCAGCCATATGCCCCAAACTGGACCCATGTAACAGAGTTTGTCATGGGGGGCTTTGCCGGGGTGCATGAAGCACGACCCCTCTTCTTTACACTCTTTCTCATCATGTACCTGTTCACCTTGGTGGAGAACTTGGCCATCATCTTGGTGGTGGCTTCAGACCGCCGACTACATAGGCCCATGTATTACTTCCTGACACACTTGTCCTGCCTTGAAATCTGGTACACTTCAGTGACAGTGCCCAAGATGCTGGCTGGTTTTATTGGGGTAGGTGGGGGCAAGAACATCTCTTACACT
Source organism: Proteles cristata cristata (assembly GCA_017311185.1). Taxonomy (NCBI): domain Eukaryota; kingdom Metazoa; phylum Chordata; class Mammalia; order Carnivora; family Hyaenidae; genus Proteles; species Proteles cristata. Next base: position 4,857,991 of record JAESUZ010000174.1, on the reverse strand, counting down.
GGCTGCCTGTCCCAGCTCTTCATCTTTACCTTCCTGGGGGCAACGGAGTGTTTCCTACTGGCTGCAATGGCCTATGACCGCTATGTGGCCATTTGTATGCCTCTCCGATATGCGGCCTTGGTGTCGTGGGGCACCTGCATCCGTCTGGCAGCTGCTTGTTGGCTGCTGGGCCTCCTCACACCTGTTTTGCCTATCTACCTCATGTCCCAGCTGACATTTTGTGGCCCCAATGTCATCGACCACTTCTTCTGCGATGCCTCACCCCTGCTAGCCTTGTCCTGCTCAGATGTCACCCTAAAGGAGACCACAGACTTTCTAGTTTCTCTGGCAGTGCTCCTGGCCTCCTCCACAGTCATTTCTGTGTCCTACGGCAACATTGTCTGGACATTGCTGCACATCCATTCAGCTGCGGAGCGCAGGAAGGCCTTCTCCACTTGTGCGGCTCACCTGACCGTGGTGAGCCTTTTCTATGGTACTCTTTTCTTCATGTATGTCCGGACCAAAGTGGCCTCCTCCATCAACTTCAATAAGGTGGTGTCCGTCTTCTACTCCATTGTCACACCAATGCTCAATCCCCTCATCTATAGTCTTCGGAACAAGGAGGTGAAGGGAGCTCTGGGCCGAGTTTTTTCCCTCAGGTCCTGGAAAGGTCAGCGACGGGGAAGGTGAGGACTTAATTTTCTTGTGTTGGCTCTTCAGAAGGAGGGTGGTGAGGACCAAGGGACAGAGTAGTGACCTGGGTAGTCAGGAGGTATGGATTATGTATTAAAGTAAAATGTTAATCTGCCATAACAAGAGACACCTAACTATAATGGGGCTTAAAGAAGGAAAGAGATTTGTTCTTTCCTGCAAGAGTCCAAGGTGAGTGCTCCAGGTTGGCAGGTGGCTCTGCTCAACAGGTAAAGATGGAAGTTCCCTCATCCTATACGTTCAACATCCCTTAGGATGTTGGCAAACTAAGGGCTGAGGGCCAAATTCAGCTCAACACTTGTTTTTAATGATCTGTAAGCTAAGAATGGTTTTTACACTTTTAAATGGTTGTAAACAAATCAAAAGTAGACTAATATTTCATGACACATGATCATTTTATTTTTTAATTTTTAATTTTAGAGAGAGAGAAAAGGAGGGGCAGAGGGAGAGAGAGAGAGACATACAGAGAGAAAATTCCAAGCAGGCTCCATGCTCAGCTCAATCTTACGACCGTAAGATGATGACCTGAGCTGAAATCAAGAGTCAGACACTCAGCTGACTCAGGCACCCACGTGCCCTGACACATATTCATTTTCTAAAATTAAAATTTCAGTGTCCATAAGTCAAGTTTTACTAGAATACGCTCACACTATATGTGTTGTCTATGGTTCCTTTTGTGCTACAATGACAGAGTTGAGTAGTTGTGATAAAGACCATATGCCAACCCTCCATCTAGGGCCTTCTTGTTATTTACATGGTCAGCACAAGGCTCTAGTGGGCAAGAAGGGTGAGGATAGATCAAGGAGGAAACAAACCCCATATCTTAAAGTTTCTCCACTAGATGTAAGAAACCATCATTTCTACTCACCTCTGTTGGTGAGAAATTAGCCATAACTCACACCTATTCACCAAGGTGCTAAAAATAGTGTATATGTAGGTAGCCAGGTGCCCAGCCCCAATTTAATTATTGTGGAGAAAAAAGAGAACAAAGTTTGGCAGACACCTAGTGGTTTCCACCACAAAGTCCCAGAATCATGGTTGATTTTCTATGCGATCCTTAATTTCTTTGTAGCTACATTGTCTTCTTTGAAATACAGGCCCATCTGACTTTTATACCACCTTGTACTTTGAAAATGCATTTAAGAAGATCTGTATGGTAATGTCAGCTCACTTGAAGTAAGGCTTAAAAGACTATAGTAATTCAAGTAGTTCCCTAAACGTAGATAGTTGTATCTTAAAGACATTTAAAATCATCATTTGAATATAAATTCCAGAAACTATAGTCTATGGAAGGGGAAAATGCTGAGGCTGGGTCAAGGGAAGGACAGATTCTTCTGTGATGGTTTCTCAACTGGCCAAGAACAAGCAGATTACGTGACGGTGCCCATAGCAACAGTGTCTACACTCCCCGCCCAACCCAGTATCTTAGCTGTTGTACTTTTAATGGTTAGCAGAGAAGGCACAAATCATACGTTTTGAAAACCATTTCATTTATTGACTATTATATCAGTAATGTGCTTTAGATTCTTTTGGATGATGGCAGGATGCAAAAACAGTGCAAAGATGAGAACCCTGAAGGATCAAAATTAAGAATTCATATGAATGAAATAGGAGTAGAACTTTCACACACCTGACCTGAGTAGATTTGAACAGAAAATGCATTTGACTTTTAGGTTTCTGGCTGAAGGAAACAAACAGAACATACTGGGTATATAAGAATTCTCCAGAGAAACAGAACCAAGAGGATCTATCATTTATCTATCTATCTATCTATCTATCTATCTATCTATCTATCTATCTATCTATCATCTATCTATCTATCTAAATATCTATCATAAACCCACCTACCTTTTATAATGATATAACTCTCTTATCTATTTAGATAGATTGAGAGATAGCTATAAGAAGAAATTTATTAAAGGTATTGGCTGGGACAATATGGAGGCTGGGAGTTTCAATGATCTGTCATTTGATAGCTGGAGAGACAAGGAAATCAGTGGTGTAATTCAGTCTGAGCCTGAAGGTTTGAGAACTGGAGGAGCCTATGGTGTAGGTCCTGGTCTGACACCGAAGGCCCAAGAACCAGGGGTGCTAATGTCCAAGGGCAGGAGAAGATGGATGTCCTAGCACAGGCCAAGAGAGCAAATTCTGCCTTCTTCCCCTTTTTTGTTCATTCAGGCACTCAATGGACTGGATTATGCCCACCAACATTGATGAGGGCACTCTTATTATTATTATTTTTTAAATTATTTATTTAAATTCAAATTAGTGTGTAGTATTGGTTTCTGGAGTAGAACCCAGTGATTCATCACTTACATATGACACCCAGTGAGAGCAATCTTCTTTATTCGGTCTGCTTATTTAAATGCTGATCTCTTCAGAAAAACACCCTCGCAGACACACCCAAAATAACATTTTGAAGGCTGTACATCACTTAGCCCAGTGAAGCTGACACATAGAATTAACCATCACACCAGGTCAAGACATTCTCCTTTATGGTTCCAGAAAGAACTCAAATTCAAACCCAGGGAATGCCTTCTGGATTTTGACTCTAAGAACAACTCTATGGGAAGTATCAGTAGACACTTCCAATTCTGAGCTTGTGGAAGAAAGAGTCTATATTTTTTGACATACATTACTTAAAATGGTAAAAACTCAGAGATACATTTTTAGAGAGGATCCTACACATGTAAAAGTGCATCTTGCTTTAATAAAACTTGATATAAGAAAATAAACTGATAATATGGTATTATGTGTCCACTATACTTCAATTAAAAAAAAAAGAAAAGATGGAAAAAAAAGGCCTTTGTGAGTGTGATTATTTACATTGTAGAACAATCACTCCCTTAAAAAAAAAAAAAGCCCCAATCTGGAGTGTTCGTGAGGTACATGATATGTGTAGGTATTAACAGCTGAGGTTTTTATTTTTAATTAATTAATTAATTACCTTCTGACTTCATTTTCATATTATAACCAACACAATATTGCATCAGTTTAAGAGGTACAAAGTGGTGATTCGATATTTTTGCACATTATGAAATAATCACCTTGATGAGTCTAGTTACCATCAGTCGCTAAGTGAAGTTAGTACAATGTTAATAACTGTACTCCTTATGCTGTCTGTACATTACAACATGGTGACTTACTTTAAACAGGAAGTTTGTGACAGTGAATGTTTTTATTTGTATATTTTTAAGTTTATTTATTTTGAGAGAGACAGAGACAGCACGAGTGGGGGACAAGAAGAGAGGGAGGCAGAGAATCCCAAGCAGCCTCCAAATTGTCAACGTGGAGCCTGATGTAGGGCTCGAACCCATAAAACCATGAGATCATGACCTGAGTCGAAACTAAGAGTCAGATGCTTAACCAGCTGAGCCACCAAGGTGCCTCTATTTTTTTAGTTTTTAATTAATTAAAATTTTTTTCATGTTTATTGATTTTGAGAGAGAGAATGAGCACGTGTGTGTGAGTGGAGGAGGGGCAGAGAAGATACAGAAACAGAGAATCCCAAGCAGGCTCCTTGCTGTCAGCACAAAGCCCCAATGGAGAGCCCAGTGCAGAGCCCAACGCTGGACTTGATCTGCAGAGCCCAACATGGGGCTCGATCTCATCACCCGTGAGCTCATGACTTGAGCCAAGATCAACAGCTGGTCGCTTAACCAACTGAGCCACGCAGGCACTCTGACAGTTTTTAAAGCCTTTAGTAATGGTAGATCATTCTGCATTGGAGATATATATGAAATCATGACAGGAAAAATATATTTCCTTATAAAGGGAATTTCTGAGAATATAATTTATCCTTTGGGGATATATTTGTTCCTTGAGTGAAACATAGGCAGGTGAAGTGTTAACAGTACTTAGACATTACTTTACTGGAATCCAGAGAATGTCACAATGAATAATTAGAAATAAGACTTATTAAGATAGAATTCTGTAAGGAGCACTGCTCATCTTGTTCTGTCCATTCTGGGTACCAAGATATTGACTGAATTGTTAGGGACTGTCTGGGAGCCATCCAGGAGAAGGTCCTTTGACTTACAACTTGGTGTGAATGACTGGATCTACATACTGAAATCAGAAATCTACAGCTTGCTGTGTACCATTATGTATCCATTTTGAAGGCTTTGATGCAGGTATATGTACCTAAGGCCCAACTGGACCCCCTTCTATGATTCCATATTCTTCTTACCCTTGGCACCTTGGTCTTTGGTTGGTCTCTCACTTTTCAGTTTTCACACGTGAAGTCCTTATAAATTGATTTCTTTTTTTCTTAGAGTTTATTTATTGTGAGAGAGAGAACAGGGGAGGAGCAGAGAGAGAGGGAGAGAGAATCCCAAGCAGGATCTAAGTTGACACCGCAGAGCCCATCATGGGGCTCAAACGCACAAACCATGCAGTCATGACCTGCGCTGAAACCAAAAGTCAGATGCTTAACTGACTGAGCTACCCAGACATTCTCTTAGCAGCTGATCTCTAAGCAATGTTTGTCAAAACACCGGCTTTGGCTGTGAAATGCTACAGCCTTCTGTTTCTCTACATTGAGTCTTCTCTCTCTATATCCTTGTTTTCATTGGCAGCTTCATTGTCATTGGCCTAAATATCATCCTTGGCCATCCATGGCAAGATGAGAGCATTTTCTTTTATCTATTTAAAAAATTTAAAATTATATTACAACTATATTTAAATGAACTATATTTAAAATTATATTAAAACTATGTTTACGTAGGCTCCACACCCAATGTGGGGCTTGAACTCACAACTCTGGGATCAGGAGCCAGATGCTCTGCTGACTAAGCAAGCCAGCCACCCCACAATAGGAATATTTTAAACCCCTTTTGGCAGGAACTTAAAATGGACCTCATCACCCAGAAACGTGGATGCTTCAGTACCTTGAGACGGTGTGTGTAGCACCATTCAGCTCCGTCCGTCCCCAGAGAGCAGTCCAGGAGCATTAAAACTTAGTTAACTCATGCCCCGTGTTTCGTCAGCTTCATTACCAACCTCCCACTCTCTTGTAAGTGGAAGGGCTTTATTTGGAGCAGACTTCGCTCTAGTGGTGGCTCAGCCGGGTCTGTGACAGTCTCCTGTCTCCACCTACCCAAAGGCAAGCAGCTAACCGGAGCAGGTGCGAGTTGTTTAACTCTTGAAGAACAGTTTCACCATAGATATATTTAGTTTATGCCAATCAGGTTAGTTTGCAAATGTCAGACCACAGGCTTTGAGATGGCTCTGCTTTAGCTCACTCAGAAGACAAGCACACATTTTGCCCATTTCCGTGTCCCATGTTGCTCCAAGGTGCATGAACGTGCTTAGTAGATACTTGTGTTGCACACACGTGCACGCATGCACGCACGCACACACACACACACACTTGTTGAATTAGGCCACTGGAACCCAGTGAGACCATAGAAGGGAGTTTTAGCAACCACCTTGGCTGGGGGGCAATGCTGGGCCTTGATATTGAGAGATTCCAAGGATTCTTCAGCATGCTGAGGCTGTGGAGAGCATGGCCCAGTGCCCGGACTCTGGAGCTCGGTTGCCTGGTGTGATTCATGACACTCCGCAAACCAGCTGTTTCTCCTTGGATATGTTATTCTACCTCTCTGTTTTCTCATCCATAACCAGGGGGCCTACCTCATAGGGTCGCCATGAAGATGAAATGTACTGATACATATAAAGAGCTTGCAACATTACTTGGCATAGAAAATCACTTGACAAGTGCTAAATATTATTACTCTTACAGCCTTTAGAAACCTCACACTACGCAGCAGTACCGATGGAATGACCTAAAACCCATCTTAAAGAAGCTGTACATCATTTGAAAGCATTTTTTAGTATCAAGAGGATTTTTCCTTCCACCCTGACTTTGTTTCTATAATTTTCCTTCGGTGTTTGTAGGGGTGTGCTGCCGAGTGTACAACAGCTAGGAAAAAGCCAGGGTTTTTAGGGTTTGCTGCTTTCCGCAGTGAGCAAGCTGCTTGCACAATTCCTGAACGTTTTTTTTTTTAATGTTTTTATTTATTTCTAGGAGAGATAGAGAGAGACAGCGTGAGCAGGGGAGGGTCAGAGAGAGAGGGAGTCACAGACTGAAACAGGCTCCAGGCTCTGAGCTGGCAGTCAGCACAGAGCCCGACGCGGGGCTCGAACCCACGAACCGCGAGATCATGACCTAAGCGAAAGTCGGACGCTTAACCGACTAAGCCACCCAGGCGCCCCCAATTCCTGAAAGTTTTACAAACAAGGGACTCTCCTCGCTTAGGAGCCAGTCCTCTCTTCTAGCTGTAGACCCCTGACATTTGTAATATTAAGGGATCGGAGCCCGGAGACTTTGGCTCTAAGTACAGTGCTCCTTTCATTAGACCTTGCTGCCTCAGGGCAGGCTAGGAAGGACAGGGCTGGAATTAGGCGGCTCACCTGCCAAGGTGGGCATTGCAGCATCCGCACACGCCTCCCGGAAAGGCCGCTCTCCTGGGGGGCAGGTGGTGAGGTTGTGACGGACGGCAGCAGGGCTCTGGCTGCCAGGCAGGCCTGGGAAGTGGCCGTCAGGTCACGCAGTCTGAGGGCAGACAGGTGGCCAGCCGCCAGGCTCTCCTGCCCGGTGCAGTCTGGGCCTCTGAGCCCCTTCCTCGGCGCCGCGGACCCAGCTGCATCCCCGCAGCTCCGCAGAGCTTCCCCCCCAGACCGCTGTCCGGGTGCCGGCTGGGAGTCCTCCAGGCCGCGTTAGTCCCGGGGGTGCGGTCAGGCTCAAGCTGCGGCTCAGCAAGGGGCGGGCTCTGCGGCCCGGCGCCCGGGGCTGCAGGAGGAAGAGACGGAGACCCACGGCCTCCGGGTCACACGCTTCTCCCACAGGGCGTCGGCCAGCAGGCTGAGGTGGACGAGGTCACAGTCACAGACGACGGCCGTGGCCGCGGGGCGGGAGGCGGGCGCTGCTGCGGTGCTGGCCGCGGACCCCTTGGGAATCCCGCAGCCGCGCGGCACCTCGTCCCCTCCCGCAGCCCGCAGAGCCCGCCGAAGTGACTCTAGAGCTTGGCCAGGACCCGTGCGGAGCAAGGACGGGAACCGGGACCGGTCGGAGAGGCGGGGGTGCTGGGCTCCGTGCCTGATCCGGGGGGAGAACCCGGGCTGCGGGCCCGGATGGGGACACCTTACCAGCCCCTGCTTGGGGTGCGCGGTGCTCTCACCTGCTGCCCCGGACCCGGCCTCCGGGTCCCCTCTCTGCCTTCTATTGTTACAGTTTTTTTAAAATTTTTTAATGTAACATGCAAAAAGCTGTGTATGGTCACCATTTACAACCTGATGAGTTTGGAGTTAAGGACACACCTGTGAAACCATCAGCAGGACCTATGCCATAAACCCATTCATCAGTCCAAAGTTCCTCCCACCCTCTTACTTACATTGTCTGGTTTTGTGGGATAAGGGCAGGTAGCACACTATTCATCCTCTTAGCTAAGTTTTAAGAATACAGTGCAGGGGGCGCCTGGGTGGCTTAGTCGGTTAAGCGTCCGACTTTCGCTTAGGTCATGACCTTGCGGTTCGTGGGTTCGAGCCCCGCGTCGGGCTCTGTGCTGACTGCCAGCTCAGAGCCTGGAGCCTGTTTCAGCCTGTGACTCCCTCTCTCTCTGACCCTCCCCTGCTCACGCTGTCTCTCTCTCTCTCTAGAAATAAATAAAACATTAAAAAAAAAAAAAAAAAAGAATACAGTGCCGTGTGGGGAACTCCCCGGACCATGCTGTACAGGACATCTCCAGAACTTATCTCGTATAACTGAAACTTTGTGTCCTTTGACTAATAACTCCCTCTTTTCTCTCCTCCCAGGCCTGAAACACTACTCTATTATCTGCTTCTGGGAATTTGACTGTACATATGGGGGGTGGGGGGTGGGGGGTGGGGTGGGAACTCACCACTCCGAGATAAAGACCTGAGTTGAGATCGAGAGCCCGAGGCTTAACTTAGCCTGAGCTACCCAGGTGTCCCTTGACTATTTTAATTCATCATATAAGTAGTATTAAGTCACATTAATCCATCTGTGTCTGTCTTTTACTTTCGTTTTTAAAAAGTTTTTAATTTCTTTAAGTTTATTTATTTTGAGAGAGACAGATAGTGTGTGTGTGGGGGAGGGGGAGAGAGAGAGAGAGAGAGAGAGAGGGAATCCCAAGCAGGCTCTGCACTGTCAGTGCAAAGCCCAATGCAGGGCTTGAACCCACAAACCATGAGACCATGACCTGAGCTGAAACCAAGAGTCAAATGCTTAACTGACGGAACCACCCAGGAGCCCCTGTCTCTTATTTTTAAATATTATCTCAGCATATCTCATCATGTTACACCCAGGTCTTTCCAAAGCCTCTATGCTCATAAGGAGGACAGCAATGGGGTGCGGGTAGCAGATGGAGGCTCAGTGGGTTAAGCATCTGACTCGGCTCAGGTCATGATCTCACAGTTCATGAGTTGGAGCCACACATGGAGCTCTCTCTTCTCTTCTGTCAGTCTGTCAGCGCAGAGCCCGCTTTAGGTCTTGTGTCTTCTCTTTGTCCCTCCCCAGCTTGTGCTCCCCCCAAAATAAGTAAATATTCTTTAAAAATGGGGGCAGCAGTGGACTAAATAACATATTGTAGGAAGCCAGTGGGAGAAGCAGAGAAATAAGATGTTTCATGCATTGTATAATTCTTAACATTGCTTGAGAAACAAAGGTTCAAGGGAATTAAAAACTAGAAGAATCACGAGAAAAATAGAAATAAGCTACAGAACTTCCAAAGCACTAGAAGAAAAAGAAAGGCTCAAAAAATTAGGAAATTTCAAGAAAGGATGAGAGAAAAAAGCATAATAAATAGAAAACTATCATAATAGAAGTGATGCCTTCTAACTAAATAACCAATAAAAATGTTTTCTGTCATTTCTAGTATTGGGTCTTTAAATTTTTTTATGTAAAGTTATGACAAAGCCTAAGAAATAGAAAATTACATAAGAGGGTGGAAAAATGTCAAACACACTGGCCATCAGAGCAAATGTAAAAGGTTCACTGACTGCAGTTGAGAAGAGTGTGGTATGTTTTTTGTTTGGCATCTAGACAAACCCTACAGCCTCCTGCATCCTCGCTGCAAAAGCGATTTATTTTTATGCCTTTGTAAGAATTTTCACATAAATAAAAAAACTAGAGAAAGCAATCCTCAATCAGCTAAGTGTCCTGATTACTGACTGAGAGGCCAAGGTCACTCTCACAGAACATATCCATTTGGAACCTTGAGGCTACATTGTTCCGCCCCCGACTGCTCCTGTGTTCGACCCCTTCAAGAGCCAGGGGCACCCTGGTGTTATGGCTCTCTGGGTTCATGCTTGTCTTCTTGCCCAGAGTGTGGGCACATCCACGGTCAGAACCATGGCCTCATATGTGCCTCATGGTACGTGTGGTCACGGCACCACCCTCTATGCCATGAGTAGTGTGTTCAGTAAAAATCTGGAAATGACGGGGGCTCCTGGGTGGCCAAGTTGGTTGAGCGTCCAACTTCGGCTCAGGTTAGATCTCACGACCTGGTTCGTGGGTTTGAGCCCCACGTTGGGCTCTGTGCTGACTGCCAGCTCAGAGCCTGGAGCCTGTTTCGGATTCTGTGTCTCCCTCTCTCTCTGACCCTCCCCTGCTCACGCTGTGTCTCTCTCTCAGAAAGAAATAAAACATTAAAAGAAAATTGGAAATAACGATCAGCCTATAATAGGTAGCATTTTTGTTTAGTTCAGGTTACCTCCTACTAATAATACCTACTTCCAATAATAATACTTACTTCCCAAAGTTCTGAGGATTAAATAAGATAATGAAGATAATGATAATAATACTAATAACAGGAAATACTGATATAGAACTTAGTGTAAGTCAGGATTTTCCCGAGTGTTTTACATATATTTACTCATTTAATCCTCCTAAGGGTTTGATACATGTAAAGTATCTAAAAAGTGATTTCCACTAAGGAATTATTCAAGAAAGGATAGATACAGTTATTATTAGGTCATCATTAGCCAATGATGCAAGGAGAAGAAAGAATGTGATAAACTCATTTATACTACAGTGTGAATGGCTGACAATAGCCATACATCACTGAAGAACAGGTACTGAGAGTTAAGTGTCTGCATCTCACTGGATGATTTTTTCAGTTGAGGCATTTGAGTTCTCAGTAGAATCTGGGAGAGAAGGTATGTAATATTTCTTGGGATGTCTTTTCAAGCTCACAAGTAATAGTCATGGAACTGATTTCCAGTCCTGGTGGGGAAAAATAAGGATTTTCCAACTGGAAAACAATTCAATAAACATTGCTTCCCTGCCTAACAGATTTGATACACATGGAAGATGAAATAGAAGTCAGGTCCAGGCAGACGTTTCATAGAAACATCATGAAATCCAGCAGTGTGGTCAGCCACTTGTCCAACTTTCCAGCTTTCTGAGAAGGGTGGGGAGGAGGGATGAGATCATCCTGGCCTGGGCTATAAATCTTGAGTGCGATCATCAGCCCTCAGACCATGGGCTGTTAGAGTACATGTGTCACAGGTTGTTTAACTAACCAACCAAAAATTATGGGAGTTTGGCCTAAGGTGTTTTATTCTACAACAAAAGTTTGTTAGAAGAAAATAAAACCTACAATAGCCAAGACATGGAAACAACCTCAGTGTCCACTGATGGATGGATGGCTAAAGGAGCTGTAATGGAATATTATTCAGCCACGAAAAACGAGGAAATCTTGCCATTGAGACAACATGGATGGGCCTTGAGGGCATTCTGCAGAGTGAAATAAGCCAGACAGAGAAAGACACATACTGTAATGATCTCACTTCTATGTGGAATCGAAAACAAATAGAAGACAAACCCTAATGAACTCATGGAAAAGAGATCATATTTGAGGTTGTAAGGGAGGGGGAATTGTAGAAAGGTGTCAAAAGGTAGAAACTTCCAGTTCTAAGGCAAGTAAGTACTAGGGATGCATGAATAGTGTGATGACTGTAACTGATACTGCTCTACGGCACATGGGAAACTTGTCAAGACACTAAACCCTAAGAATTCTCATTACAAGGAAAAAGAATATTTTTTTCTTCCTTTTCTTTTTCCTTTCAGCATATTTATAGGAGTTGATGGGTGCTAGCTGAACTTCTTATCATCGTGTCACAGTATACGTAAATCACATCATCATGCTGTGTGCCGTGAACTGACACAGTGATGTATGCCAATTATATCTCAATAAAACTGAAGAAAAGAAAAAGGAACCCACTGATTAAAGAGGGCTGGCACCCTCACACTGACACATGTAGACCATGCCATTTCTTTGCCGTGTTGTCGCGAACCAGAGAAAGGAGCATGATGGATCAGCAACCAGTTTGTGGACCAGCACTAGGGAACCACCCACCCAGTCCAGCACCTGCTCCTCCGTTTTGTGGAAGAGCAATCCAGTCCCAGGGTCACGGCTTGTGATGTCTCTGCCCGGTTGCAGCTCTGTCGTGGGCACCCAGCCTGAGCATGCTCGTGGTTTCCTCCCTGCACATGTGTCCTCACCTGAGGGGCTCTGCATACAGACAGCAGCTTGGCCATGGGCTCCAGCCCTGGGACACTCACACCGCCAACTACCCCAGGGGCAGCTGCTGGGGCCACAGCGGAAGTCGGGTGTGGGCTGGGGCTCATTGGACAGCACGGCCAGGGTGCTCCCCAGCACCCGAGACCCCGAGATACAGGAATCACGGATCTGCAGTCCCACGGGGATGTTGGGCAGGAGGGCAGGTCCTCTTTAGCCTCGGACGCAGCAAGGAGAGGGCCCAGGACGTTCAGGGAAAAGCAGGTGTTGAACCTCTGCCAGCGTGAAGCGGAGGGGAGTTAGGACTGATCAGCGGCATCTGCTGAGCCACACAGAACAGCCACAGAGACTGTCTCCTCGGAAGGAGCAAGGGCAAGAAGGCAAGTGGGACTGAATGTCCATGCCTGCTTGCTGGAAGAAGCTTTGGGGGGACTGGGGATCCTCGGAAGACAGACAGATACAAGTAGACATGGAGAGAGGCTGGCAGCTTCCCAGAGATAGAGAGAGACACAGAGTGACAGACATTCCGACATACACACACAGACACATAGGCACACACACAGACACACAGTGCACACAGACACACGCACATAAGCACAGATGCACACAGATACACATAAGACATACACAGATACACACACAAACACACACACAAGTACATACACAGGCACACATGCACACAGGCGCACACACAGACACGCACAGACACACACATGCAAACACATGTACACACAGGCACACATGCACACAGTCACACAACATGCACACAGATGCATACATAGACACACACATGCAAACACAGGCACACATGCACACAGACACACACAGGCACACACGCACACAGATGCACATAAGACACACTCACACAGATACACACACAGGCACCCATGCACACAGACACACACACAGACGCACACAGACACACATGCAAACACAAGCACAGACACAGGTACACACAGAGTCACACACAAGCATACACATAGACACATACATGCACACACACAAGCACACACAGACACGCACACAGGCACACACATAGACACACAAACACACACATAGGCGCACACACATGCACACACACCATGCACACACACCCGCACACAGACTCACAGACGTGCAGAGAGGTGGACCACGGCGTAGGCACATGTACAGCAATGCATACAGGAACTCAGCCACACCGGGCAGAGGGGCTGTGGCACAGACATGGTGCACACGTGCGCTGGGGAGGAAGGCTCAGATGCAGAGACAGGAGGAAATGCAGACAGATGGTCAGGTGTGGGACAGACAGGGAGACAGATGCAGGGACTGGCGGCCATGTCCACGGGCACACAGATGGACAAACACCTGTAGAAACAGACAGCCACGGACATAAGCAGAGAGCCCTGAGTAGGTGCATAGACAGGTGACCACATGTCTCTGACCGAGACCCAGGCAGGAAGAAGGCAGGGACCCCTGCGGCCGGCGTGGGCCTGGGGCTGCCTTCCCTCTGGCCCCGTGAACAACCCCTACGTGCATCTTCCCAGGGCTCCGGTGCCATGACTCCCAAGCCATTCCCAGGCCTCCCGCCGTGGATCTCTCCCTCAGGCCGAAGGTGCAGAGAGAGAAAGGGACTTGCCTTGGGTGGCTCAGTGACTTGGTCACTTGGTCACCTGAATCACTTGGGTGACACAGTGACTCGGGGAGGGTTGGGACTAGAACCTAGTCTTGCAGGTGCTCAGAGCCAAGGGCTGTCCCTGCCAGGGGCCCGGGAGGGTGGATGGCAGGTCTAGGGCCCCCCAACTGCCTCCAGTGATCAGGAAGGCGGCCCTTCCCCCCTCCCTCCCTCCCCAGGTGGCCATTCCAGTCTAGGGATAAGGACTGGACCCACCGTCGGCACAGCGGCTGCTCTGGAGGCTTCTGGAGCCTTACTTGTGGCTGATCCAGCACTGTGTGTATGGACATCACGTCCCTGATGAGCACGTCTTCTTTGGCGGAGAAGACGTCCAAGGGCCTGGACGTTGGCAGGTAGCCAGGGGACCCAACAGTGTTCCCTGTGGCCACTGCCAAGGGCAGGGCCGGCAGGACCACTGGATGGGCATGGAGGCTGTAATTCCCTGTGGGCTTGTGGCTGGGGAGGGTCCCTGTCATCAGACTGCCTGGGTCTGACCTCCTCCGGGGGGCTCGAGGCACATCCGCTGAGTCTTCAGGGGACCCCGGAAAGAAGGTGAGCGAGTGTGGCTGAGCCTGGCCTTAGTCCTACATGTCTATTCTTTCAAGGTGTGCAGCTGTGATCCCCTTCCGGCCTGGCCGGCAGCTCCCTCATCCTTGCGTCACATGTCGTCATGGCTACCAACCCTCCTTACTTGCTGGCTGAGGCCCGGACAGAGACAGCCCCGCTGCCCGCCCTGCCCACCTGCACGTCCTCCCTCCTGGGGCCCCTGCTCAGGAGGCTTGTGTTTATGAAGTCGCCCACCCCCCTGCCCCAGGGCCCTTGGACCTGCTCACTCCCCGCAGTCCTCACTACCGTGATGTCCAGGGGAGGCTAAGTCCTCCAGGGAACAGGCTGCAAATCACATGAGCGAAGCAGCTTGTCGTCCGCGGCTGCAGGCCTCAGTGTCCCTGGGCTGGGTCCACTTGACCTCATGCTCATGGAGGGACACAGCCAGGGAGGGCTGGGCTTAGGGTTCAGCTTCCACCTGTGTGTGGCCTGAATACTACCCCAGCTCTGGCTGTCATCTCTCCGAGAGATCTCAGGCATTCACCTCCTCTCTCTGGGACCTCAGTTTTCTCTTCTGTGATGGGAAAGCACTGGCGTCAGCAGGTGGTCCTCAGACTCTGTTTGGACAGCAAAGGCCTCCGTAACACTCCAGGCGGAGCTCAGTGCATGAAGTCGTGGGGTGGGGGTAGAGATGTCCTCTGCGGTGCAGGGCCAGTGGCCTTCAGTTTTGCCTGCTGGGCCCCCTGGGCCTCCCCGTGGTTTCTTGGCCCCTGGAGGCCACGTGCAAGGACCACGCGCAAGGCTCCTTACAGGTCTGAGTCTACTTTTCAAGTGGGCATCATGGGGCGAGCATGGGGACTGTCACAACGCTTGGCCCGGGAGACTCTTGGGGCTGAGGGGAGGCCCGGGAGTCCAGCCTCTGGCTCAAAGGGGAGCTTTGGGACCGTGCCCTCTGCACAGGGGAGCCTAGCAACACAGCGTGACAGGAACCATTCATCAACCGCGAACTGGCTCCGTGGGCTCCGTGGGCCGCAGACATCCAGTCTCCGCGGGCCTCACTTTCCTCCCCTTAAGATGGGAGCCATCGTGTGCCTTCCTGGCTCGCTCAGCGGCTGTAAAGAAGCTTAAGTGTGGTCATTAGGCATTCGAAAGAGCCCTGTAAATTGTCAATGCTTTGAGAAGCTAGGGACAGCCCCGCCAGGATGTCGCCTCAGGGGCTGCCGACCAGATGCTGGCTGGGGGACCCGCTGGGGCGAGCTGGGCCGCGGTTGGCCTGAAGGGGGCGCCAGGGAGTAGGAAGCCTTCTGCGCTGGAGACCAGGGTCCTGGAATAGAAACCTGGCTGGCCCCCTGCCTCTTAAAGGTTTATCGAAACACAGCTGCAGTCTGTCGCGTCCGTATTGCCTAGGGCTGCTTCCTCACAAGGACGCAGATTTGAGGAGCTGCCGCAGAGACCCCTCGGCCCACAGAGTCTAGAGTACTTAGGATCTGGTCTTTATGGAAACGTTTGTTGGATGCTGCTTTAAAGCTAGCTTTTACTTTATTTTATTAAATATATTTACATGTTTATTTATTGTTGAGAGAGACAGAGCATGAGCCAGGGGTGGACAGAGCAAGAGAGGGAGACAGAATCTGAAGCAGGCTCCAGGCTCTGAGCTGTCAGCACAGAGCCGGATGCGGGGCTCGAACCCACGGACCATGAGATCATGACCTGAGCCGAAGTCAGACGATTTGCCAACTGAGCCACCCAGGCGTCCATACTTTTTTTTAATGTTTTTATTTAATTTTGAGAGAGAGTGAGAGAGCACACGTGCAGGGGAGGGGCAGAGATAGGGGGATAGAGGATCCGAAGCAGGCTCTGCACTGACAGCAAAGAGCCATGTGGGGCTTGAACTCATGAACCATGAGATCTTGACCTGAGCTGAAGTCGGATGGTTAACTGACTGGGCCACACAGGAGCCCCAAACTAACTCTTCCTTTATAAGAAATATGGGGCTGAGTGACATGTGTGAGTTCCCTATTGGTGAGTAACAAATTACCACAAAATTAGCAACTTAAAACGACACGCATTTAGAGTCTCGTAATGTCTAGTCTTGTAATTTGTAAAAAAAAAAAAAAGAGGCAAGAGTCAGTGTGTTATCTGTGTCCTCTGGGATTGGGGCGGGGTGTCCTACCATGATTGCGTGGGGCATCCATCTCATGAGGGTGGGATTTGAGAGGCAAAGTCTTCTTTCAGGCCCCATCTGGTTGTGGGTAGGATTCATTGTGTGGCAAGTTTTGGCCACGGTGCCCATTTTTCTTGCCAGAGCTGGTTTTGCGCTAAATCTCAGGTCTCCACTGTGTGGCCTTTCCTTTCAAAACATGGCAGCTTCCTCCAGCAAGGTTAGCAGGAGAACATCTCTGCTGCTTTACACAGGGCCCAACTCGGGACCCAAACTCATGACCTTGAGATGAAGACCTGAGCTGAGGTCAAGAGTCGGACTCTTACACGACTGAGCCACCCCGTTGCCCTAACAAATACAGCTTCTATTTTGATGGAAAAACCCTCCTGACTTGTTTGGATGCAGTTCTAAATTATGTGTATTACAACTGATTCCAAATTTATTTCTTGTTCCGGAAGTTCTGTAATTCAATAAGAGCATTGCTTTTATCGTGATGCTGTGTGCGACACTAAAGTTTGTATTTTTATTATATCCCAAACCAGAACTGTTGTCTTCCAGTTTGATATTTTATGCTGAACACAACAGTGTTCACAACGATGTCAGATATTTCATCTCTGACAGAATGAACTTTCAACAGCTTTATTTTGATAGATTGGATGGGGGAAATTATTAGAAATAACAAATGATCTTTTGTTTGAAGCATTTAATGACACTGATGTGAAACTGTCATCATTTTATTGCGTGTAAAATTGTTCTATTCTATTGGTGCCAGTATGTTACCAGTATTGCTTTGATTTTTTGGGTGTACGTGTCTGCACAAAAGAATGGGAATTAGATAAATGAGCGAAGTGACCTTTGATGTGAATGGAAAGTCTTGCTTCACAGAGTGCAATGTAAACATACCCATGATTTTCAATCATTACCGTCTGGCGCAGTCTCTGAAAACAAGGGTTGATGCATCTTCAGCAGATTTGTGTTTTCTACTTTTCAAGTCCTTGCAGGCATCACCATGACTCCCACAGTGGGTGATAAATGCTGACAAACATCTCGTGCAAAATACAGGTCATCATCAACTTTCTTGACCAATATACACTTCTGTTTTTCTTTCTTTTCTTTTTTTTTTTTTTTTGTTATTTTTCCTTTTTTGCCATGGGAAGTGCTTATTGAAAAATATAAAAGTGATACCAAACAATAAAATATATTGCTGTGTCTTTTTACCATGCAAAAATGGACCAAACCACAGAAAAGAAAGTTTTCAGACTACTTTGTATATGTTCTGTTGCATCATCTCTTAGTCCTCATTTCTGCACACTGTGCATTTATATTTAAGTGCCTGCCAATGGACAACCTGTTGGCTTCACATGGTGTGGGCCACAGCACAGCGGGAGGCACACCAGTGGCTGCCAGGGGGGTGCGGTGTTCAATGTCTCCCTCACCACCACCCTAGACCAGAGAAATGACCCAACCCAGATCTTTGTGCCTGAGTGGTTTTGTTTTGTTTTGTTTTGTTTGTTTAAACACGGGGCACCATGTATGATGACATTGGATAAGAGAGATTTTAGTCTGGAAAGAATTAGGAAAAGACAGATGAGAAATGGCTGATTTGTCTTTCAGATTTATACACATATCAGAGTGACAACTCCGACACTGTATGCGTGTTCCACACACTACTGGGTCCGAGCATGACAGACGCAGGAAGCACAGGATGGAAGTCTACTGAACTGTTATCTAAAAATGTGCGAATTCCGAGACAAATGCTATATTGACTAGGATGAAAAAACAACAGGTGTAACAGAGGCTCTCCTGGGAGAAATTTGAAGTTGTAAAGTGCTTTTCTTTCCTTCCCTTATCTCCTTCCCTTTTCTCCTTGCTCCCCCTTTCCTTCCTTCCTTCCTTCCTTCCTTCCTTCCTTCCTTCCTTCCTTCCTTCCTTCCTTCCTTCCCTTTCTTTCTGGGACTCTCTCTTTTTTGTAAAGTTTATTTATTTATTTGAGAGAGCGCATGTGCACAACGTGAGCAGGGGAGAGGCAGACAGAGGGAGAGAGAGAATCCCAAGCAGGCTCCACCCTGTCGTGGCGCTCGATCCCACAATCCTGGGATCGTGACCTGAGCTGAAATCAATAGTCAGATGCTCAACCCACTGAGCCACCCAGGTGCCCCATCTCTCTCTCTCTTTCTTTTTGAAGATTAAAGCCTTTCTTTACTTTAGGAGAACTGATTACCAAATATAGGGTTTTTGTGTTTTATGCTAAGAGCACTTTATTGAGTATAATTTAGTTTTTTTAATGTTTTATTTATTTCTAGGAGAGAGAGAGAGAGACAGCGTGAGCAGGGGAGGGTCAGAAAGAGAGGAAGTCACAGACTCTGAAACAGGCTCCAGGCTCTGAGCTTGCAGTCAGCACAGAGCCTGACGTGGGGCTCGAAGCCATGAACCGCGAGATCATGACCTAAGCGAAAGTCGGACGCTTAACCGACTAAGCCACCCAGGCGCCCCATATTGAGTATAATTTAAAACAGCAAAATACATTAATCTTATCTGTACAACTCAATAAAATTTGGCTATATATATATATATATATACATATATATGCATATAACCATCACAGAGATGAACATGTAGAAGGTTTCTATACCCCAGAACCCCCCCTGCTCCATCTCTGTCCACACTGACATTCTTCCCCCACCCTCCAGGGGCAACCACTATTCTGATTTCTATTCCCATAGGTTCATTTTTCTATTTGCACTTTATATAAATGAGATCGCTTGATCTGACTTCTTTCATTCCATGTATTATTTTTGGGGATTTCTTTGTGTTCTTGTATGTGTCATTGTTTCCTTCCCTTTCAAACTGCGGAGGGTGGGGGTTCCTGGGGGGCTCATTTGGTTTAGTGTCTGACTCCTGATTTCAGCTGGGATCGTGATCTTGGGTTTGTGGAATTGAGCCCTGCATTGGGCTCTGCACTGAGCCTGGAGCCTGTCTGAGATTTTCTCTCTCCCTCCCCTCTCCCAGCATGAGAACTCTGTCTCTCAAATCAATCAATCAATCAATTGCAGAGTGTGAATATAACTATAATTTGTTTATCCGTTCCTCTGTCTATGCAGATTTGAGTCGTTTCAGTGTTGAGCTATCGTGAATAAAGTCTGCTGTGGACGTTCTGGTGAAAGCTGGTTTATGTGAACGTGTGCATTCACTTCGCGTTCATACTAAGGAGAAGGAATTACTAAGACATAGAGTAGGTGTCTAATTAGCTTCCTAAGAAACCAGCAAATGGTTTTCCAAAGTCATGCAGCTTTATACAGACCTGTGCCAAGTGCCAAAGAATATGGAGAAACCGGGATTGCCGTACATTGCAGGTGGGAATGTCAAATGGAAAACCGTTTTGGAAAGCAGTTCAGCAGTTGTTTAAAACTTTAAACATACATCTACCATAAAACCCAGATATTCCACTCCCAGGTATTTGTTCAAAAGACATGAAATAAACATGTCTACACAAAGACTTGTACACAAATGTCATAGCAATGGCAGCTTTTTTTTTTAGTATATAGCTAATTTATTATTATTTTTTTACAAATAGTTTATTGTCAAGTTGTTTTCCATATAACACCCAGTGCTCATCCCCACAAGTGCCCTCCTCCATGCCCATCTCACCCCTCCCTCCCACACCCATCAGTCCTCAGTTTGTTCTCAGCAATCAAGAGTCTCATTCAAGAGTCTCTCATGGTTTGCCTCCCTCCCTCTCCCCCATGGTCCTCCGTTAAGTTCCTCCTAATCCTCCTATACGTGCAAACATATGGTATTTGCCCTTCTCTGCCTGACTTATTTCACTCAGCATAACACCCTCAGGGTCCATCCATGTTGCTACACATGGCCAGATTTCATTGTTTCTCATTGCCATGTAGTATTCCATCGTATAGATAAACCACATCTTCTTGATCCATCCGTACGTTGATGGACACTTAGGCTCTTTCCATGTTTTGGCTATTGTTGAGGGTGCTGCTATGAACATTGGGGTACATGTGCTCCTATGCATCAGCACTCCTGTATCCCTTGGGTAAATTCCTAGCAGTGCTATTGCTGGGTCCTAGGGGAATTCTAATATTAATCTTTTGAGGAACCTCCATACTGTTTTCCAGAAGGGCTGCACCAGTTTACATTCCCACCAACAGTGTAGGAGGGTGCCCGTTTCTCCACATCCTCACCATCATCTAGAGTTCTCTGACTTGCTCAATTTAGCCACTCTGACTGGCATGAGGTGGTATCTCAGTGTGGTTTTTGATTTGTATTTCCCTGATGATGAGGGATGCTGAACATCGTTTCATGTGTCTGTTGGCATGGCAGCTTTTTTAATATTTAAGGTAAAAGTTGGAAACAATTTAATGTCCATTTAATGGGAAACAATAAAAAGGAACTAATAAGTGCAACATCATGAATGAATCTCAAAATAATTGTGGTGACTGAAGCCAGATTAGAAAGGGTAAATGCTTTTTTAAAAGAAATTATTTATTTAAATACAAGTTAGTTATCATACAGTGTAGTATTAGTTTCAGGAATAGAACCCAGTGAACATCACTTACACATAACACCCCGTGCTCATCACAAGTGCCCTCTTTAATACCCATCACCCATTTAGTCCATTCCTCATCTCCTCTCTCCTTCAGCAACCTCAGTTTCTTCTCTGTATTTAAAGAGTCTCTTATAGTTTACCTCCCTCTCTGTTTTTATCTTATTTTTCCTTCCCTATCCTTTGTTCATCTGTTTTGCCTCTAAAAAAAGTTTATTTATTTACTTTTGAGAGAGAGAGAGGCAGAGAGAGAGGGAGACAGAGAATCCCAAACAGGCTCTGAGTTGTCAATGCAGAGCCCGATGTGGGGCTTGAAGCCCATGAATTGTGAGATCACTACCACATTGTTGCAAATGACAAGATTTCATTCTTTTTGATCACTGAGTAGTATTTCATTGTTTATACACCACATCTTTTTAAGTTTTTATATTTTTTAATGTCTATTTTTGAGAGAGATACAGAGTGCGAGTGAGGTGGGGGGAGGGCAGAGAAGAATCTGAAGCAGGCTCCAGGCTCTGAGCTGTCAGCACAGAGCCAAAATGGGGCTCGAACCCACGAACCATGAGATCATGACCTGAGCTGAAGTCAGATGCTTAACTGACTGAGCCATATCTTCTTTATCCATTTGTCAGTTGATGGACATTTGCACTCTTTCCATTATTTGGCTGTTGTTGATAGCACTGCTATAAACATTGGGGTGCATGTGCCCCTGTGAATCAGCATTTTTGTATCCCATGGTAAATGCTCTTAAATCAATTATGTGAAGTCCTAGAAAATGCAAACACATCTATGATGACACTGAGGAGGTAAGTGTTTGTGTGGGGATGGAGAGTGAGAGGCATTAATTATAAAGGTGCAGGAAGAAACTTTTGGGGGTAATGAATATGTTCTTTATATTGATTGGGGTAATATAATATGCATATATATGGAAGAAATATTGGTTCTACATATACTTTTCCAGAAAATTTGAGAGGAAGAAACAACTCTGGATTTTTTAAAAACCAGCTTTCTTGAGGTTTGATGTGAAATAAACTGCACATATTTAAAGAGGTTTAGAACTCCTGCGACATCACTCAGCCATGTTCTGTTGACCAAAGTGGGTCAAAGGCAAGCACTGATTCAAGGGGGTAGAGAAGTAGATTTCAACTCTCCAGCAGATGATAATTTGTAGCTATTTATTCCATCACATTGTGGTTGCTCTGAGAATGATAATATACACCCTTAATTTATTACAATCTTAAATTTTTTTAAGTTTATTTACTTATTTTGAGAGAGAGACAGAGTGAGTGAGCAGCGGAGGACCAGAGAGAGAGAGAGAAAGAGAAAGAGAATCCCAAGCAGGCTCCGTGTTGTCAGCACAGAGCCTGATGTGGGGCTCAATCCCACAAACTGTGAGATCATGACCTGAGCCAGGAACAAGAGTCAGACGGACGCTTAACCAACTGAGCCACCCAGCTGCCCCTTAATTTATTACAATCTAACTTGAGCTAATTTTATACTGTTTCACTTTCAATGTAAAAAGTTTAGAATAGTGTAATTCCATTTATTCCCTTCCTTTGACCTTTGTGTTATTACAGTTGTAGATTCTTTTTTGTCTGTGTTATGAACTGTAACATACATTGTTATTTTAAACAGTCAATAGTTTCTTAAAAATTTTGAAAAAGTGGTCCTTTATGTTCACATATATTCACCTTTTATGGTGTTTTCCTTTCTGCAGACTCAGCCAATTATTTGGCACTATTTCTTTTACATTTTTATCTTAATATTTCTATTTGTTATTTCTTTATGTTCATATTTATATTTTATATCATATTTATACAGTTTTGGCCTGCTGCCAATATTTCTTATCAGTTTTAATTTATCTGAAAATGTCTGTTTCATTGAATAGTTGTTCACCGTTGAATGCTATTTTCACCGGATATTGAATTCTGGGTTATTATTTATTTTATTTATTTATTTTTAGCATTTAAAGATGTTATCCACTCAAACATTTCTTTTGTCACTTTTTTTTGTGCCTTTTTATGTTACTCCAATTACATGTGTGCTGGACCAATGGCTATTTTCCCAGATGTCTCATTCAGTTTTTGCTTTTTAAATATTTTTTCCTCTGTCTATTTCAGTTTGGACTATTTCAGTTGACTTGTATTGGTGTTTATTCTTTATTTTGCTGTATCCAATCTGCTCCATTTCAGATAGTGTTATTTAGTTCTAGAACTTGTATTCTTTTTTATTTTTTTTATTCTTCTGCCTTAATTCTCCATATGTTCATGCTTTAATCTTTTTCTTCTAAGTTCTTTAACATATTTGCAGCAGTTATTATAAAAGCCTTTAATTCCAACATCTGAATCACCATGCATCTGTGTGAATTTTTCTTTCAGTTTCAAGCCATAGTCACTGCCTTTTTCGTATCTAGTACCTTTTTTATTGTTTGTTGGACTTTGCAGATGGTATGTTGTAGATATTCTGTAAGGCAAATGACAAAAAGAACCATTTATGTGCTCTTCTTTTCTGCTGGTTCAAGAAAGGTCTTGCTATGATGGCCCGTACCAATGAATTTAGCTCAGTTTAAAGCTAAGCTCTTTAATCTTTCATTTAGAAACTTAAAGCATTTGCTGTTATAACTTTATAGAGCCTTTTACATTATTTCCTGTGTAAGAATTCCCTTGGTTTCAATTTGAAGTTGACCTATCTTGGCATATTTGTATCTAACCCTAATAAGCCTCCACTAATAGATCTGGAGAGAATGAGGGTTGGTAGCACTGGGGCAGGAAAAGAATCAGCAATGCCTTGTAGGGTATCAGGGAGCAGCAAGGTCTTCATGCAAGGCAGGAAGCTACATTAGACAGAGAAGGAGATGGTGCCTGAATCAAGAGAGAGGCTCAGTGCGGGGTGAGGTTGGAGGTACTCAGAGCCACCCAGACTTTCCCTTACATTGCCATTCCAGTGGGCTGCTAGTTTTTCCAGTATCTTTCTCACTCTTTTTCTTTGTTAAAAAATTTTTAATGTTTATTTATTTTTGAGAGAGAGACGCACACAGAGTGTGAGTGGGAGAAGGATAGAGAGAGAGGCAGACACAGAATCTGAAGCAGGCTCCGGGCTCTGAGCTGTCAGCACAGAGCCCAACATGGGGTTTGAACTCATGAACTGCGAGATCATGACCTGAGTCAACGTCAGATGCTTAACTGACTGAGCCACCCAGGGGCCCCTCTCATTCTTTTTCAATGAGTGCCACAGCTTTAACCCTAGGTGAATAAGAAACAGCTCTGGACGAGGGGCAGTAATTTAACTGGTGGTATAATTTGGCATCCCACAGCTTAAATATTAGGCTACTTTCCCCATTTTCAGCACTGATGCTGAAAGAGTAACATATTTTTAAAAGAATAATAATTTATAGTCCCTAATTTTTATTCTGTGTTTTGACCAAGACTTTAGGAAATACCATGCCATTCAATTTCCTTAAACTATCCAGTGTCTTTAGAAGCAACCACCCACCACACAGTCTTGAATTACTCATGCCATACTTATCACACATTATGTGACAGACACCTCATAGTTCTCAAAGCCTTGGCTTTACTAGACATCACATTACAAGATCATAATCTGCTATTATTTCACTGTTCTGAACTATGGGAGAAAGGAGTATCAGTCTGCATCCCATATCATAATACTGGATAGATTCTCACTGTTTCAGTCTGACTCAGGCAAGACAGCCAATCCTGTGATGATTAGTTTTATGTGTCATCTTGACCAGGCCTTGGCATACCCAGATGATTTGGTTAAACACTATTCTGGGTGTGTCTGTGAGAGTGTTTTTGGATGAGATAACATTTGAATTGGTAGATGAATAAGGCCGATTTTTGTCCTCAATATGGGTAGGTCTCATCCAATCTGTTGAAGACCTGAATAGAACAAAAGGCTCAATAAGGAAGAACTCCCTCTTCCTGCCTGACCGTCAATGAGTTCAGACATAGGTTTCTTCCTGCCTTTGAACTTGGACTCAGACTGGAACTTATGCCATCAGTTTTCCTAGGTCCCCAACTTGCTGACTGCAGATGGTGGGACTTTTCAGCCTCCATAATTACCTGACCCAATTCTATGTATATGTATGTGTATATATATATGTCATATACATACATATGTATGTATATAGTATAATTTTTTGGCCATAGACTCAACATAGCTAGGAATACAACTTGACTCCTCCAATTTTTCCAATGACAATCCTGCTGCTGATTTTTGTATCAGTAAGATTTCTTAGTTGTAAGCAACAGACATAGATTGTCTGATTTAATTAGAAAAGGAAGTTATTTAAATGATAATGGGTAGCTCATAGAATTAGCAGGAAGCTGGAGAAGTAAAGTCATTTCAAACAAAGAAGAGATGCTTACACACTAAAAGACTACAAAGGTGTTGCCCCAACTACAGCACCAACACAGGATTTTGGATACTTACTGGCACATTGGTCACTGACACCTGCATAAACCAGATTGGGGTTCTCTTTAGGTGAGAAATGTCAGAATTTGCTGATGGGTTGGATATGAGAGAATGAGTGGAATAAGAAAATGAGGATAATGATTATGATTATTTGGCCTGGACAACCAGGTTCTCCAGGTGGGACCAGAGAAGACTAGGGAGGAGTAAGTTTTAGGGGTGGGGGGGACCAAGACTCCTATTTGGGTATGTTGTTTTTGAAAAATGTACAAGTCAACGGGGATTAGGGCTCTTTTTCCCTCTCTCATTCCTCTTTCTCTGTCCTCTACCCTATAGTTCATGTGCCTGGAGTCATGGCCTTCTACAAAACCCAAGTTACATACCTTTTAGTTTTACTCAGTAGACACTATTATATATATTTTTTGGATTCAGTTAGTAGAGTATTTTACCCTTCTTCTCACTTCACCAATAATATTCCCAAAGTACTCTGATGAATTGAGTTTGGTTGAAAAGCTGATGGGGGTTCTAATAACACTTGGCCAGGTGGCAGGTGAAAGAATGGACCCCCTTTCCCTAAATATGGGAGAGGTGGTTTGTAGAAAATGATCTGAACAATCAAAAGGTAATATGATTACTCATGATTTTGTAGAACACTGATAATTGCAACCACAAGGGAGGCAGAGTCAATATTGTTTAACATATATGCCATTTGCACTTTTAATGGTTCCCTTCTAGCGAGGCAGGACTGTGTGATTCCTTCTAACCAGTGGGATGTGAGAGCAAAGGTTCGTTCTGATTCTGTAGTAGTCTGATGTTCCAAGAGGGTAAGACATTATTACCTGACAAGGTAATTCCACTTGAGACTGTTTGCTATTGGTCTACCATTGCAGACCCTGGGAATGAGTATTTCGAGTGCAGTGACTGTCATGAGTCAGGTGCTGTGTTTAGAAGGAGGAGAAGCAAAAGAACTGGAGATCCAGAGTGTAGAGAATTGCCACTTGAAAGGCAGATGGTAGAGTCCTGGAGATACTGGGCACCATTCAGGAAGACATAAGTGGTGGAGTAGTCAAAGGGAACACCTTTCCTTTTACTCTTCCAATCTGTACCAATGGGAAATTCCATTGGGTTCACAGTACTTTTCATTAATTTTTCTCATAATGAGTTCACAGGTTATCCATACCATAAAAGAAAAGCAAAATCACCAACTCTCTTCCTATTAGTATGATTCCCAGGTATAATCTTCCACAGAGAGTAAAAGTCAGTTTTAGGGAGCATAGAGATGGAAGAGTAAAGAAAGGGCAATTGAGGAACTTCAGTGTGGTTGAAGAACGGCGTGGATGTGGTAGTCAGCTCACTTATGACTGTGTTAACTTTTCGCTCTGTGATATCAGAGAGTAGCTCTAGAGCTCTGAGAATTTGGGGGTGGGCTAAAGAGGGAGAAGGCCAGAAAAGAGAGGTAGAGGGAGTCATTCTAGGTAAACTTAACCAATCTTGTGATTTTCTTCAAACTAAATTAAGAAAAAAAGGTGGCAGTTCTTGTCTGCTTTCTGAGTGCTACTAAAAGCTGCCATTCTTGAGGGCAAACACTGCATGGTGTTGACACTTATCAGAGCGTGAAGAACTGGGGACAAAATGGGTCAGGATGAATGACTCTCACCTAAAGCTGAATTCTTTGGGAACTGGATTTTACCAATGAGTTTTCTGAATGCAGCCTTTACATCTTTGTTCCTCACACTGTAGATCAAGGGGTTCAGCATGGGGATGATCATGGTGTAAAAGAGAGACACAACCTTGTCCTCCTCTGGGGATTGATCTGACTGACTTCTTTGGTACATGAAGGCAAGGGTCCTGAAGAAGAGGACAACCGTGGTGAGGTGGGAGGTGCAGGTGGAGAAGGTCTTGGCTCATCCACCAGCAGATTTCACTCTCAGAATGGCTCTGATTATGAGTGCATAGGAGACCAGGATGATCATGACATTGGCCAGGAACATGAACTTGGCAAAAAAGAGGATGACAGTTGCGCTTTGTGTCATGCCGTTGCAGGCAAGTTTCAGCAGGGGCGGGAGGTCACAGAAGAAGAAGTTGATCTGATTGTGGTCACAGAAGGATAGGGTGAAGGTGTACTTGGTACGCAGGATGGCCCCTGACACCCCACAGATATAGGCTGCAGCCAACAGTCCCCTGCAGGTGTTTGGAGTCATAGCAAGGTTATAGCGTAATGGGTTGCTAATGGCAACCAAACGGTCATAGGCCATTGCTGCCAGCAGGAAACACTCTGTGCCTGCACAGACGGTGAAGAAAAAGAACTGGGTCACACATTGGCCAAAGGAGATGGCCGTCTTGCTTGTGGCCAGTGTGGCCAGGATCTGAGGAGTGATTACTGAAGCGTAGCAGGCATCCAGCAGGGCGAGATGGCTCAGGAAGAAGTACATGGGGGTGTGGAGTTGGACATCCATTTGGATCAGAATGATCATCCCCACATTCCCCAGAAGGGTGACAATATACAAAATGAGAAACATCAAGAAGAGGGGAACTACCAGTTCAGGGTGATCTGTGAAGCCCACAAGAATGAACTCTGTCACAGCAGTTAGATTTTTGGGAGCCATAGCCTCGATGTTAAGTAGGTGGCTTGAAGAGAAGAATGGAATCAGAGATTCCGGAACTGAAGGACTTCGCTTTCTTCAGTGTCAGATATTAGGTGAATATCTCAGATATTCTCTGCTCAGAGAGAGAAGAAAATGTTTACCATCTTAAGAATCCACATCTAGTAATTACTATGAGAGTAACCTATCTCTAGACCCTTCCTGAAATCGGACCTTGGATCAGTATTTCTTCAAGTTTTCTTGCTTGTTATCTTTAAGACCAGAGAACCTTAGACTATCAAGACTGTAAGGGATCATTGTAGAGTCTTTCTATTCTAGAACATTCCCAACAAATTGTCGTGTAGCCCTGGTGTACACCAGGCCTCAGAGCGTCTTTTAGGCTATGGCTTCCTGAGTTGTCTGATGCAGGGCCTTATGCTAACCCCTTCTGTGGTGGGGACTGCTGGGGGTACCCTATCTTTGAAAGTCTTCCTGTTGGGAAAGTCACATGGTTTTTTCTATATTTTCTACACGTTGATATATTCTATCATTGATATTATGTGAATTTCCTTTCTCCCAAGACAGTGTTAATGATCTCATCTCCAAGTCAAGTATTTCCAGTTAATTCCTTGTGAGTACTTTCATAATCTACCTCTGCTCTCCTGTGAACCAGGTCATCATCTGTCTTGGGTTTCTTTTTCAAGGGTCCATGAAAGAGGTTCTGTGGAGACCATTAGATTTATGGAGCCCTTGTTCTGTGTGGGACACTTCCTTTCCACATTAACTTAGCGATTCCTCTCCATAATCTTGGACTAACCTTTATAGGTTTCACTCTTGAACTATGTTAACCAAGGCTCAGAAAGTTAAAGTGGGTTGTCAAAGAACAAATTGCAAGTGGAAAAGCCAGGATTTAAACCATGGTGTTGTAACTCCAGGGCACTTCCTGTTTTAGTGTCCTACACTGGTCCTTCTTAACCTTCTACTTTAATTTGTAACTTCTGTGGTCCAGAGTTATAGGGTTTATAGTATTTGGTAGAACCAGTTTTCTACAGAAATCAGGCTTATTCTTCACTTTCTGTCAGTGGAATGAGCTCTTCTGTCAGCTACTGATAGCTCCAGGATCTACCCTCTTGGGGGTAGGGATAGAGGCTACTCCATCAGGGATTCCAAGATTCACTGGGAGGCATGGTTAAAGAAGACTTGTTTTTGAACTATGGGAATCTGATTAGCCATAGAACTTCCACAGAACACTTTGGGGTGGTCTGTCAATTTTCACCCGTGGAATTCTGTGCATTCAAGAGGCAAAAACTTAGTCCCCGTCTTTCAGACACAAAGCACCAGGGACACCAATTTTCTAATAACATCTTCAATAAGATGTGGAAATCAATGCATAACAAATCTATTGATTGACAGTAGCCTGAGTGTGGAGAATAAGTTTAGAAATTCTCTGATGGGTTAACAAGGCATAAAGAGGGGCGCCTGGGTGGCTCAGTTGGTTAAGTGTCCAACTTCGGCTCAGGTCATGATCTCACGGTTCGTGGTTTCAAGCTCCGTGTCAGGCTCTGTGCTGACTGCCAGCTCAGCTCAAAGCCTGGAGCCTGTTTCAGATTCTGTATCTCCCTCTCTCTCTGACCCTCCCCTGCTCATGCTGTCTCCCTCTCTCTCGGAAATAAATAAAACATTAAACACACACACACACACACACAAGGCATAAAGAAATAGAAAGCCGCAGGAGGTATGCATCCAAGATTGGAAAGCAAGATTAGGTAAACAGGGCAAAGGCCTCCAGTATAGGACAAAGGTATAGGAATAAGGAATCTTAGGATGAAAACATCTAAGATTAGGTAAGTAAGATTAGATATTCAGGGCAAAAGTGCCTCTCCCCTCAACTTAGTACAATAGCAGAAAACTGCTTTCACGGGAAGGAAGGACCAAAATAGGTAAACAGGGCTATAAGCCACAGCAGGGCCAAGTTGCCCCGATTGGAGCTAATTAGCAAAAGAAAAGTGCCTTGACCCTGAAGTAGCATGCTCTGTCTTTCTTGTCCCCTAGGCCAGTTTAGGTAAACAGAAGTGGCACCTCGTGTTTGCTGTAAACAACCCTCTGCCCAGTGTCAGGATTTTGTTTTGTATTGACCTAAACCCCTCACACCTCGTATTTTCAAAATCTCCTCTTCCTCACACCCATGACTTAATGTTCATGGTTTCATTGGCTCTTTGTGCACTCCCATCACGCTTGTAAGCCTTCTGATCCTAATAAGAACAGAGCAAGGACCTCATGCAGGGGTCTTGTCTCCTCCTAGTCATTAGCTTTCTCTCATTTCAATCCTGCGTCGCTCTCATGCTGGACAAGAGAGAACTCCAGACCCAGAGTCTACACCACGTGAGCGTGGATTAACCTAGTTCCTCCTATTGCTCTCATTCTTTTTGACCTGTGCTCTCTACCCTGGGTCTAGTGGACACAGAAGAGGGGAGGAAGTCCTAGATTACAGAGCTGAAGGGAATGCTCGGGACTTGAAAAATTGGAGTTTAGGCATCTTTCCTCCAGAACACTGTTATTGCTGGGATTCCTCCACACACACACACTCTGTGCTCCAACCATCTGCTTCTTTTCGTCCTTTTCTCAAATGAGTTTCCCATCATTTTTATCTTCCCTGCTCCTTTTAACTCTGACTTGTACATCATGCTGGCCTATCACTCCTTAGAGGTCCATCACCTTTAGGACCATTGAGAAACTGAAAAGTTATTTCAGGATTTCCTGGTTCAAATATTTTAAAAAAGAGAGTTTTATAACGAATAGACATTTTTCCAAAGAAGACATCCAGATGGCTAACAGACACCTGAAAAGGTGCTCAACATCACTCATCATCAGGGAAATGCAAATCAAAGCTATAATGAGATACTGCCTCACATCTGTCAGAATGGCTAAAATTAACAACTCAGGCCACAAGAGACGTTGGCAAGGATATGGAGAAAAGGGAGCCTTTTTACGCTGTTCACGAGAATGCAAACTGGTGATGCCACTATGGAGAACAGCACGGAAGTTCCTCAGAAAGTTAAAAATAGAACTACCTTCCAACATAGTAATTGCACTACTAGGTATTTGTCTAAAAGGTACAAAAATGCTGATTTGAAGGAGCATATGCATCCCAATTTTATAGCAGTGCTAACAAGAGCCAAATTATGGTGTGGTAGGGTCCCCTCCCTAAGGAATTGGAAAAAACAAACCCAAAACCTCAAGGCAACATGGCTATACATGTACATGACATTCCTCACAACCTTGTAACATGAGACCACTTACTCAGACTGCATGTTTGTGTGTTACCATATATGGGAAGCAAAGAAGTAGAAAATGTATAAAAAACTACTCCACGTGGAGTTCAGGATTCAGTTCTTTGGGTTCTAACCCAACTGAGCCATGCCAGCATGAATAAAGTTGCTTCCTGGAAGGAAAATTTTTGGTATCATGACTCTCTCTGTGTGAGAATTCTGCTACAATGGAAAGAGACCAAATGTCCATTGACTGATGAATGGATAAAGAAGACAATATATATGGAATACTACCTGGTGATCAAAAAAAATGAAATCTTGCCATTTGCAACAATGTGGTTGGAACTAGAGTGTATTATGCTAAGTGGAATAAATTAGTCAGAGAAAGACAAAGACGTGATTTGACTCATATGTGGAATTTAAGAAACACAACAGATGAATGTAGGGGAAGGGAAGGAAAAATAAAAACAAAGAGGCAAGTCCTAAGAGACTCTTAAACACAGAGAGCAAACTGAGGGTTACTGGAGGGGAGGTGTGCGGTGGGGGAATGAGCTAAAAGGGTGATGGGCATTAAGGAGGGCACTTTTGGGGATGAACACCGGGTGTCATGTATAAGTGATGAATCACTGGGTTCTATTCCTGAAGCCAAGACTACACTGTATGATAACTAACTTGAATTTAAATTAAAAAAATAAAATGATATATTCATAAAAGAAATAAAAAGAGAGTTTTATTTATCCAGTTGCCTTTTGTCCAAAAGTTATAAAGTTGAAGGTATGTAGCCAGTCCACATATTAACTATCTGCCTGACCCAAAGGGACAAAACATCAGCCCTACCTTCAGTGGAGCTGTGAATGGTATTGCTTTATTTAAAAAACCAGTTAATCAATTATTTTATTATTAGTATTATTTATTAATAATCATCTTTCAGATATTTTAATTACTTTGAAATTTTTTATTTAAATTCTATTTAGTTAGCATACAGTGCAATATTGGCTTTGGGAGTAGACTCTAGTAATTCATCACTTTCATACAACACCAAGTGGGGTGGAGCTGCTGTGGTGACAGTTCTTTGAGATCTGCGCTGTTTTTAAAACTCAGTTTGAAAATTTTTAGTAGAGACATACTGAATTTGCACCCAACTCTATTATTTTGTTCTATGACTCGGTGACACCTTCTTTCATGACAGCATTTTCCAACCTTAGTTAGCCATAAAGTTGGGTTTGTTTGTTTGTTTTTGTCCTTCTTTCCACAGACATGGAGATTCAGAGATAAGGAGCCTGTGTTTTTGGTATGATATGCTTAACTAGAACATTCTCCGAGGACTCTTTTCTTGCTATGGCTGTCTCTGAATCATAAGATTACATGGCTGTTAAGATACTACTCTCAGGGTGCCTGGGTGGCTCAGTCGATTAAGCATCCGACTTCGGCTCAGGTCATGATCTCACAGTTTGTGAGTTTGAGCCCCGTGTCGGGCTCTGTGCTGACAGCTCAGAGCCTGAAGCCTCAGATTCTGTGTTTCCTTCTCTCCTCCCCTCCCCTGCTTGCACTCTGTCACTCTCTCTTTTTCTCTCTCTCAAAAATAAATAAACAAAAACATTAAAAATGTATATTACTCCCAAAGTTTCAATAATTTGAACTAAATAACCAGTGAATTCAGATTTCTAAACAATCGTATGCTTTATAGACTTATGGCGATATCTCACTGGCTTAGTAGGATTTGGGTTGTCCTGGTTGGCCAATCACAGCACCGTTTTTACCAGAATGGCGATAACCTTTCTGTCCAGCCCTTGGAGATGCCCCACAACACTTAACAGAACAGTTCACACAGCCTGGAACAGATACCATCATGCCCTAATTTACCTTTCTTTTTCTTTTTTTCTTTTTTCTTTTTTCTTTTTTTTTTTTACCTTGAGGGACACATTCATCTGGCTGTTCTCTTCTGGACAGCGGTAGCTCCCACCTGCATCTATTCAAGACAGTGTCAATGGGAAAACCTCACAATGAGAACGTTCCTTGAAACTTTGAGCTATTAGCTGTTGTCTCCTGGTTTCTGTGTCCCTCTTTGTCCAATGCTCACCATTTGGATGTGGCGTTATGTCAGGTGAGCATCTGGGTGACTGGTTTCTATTTCTCTTCAGTGTTTGGGGGTCACTGTGCACAAGGCCCTCAGGATAGGCACTGTGAGCCTGAGACGCTGAAAATGGCGGCTCACATGCCCCCTCCACACTTGTTGAAAGCACCCACAACCCTCTCCAGAGACCTCGGACCTTACAGACACACAGAACTGGGAGTTGGAAAGGACCTTGGTGTTGTGGTTCTGTGATTTTCCAGCTCTGCTCCTCAGAGACCCCAGCCTTCCCCGAGCTGCCAGCTCAGCCCCAGCTTCAAACAAAGCAGCAATTCCTAGAACTCTTAAAAACAACCAGGTGCTCCTTTTGTTTTATTTGGAAAGGGGGTTCCAGGGTTAAAAAGGGATTTGAATGCACTGAGTCTACTGTGTTCTCCTCATTTAGCAGAGGGGAAAATTGAAGCCCAGAGAAGTAACTTTTCCTCAGCGTGTCAGAAAGCATTCCCTTCCCGATTTCTCCCAGTGGGGGGCTCAACACTGGTGTCCTGTTTGGAGCCTCAGGAAAAACCACGGAGACATTAAAGAACAAACCAGAACTGGCAAGCCCAGGATGGGGCCACGGAGATGGGAGGATTGCTGGGACTCCCTGAGGCCAGTATAGGGGCTCTTGACTCATCACCTCCCTCCCTCAGCTTCCCTTCTGTGACATCCATTTCCATATCATCTTCTTGAAAGCTGCTCCTTTCTGACCTCACCAGCTGACACAGCCTCCTCAGAGGGGTCCAGGCCCATCCTCGGTTCATGCTCTGAATACTTGTCACTCAGCAGTGTGAGTGTCAGGGGAGTAATAATATCTGAATGCCACCTCTTGTTCCCTGCTCTTGACGTATTTGTCACCAATTACTGCAACCATCAGCAAGGCGTGTATCCCTGGGCCTGTTTTTGAGAAACAGTTGACACTTTGGGAAGGTAACTTATCCAAAAGGTCACACAGAAAAATTTAAGTTATGTTCAAAAATGTGGAAAACACATTTAATCGTCTCTGGAATATATGTGATCTCCTAGCATAGTTATAGGATGTGTATTATAGCATAGGAAAAGAGCTGGTCCTTTGGTTCCGTGAAAGACTTCCGCAAAGCACTGTTGGTATTTTCTATTTTCTTTGCAGAGCCGAGGAGATTGCTGCTGTGGTGATCTGAAAAGTATAGAAAATACAATGATCTCATCGTCTTAGGCTGGCGCTACGTGTATGTTGAAACCCACCTTTGAATGTTTCCAGCCACTAGCAGAGTCAGACCATGAGCTCAGTTTATCTAATGTCGCTGGGTGGAATTCAGAGCCTGCCACCGACAGGTCCTCCAGGCAGCTAACTGTTTTTGCTTTCATGCCCTAACAACCCAATTAAGATCATCTTCTGTCCGAAACACTGAGTTTTCTGATCCAACTGAATCCTCGGGTGGTTTTAACATCTATTTAGAGATGTCGCCTCATGTACGAAGATGATAATGGTAAGTGGAAGGTAGACTCTCTCTCTGCATGCTTTACCGTGACGACTTCCCTTACAGTGGGAGCTGTGTGAACCCGGACTTGTCTGCAAGTTACAAAATGAGTGGCGAGGACTCTACCTTTCTGGGAGAAGGCAGACCCTTCCAGTCAGAGCTGACTCAGGGGCATTACATCCGTTCTCTCTCCATCTAGGGCAGAAAACAACAGAGTTGGGGATTAAAATGCTCAGGAGGATAAGTGGAAGACCCCGAATGACATCATCTCCCATGTTGCCTGGGGAATTAACATTGTCACCTTCATGTCACTTTCAGGGTTGGAAAAAAAAAACAACAGAGAGAAACCAGACTTACATTGATACATCACAGGTGAAGAAACAGACCCAAAAGGACTGTGTATCTCTCCTGAGGCCATGAAGCTTCTTGGCTGATGGCTGAACGTCGTGTGATGCTGTGAGAAGTGATGGGGGAGGGTGGCTTTGGTGGGGAGGAGGAGACTGAGACCGTGGAACTATGGTGCATTCCATTAGGTTGGCTTCCCTGTTAGTCTGGTTTGTTGCCCACAGATGCATCCTACTGGACCCAGTTCAAACCTCTTCCCCTTTCTGGGAAACCTGACTGGATCCCATATGCAAGTTTCTCAGCCCTCAGCAGGCCACACACTGCTTACCTTTCCATTTTATATTATGGCAGGGTCTTGATCACCCAACCCTCTTTAGTGTAAACATCTGTTGTCCAGAATATTCTGTGGGGTAATGTGCAGTTGCACAGTGTATGTAACTTTGAAACAAAGGAAGACCACCTTACTGGTGGAAAATTGGTGGTGATAACAGAAGAGGGTGCATGGAAGGCATTTCATCCATCCATGCATCACTAACAATATTAGTTTACCTTATATTTGGACTATATATATAGATCTATTTATCTATCATCTCCGTGTGTGTGCGTGTGTGTGTGTGTGTGTGTGTGTGTGTGTGTGTGTGGATATATGTACACATATATGGCTTTCTAGTTGTTTTCTTTAATAAGATAAATGTTTATTTCTATTTCATATAAAAGGAGCCTGGTGATAGGTGGCCCATGGCTGGTTTGGTGGATTAAAAATGCTCTTAGGGGTTTAGGCTTCTCCATCTTTCTGCATGGTTGCTTTCTGAACATGGCTTCCATCTTCAAGGTCTGCTTGTGGTCCATAATGGCTATCAGTTGCCGGCCACCACATCCACACTCTGGATCAGAAGAACAAAAAACTACAAACAAGTGTTTTGAGTTTTGTGCTATTATAATGCTTTATGAACACTTTTGTACCTGAGCACTGGCAAGAGTTTCTCCACAGAAACTCTGGAACAGCTGGGTGAGCGATTATGTGCATCTTTGATTTTTAAAAGTTAATGCTAAAATATTTTACAAAGTTTTATACTGCGATTAAACCGACTTATACTACTTGTTTCATATATTTGTCAATAGAGTAGTGTCACACTTTAAAATTTTTGCTAATCTAGTGAGCATATTGTGTTTTTAATAAGCATTTTCCTGATTACTAATGAGAATAAGCATCTCTTCATAAATATGTTTGTGAATTGCCTGTTTGAATATGTTCTCTGTTCTTACTCACTTTTAAGTATATGCGTACACACTGTTGTGATTGTATACCTTAAAAATATTTTCTCCCGTGTTGTGTCTTGAGTTTTCATCTTCCTTTTAATGAAGCTGGAATTTCAATCTATGTTTCTTTTAAATTTTAATGTTTATTTTTGAGAGAGGTGGGGGGAAGGGCAGAGAGAGAGGGAGACACAGAATCTGAAATAGGCTCTAAGCTCAGAGCTGTCAGCAAAGAACTCGACATGGGGCTCGAACCCATGAACCGTGAGATCATGACCTGAGTTGAAGTTAGATGTTCAACCTACTGAGCTACCCAGGTGCCCCTCTTTTAGGTTTTTAAAGTAGGTTTCACACTCAATGTAGGGCTTAAACTAATAACCTTGAGATCAAGAGTTGCATGCTCAACTGGGCCAGACAGGCGCCCCAAGTTTTCATCTTCTTAATTATGTTTTTGATCAACAGAACCTCTTTAAATGAATACATTTGGGAATATTCAAATTTATGATTAGTGCCTTTTGTTTTGTATATAAGAAATTCTTCCATATAATGAAGTCATGACAGAATATTCTCCTCTATTATTTTATAAAATGTTTGTTAATTTGCTTTTTTAAAAAAATTCAAACAATTTTTTGATGTTTATTTATGTTTGAGAGAGAGAGAGACAGACAGAATGTGAGCAGGGGAGGGGCAGAGGATAAAGGAGACATAGAATCTGAAGAGGCTCCAGGTTTTGAGTTGTCAGTACAGAGCTTAATGCTGGGCTTGGACTAATGGACTGTGAGATCATGACCTGAGCCGAAGTCAGCTGCTCAACAGACTGAGCCACCCAGGTGCCCCTGTTAATACCCCTTTTCTATTTAGTTCTTGATTCTGCTTTGACTTTATTTGGTGAGAGGTATAGGACTTGCATTAGTCAGGGTCCCTATAGGTAACAGCTGTTACATTAAAATTGGATAATTTGAGGAGAGTTTAGTAAAACCACTATTTAAAAAGGTATGGACAGGATTTAAGAAACCCAGGATGAGATGAGGCTGTGCCTCACAGCTAGTGACAGAGCAGAGGCCATTATTCATCCTTCAAGTAGAGGTTCCTATCATTCCTCTGTGACCTCCAACTTGTGGCTTGCAAGGTCACTCTGTTCAGTTGCTTCAAGCTAGCAGAATGGGAAGGAGCATGGCTTGGAAATGGTTCACACCAATTATTCAAGCATCGTACCAGATAAACACTCAGCTATATGTCCATATTTAGCTGCAAAGGAGCCTGGGAAAAGTAGTTTGGCTGTATTGCCAGTCCTAGGTAAATAATATGAATCATTTGAGGGGTGGGATGTCACTACTGAGATCAGGTTTCAAAAGGACTATGGTGCGTGTCTTGGGCTCCTGCTCTGATGAGAGTCATGCTGTAAGTTTCCCTGTAGAGAGGACCATGTAGTAGGGAATGGACATATCAGGTCAACAATGGGGAAGGACTAAGTCTTGTCAACATGACTGGAGCCCTGGTCAGTCTCTTAATTAGTTTTGTAAGAGACCCTGAGACAGAAACTAACTAATCTGACTAACCTGTGCCCTGATTCCTCACCCACAGAAACTGTGCGATAGTAAATGTTTGCTGCTTCAGGCTGCCACGTATTTATTTATTTATTTTTATTTTTAAAATTATGCTCCACACCCACCATGGGGCTTGAACTCACGAACCTGAGATCAAGAATTGCATGCTCTACTGAGCCACCCAGGTACCACTAAGCTCCCAATGAACAGTAATTGACAACCAATATATCCTCATAGGGAGATGCTCTTGATTGCAAACATAGTTGCAATACTTTGCTTACTTTTCAAGGTTCTTATTTCCCTCAGATGTTTAGCCTTTGATTTCTTAGTGTCTTATCACTTTATTTATTTATTTATTTATTCATTCATTCATTTATTTATTTATTTTTCATGTTTTTCACATGTGAGGTTGGTCAGAAAAAACCCTAGTCCACCATATTGCCAGAAATGGAAATCTTGTTCATTTCTATCTTCTTAATGCTTTTCATTAAGTATTTACTGAGCATCTACTGTGAGTCGAAGGTGCATCCAAAATAGCAGACAATCTTTGTGTCCAGGGGGCGATGATAAAAAACATTCTACTAGGGGTAGGGATAAAAAAAAAACCCCAGATATCAAGTATTGTTAAGCGTCTTCAAGAATGAAATAGCAGAGTAGGGAGATGGAAAGTGATAGGCAGTAGGGAAGCTGTCATTCTAGATAGGGTGGTTAAAAAAGGTTTCTTCCAAATGAAGCACCACTTCAGCAGAGACCTGAATGAAGTAAAGAATAAGTCCAGTAGATTTATAATAGGGGAAGAATAATTTGTACAACTTCTCTTTTGTAGGTCTTCAGAAGATGCTGGGAAGGAGACATGAGTCTCTCCTGACCTTATTCCTTTTATTCAGGCAAGTTGAATGAAGAGAACTTGGACGAACTGCTTGGCTGGCAGATGTGAGAATCATTGTTGCTCTCATTCTCTCAAGTGCACTTGGACTTACTGCCTGGTTGGTAGATCTGAGAATCTGTGTTACTCCCATTCTCTCAAACATCAACAGAGCTGCCTCGCCTGGGACAAGCCTTATGGCTGATGCTGACCTAAATGCTCTGGCTGCATCTTAGCTGTCACAGAGAATAGGGTCTCTTCAGCCCAGCTCAGTGTAGGTTCTTAATAAATCTTCATGGAATGACCTTTACATGGAATCACTTCCAGCTTTTGTTTGGTGGCTTAGTCAAAAACTGCAGGTGGATAGGCATTTGATTTGTGAAAAGTAAGGCCCTCTCTTTGTTAAATTGGTCTTTTATTTTATTTCATCTTGTGGAGACCTCTCCATTGATCTTTGGATGTTTCTTCACAGGACTACCAGTTCTGAAGAAGGAAAACCATTTTTTTCCTGGTTCCTGGAGAAAGAGCGTACTGAGTAAGGCTACTTTCCTTCAAGTGATTCTATACCAAAGAAGGGACAGTTGTGTATAAAATGGCATCCAAAGGTGATATAAGATCATAGATAAGAGTGGGGTTTCTGGAGCAGGATTTCCTGAGCTCGAATCACAGCCTTGTGTGGTTTCTGTGAGTTAGGAAAACTTGTTTTAACTTCTCTGTGTCATAGTTTACTCATCACTATGTGGAGGTGATAATTGTGTCTACATCATACGGTTGTCAAATACATATAAAAGTTCTTAGAATAGTGTCTGGCATATAATACGTGCTCTGTAAGACTAAGCTATCATTATTATTTTGTTATTAGGAGCCAGAGAGAGCAATAAGTTGTTAGGTCCTTTAGAGTGAAACAAAGACCCACTCAGAAAGTAGAAAGTGAGTCTATGGCTAAGACTCTTATGCTTCAAAAGTAGGAGACAGATGGGGTGCCTGGGTGGCTTAGTCGGTTAAGCATCCGACTTTCGCTTGGGTCATGATCTCGCGGTTCGTGGGTTCGAGCCCCGCGTCGGGCTCTGTGCTGACTGCCAGCTAGGAGCCTGGAGCCTGTTTCAGTCTGTGACTCCCTCTCTCTCTGACCCTTCCCTGCTCACGCTGTCTCTCTCTCTCTCTCTCCGAGAAATAAATAAAACATTAAAAAAAAAAAAGTAGGAGACAGATTTCTTGGGGACTTAAGGAGAGCCCTAGAACTCAGCCTGGATCATAATTACATAATTCAAGACCCGAAAGATCTAATGAAGCGCTAGGGACCAGGTTTATCGCTACCTCCTCCGCACCTGACATTCGCTCATTTTCTCTTTGGTCTGCCCATGAACGTGACTCAGCCATTTTATTCATACCTAATTTTAACTTGTGAGTCTCATTTCTCAAATAACTTAGTCTTTCCCCAAATTTTTCAGTTTTGATCCTCAAGAGGGAGATAACTTTATTGGTCCAGCTTAATAATATTGTATAACTGTAGGGCATCTCATGGCTCTCTATTTTGTTCATGCATTGATGAAACATGGGTCAGGGGCTTATTCTAGTCTGATCAGATCATCTGAAGGGCAAGATCAAGTGCCAAACAGTGGTTACCTAAGGTGGGGAAGTTTATCCTATAAAGGGAGTTTGATAGAAGTATACAGGATACTGAAACTCAGTCCTTTCTTTTTTGGGGGAGGGTGGAGATATAATCAGTGTCCATGAATGTGGATCTGCTATAATATGCTCAAGAACTCCTCTCCATTAGAGTTCTATAAGTATGGAATCCTTTGAACCTGATGACTAAACTTGAACTAGTCCCCAAGGGGGAATTTGTTGTTGAATTCTAGTGTGTCTTAAAGAAGCAAGAACATTACTGTGGCTGCATTGGGAAGCCCAGAATGAAACCTGTCAGGGCTCTTCTTAGTCTGTTATTGTTGAATAACTGTTTCATTTTTGTATCTCTCTTGATATCTGCACCTTGGTCAATCTGGTCTCTTATTCTGAATCTCTTTTACATGTTCAACTTCATAATGCCCAGGAAAAAAATTTTTTATTAAACCTACACTGGGTCAGGTGCTTATTTCTGAACCAATCAACTCTAGGCAGGGTAGTGGGCCGTTTGAATACAATGATTATTCCCACATGGAGCGCCATAGATGACCAACTTCTCATAAAATCAGGGTTCAGTAGAGGGGTTCATGGGCACACAGTCTATTCAATAAAAAGATATCTTTTGGTTATCCCTGACCATGTGAGATAGGTAAATCCACCCCACCCCAACCAAACACCCATGTTTGTTTTATGTCTTGAATGAAAAAGATTGAATTCTTCATCTTCCCCAGTTCACTGTCTTTCACTATTACTTGTTCAAAATCTGTTTCATTTTTGTTAACAGCTACAGAATTGTGGCAAGGCTCAGGGTGAAACTGAGGGAAAGGAAAGGGAAGGGAAGAGAACAATGTATATTGAGCAATGGGTTTATGCTAGGAGATTTCTTGTTCATCACCTCATTTATTTATTTTAAGATTTTATCTTTTTTTAAAATTTAAGTTTATCGTTTTTACTAGGCTCTGTACCCAATGTGAGGCTCAAACTTACAACCCCAGATCAAGAGTTGCATGCTCTTCTGACTGAACCATCCAGGCGCCCCTTACCTCATTTAATTTTTACAATATGCTCTTGAATTAGGAGTTGCTATATTTGTTTTAGACCTGAGAAAAATTAGGATCTGAGAAATGAAGCCATTTATGGTAGACTTTGCAGTGAATTAGTGGGAGAATCGGGATTCAGATACAAGTCTGAGTCTGCAAGCCATGCCTTGTCTCTTGCTGTATATGCTGAACAAGGGCACTTTTAACAAAGGTCCAAAGGGGCTATGAGAAAGCATTTTCTTAACTGCAAAATAGGAATCTTCTATTCAGCCATGTCCTCATTATTTGCCTTACAGAGTCTGCACGAGGCACAAATGAGACCAGGCATGTGCCATAAAAAAATCTGTTCCAAAGCAATTATTGAGAGCTCATTTGCTTCAGACTCTGGATTTGGTGTGAGTTCCCTAAGTAGCAAAGCAGAATCTGCTCTGCAGGGGTTTGCAGTCTTGTTAACTAAATAGAGGATTTGGTTATTTCCCCTCTTACTAAACCTTCTTCCGGAGAAGATAATGTGTGGTTCAACATTTTCCTTACACCTTGCTGTTCCTGAAGATGGAATGCTTGTTACCAGGCAGGCAATGGGAATGGGGAAGAGAAGCAGTGCATCATGTCCTTCAGGAACTAGTGAGTTGGCCATTGAAGAGCCAAAGATAAGGTGGCCTGAGTTCATCTTGGAGATGTCACAGTAGCCTCACACAGCAGGAGTAGCAAAGCCAGTGGGCCACGATCAAGTTGGTAGGCAGGTTGCAGATTCCATTATTGTGGCATGAGCAAGAAGGAAAGCCCTCCAAGGGGATGACCCCAGACTAGAATGGTGAGGAGGAAGACCTGTTTCTCAAATACTCCCTTCCCTTGGCCATTTAGAGACTCAGGTTTGTCTTACATAGCACTCCCTGCTTACTGAGGTAATCAGTCACTCATCTACTAAAAGAAGACAGAGGCTATTTAGCATTGATTGCTGGATTCCCCAGATAGAATCTTTGATACAGAAAAAGGCAAGATTCATGGACCAAAAAAATGAGAAGGCAAGGATGGGAAACCCAAGCACAGCTGCAAAGATTTGGCATGAGATGAATAAACTCAAGGCTCCCTGGGCCCCTGACATTCTGTAAGTGAGGATATCAGGCAATATCATAAGACCGTTGTATGCTAAGGAATGGGCTGGAGATGTGAGAGGGGTTGAAGAAGAAAGCATTATGGGATTGCTGGAAATGAATTTCACCATATTTGCAGTTTTTCTTGGTGCTTGCTGACACCCATCTACTTTCTCTCTATTTGTGGGACTAAGTTGCATATAGTACTGGTGCCTGTTAGGATAAATTGATATGGGAAGAAAGTGGCCCAGGAGGTGGGGTCCTGTCACTCATATCTACACACTCTGGGACACCTGGAGTCTGCCAGTGACCTTTCTGAAGGCTGCGTTCACATCCTTGTTTCTTAGGCTGTAGATCAGAGGGTTTAGCATGGGGATGACCACAGTGTAAAAGACAGACACAACTTTGTCTTCCTCCAGGGACTTGCCCGAGCCACTCTGCAGATACATG
The DNA here is from genome assembly GCA_017311185.1 of Proteles cristata cristata. Lineage (NCBI taxonomy): Eukaryota > Metazoa > Chordata > Mammalia > Carnivora > Hyaenidae > Proteles > Proteles cristata. The sequence goes on along the minus strand of JAESUZ010000174.1, from coordinate 4,814,763 downwards.
AAGATGAGGGTCCCAAAGAATAGGGCCACAGCAGTGAGGTGGGAGGCACATGTGGAGAAAGTTTTGGCTTTGCCACCTGGAGACTTCACCTTCAGGATGGCCTTGATGATGAGCAGGTAGGATATCAGAATGATCACGGCATTGGCCAAGATCACAAAGTTGCCAGAGAAGATAATGACAATCTCAGTGTTTGTTGTGTCATTGCAGGCAAGCTTCAGCAGGGGCGGGAGGTCACAGAAGAAGAAGTTGATCTGATTGTGGTCACAGAAGGAGAGGGTGAAGGTGCATGCGGTGCGCAGAATGGACCCTGACATCCCACAGACATAGGCTCCAGCCACCAAACTCCAGCAAATTCTGGGATTCATGGCTACAGTGTAGAACAGTGGGTTACTAACAGCGAAATAGCGGTCATAAGCCATCACTGCCAGCAGGAAACACTCTGTGCCTGCACAGATGGTGAAGAAAAAGAACTGGGTTGCACATTGGCCATAGGAGATGGCCGTCTTTCCTGTGGCCAGTGTGGCCAGGATCTGAGGAGTGATGACAGAGGCATAGCAGGCATCCAGCAGGGCGAGATGGCTCAAGAAGAAGTACATGGGGGTGTGAAGTTGGACATCCATTTGGATCAGAATGATCATCCCCACATTCCCCAGAAGAGTGACGATATAGAAAATGAGAAACATCAGGAAGAGGGGAACCTCCAACATATGGTAGTCAGTAAATCCCATGAGAATGAACTCTGTTATCATGGTAAGATTATTCTCACCCATGGATTCAATATAGACAATTGAGCTGAGGATGAGAATCAACAACAACAACAAAACACCAACAACAAAGTCCCAGACTTGAAGGGCAGATTCTTTCTCTCTATGGTAGAAGATAGTTTTATATTTCTGGGCCAATTTATAGAGCTTGTTTTTGGGAAATTCTATAATTGGGTGAGTCTCCTTAGGCAGATGTTCTTCCACATTTTTTGGAGCAGAGCCCTGAGCTGGTGTTTCTGAGTCAAATGAGTTTTGGTTTGTATTCGGAAAATTCTGTGAAGACAAGAGACATGCAGACTCAGATTTGGAAAGAACCTGGTCAGTATGTGTCCTAATCCCCATGGGATGCTGAAGTGTCCTGTACCATATACCTTCTGCTTGATCATCTAGTTACTGTATGAGCCTCCATCTGTGATAGTTCTACTTGTTAATTCTCATTTTGGATTTATTTTCTCTCTCTCTTTATCTTCCATCCATTGGCTTTAGTTTTACCCCTTTCAGACACATGCAACAAATTTAATTCCTTCTTTTCATAAAAGGCTTTCAGAAGTTAGAGGATGAGGAGTCTGCTCTTTATGTTGAGTATTCCCTCATGTTACCCACCGATGTGTTTTCTTTTCTTACTATGTAATTATTCAGCATGTGGTCAAAAACTGCTTAGTCAGATGGTACTAAAAGATGTCATTTAAGGGTACAAACTTGGAACTGACAGATATAAGTTCTGGAGATCTAATGTATAGCACAGAGACTATAGTCAACAGCATTGTATTGTATTGTAACCATTGTATTGCAGTCAACAACATTGTTACAAACTTCAAAGTTGCTAAGAGACTAGTTCTTACTTGTTCTCACCCCAAAATAACACTTGATCATTATGGGAGGTGACAGAGTGTTAGCTAACACTACAGTGGTGAGTGATCTTATTGTAATTTATAAATGTATCAAACCAACACATTGTACACCTTAAACTTACACAGTGTTGTATGTCGATTATATCTCAGTAATAATAAAAAATAAAAGTCTTTCTCTTTACTTTAATCTTTACCATTTAATTAAATTAATGATTTTTTTTTTAAGTTTACTTCTTTATTTTTATTTTAAGCAATCTTTACATCCAATGTGGGGCTTGAATTCACAACCATGAGATCAAGAGTCTCATGTTCTTCTGACTAAGCCGACGAGGTGACCTTCATCTTTACCATTTTAATCTCGGGGGCCTCCTCCAGTTTGAATCAGAGGTCATAAGTGAAAGAGAGACACTGACATGTATAAAACCTGGCCTCCTGAAGCTGTTCCCCACACCTGACTCCAGCAGCTAGGTCTGGAGTGAGTTAGCCTCTGTGGAAGGCTCTCTTATGACAACAGTTTCTACGGTTGTCATCTCTAGGACAGACACTAACTGGCTGAGTAACCTTTAAAATTCACTGTCCCTCCTAGGACTTAACTTTCTATTCAGCAAAAAAGTAGGGCTAGGTTATATGATCATTAAAGATTTTATGTCTCTCACAAATCGTGATGTGTATGTCTAGGTATATGGGTTAAATGAGTTTTTGGAAGGATTTTCCTAATATCTATAACGTGCGTACTCCTTACCTACAAATTGCTGAGTAAATAAAACACGCAGGCACTATTTCAAGTGATTTGTAGTTACTTACAGGATCTTAGGTCTGGAATTGAGTTAATCGTAATTGCCAGTTCCTGATATATCATCATTCTTGATCAAGGAAAGGCTTTTTTTCCACTTTATTATTTTTCCCTCCTTCTCTCTCCAACCCCAGTCCTTCTTCTGGTCCTCATAGGTGCCCAGTATACCCAGTCTAGTGTATGCACTAGTATAAGTGTAGTATATACCCTCCTACATTTAGTCTTTTCATATTGATTTAAAAATATGTGCATCTTTAAAAAATACAATGAATTTGGTGTGGTTTAAATTTTGATACATGATCCTGTGCTATAAATCCTATTTGGTTTTTTTTCCCCCATATGCACTATGTTTTTGTGATTTGTCCATGTCATGCAGGTAAGCCTAGTTTGTTATTTCTGATTTTGCTATGGTCCTTGGTATCCTTACATCACGTTTGCTTATCCATCCCACTAAAGATGGCGAGGCTCTATAAAAATTATCTTATCATATCCTGGAAACAGCCCTTCAAAGGCTGTTATCTTATTTATTTTTTAATTAATTAATTAATTTTTTTGCCAGTGAGGAATTTGAACTTCTAGGAGATGAATTTGTTTAAGGTGATCTAGTTTAATAAATGGAAGAACCAGGTTCTGAATGATAATGGTTTGATGGCAAATTCTGTGCTTTTTGCTATGAATTTGTTTTGCTGCCTTCCCATAGTTAACTGCATCTTCATGACTGACAAAATCAAAGGAATCCCCCTATAGTTCTTCGGATAATCAGATACTTCCTGCTTGCAGATCATGAGAAAGCTCAGCTAATTTCAACATCTTTCTCAAGCTCTAATTCTGAAATTGTCATATGCCATTTTCTGACCATCTTATGGTGAGGTCTTGGGGTTCCCTCTGATTCAGAGACAAGACTGTTCGATGCATATGACTGCAGAGTAGGTGGCCCAGGTCACTGATGCAGCCACTCTGGGTTTGTGCCACATGCATGTTAGGCCCATCTCATACTTTGACTAATCCTTCCAACAGCTTTGAAAGTTGGGTACAGCCTTGGCTATTTTATGGATGAGGAAAGTGAGGCTCAGAGATGTTAAGGAGATTACCCAACCTGCCAGACATCTAGGAAAAACAGAAGCAACATTTGAATCTGGGGCTCTCTAACTCCAAATTCTGTGGTCTTTGCTTCACATCTTGCTGTCCTTTTTTAGGGGTGCAAATTCCTTTTTCTGCAGACCCAAGTCTCAACTTCTAAAATCATAGCATATCTGCGACTATTGGGAAAATACTCAGCTTCTATGGAGAAAGAGGACTAAGTTTGACTTTGGAGTTCTTGGTGGTTCATATCGTTTCTTTTTCCTTCTTTTCGGGTAAAGGCAGACTTAGTTGGGCCATATCCCTCCTTTGGTGTGTTCTTGAAGAAACTGCCTAACCAATTAGAATTCCAATTTGCTAACAGAAAGAGAAATCAAGAAACTGATCCCATTCACAATTGCACAAAAAAACATAAAATACCTTGGAATAAACCTAACCAAGGATACAAGAGATCTGTATGATGAAAACTATAGAAAACTTATGAAGGAAATTGAAGAAGACACAAAGAAATGGAAAAACATTCCATGCTCATGGATAGGAAGAATAAATATAGTTAAGATGTCATTACTACCTAAGGCACTCTACACATTCAATGCAATTCCAATCAAAATTGCACCAGCATACTTCTCAAAACTAGAACAAACTATCTAAAAATTTGTATGGAACCACAAAAGACCCCGAATAGCCAAAGTAATCCTGAAAAATAAAACCAAAACGGGAGGGATCACCATCCCAGACTTTAGCCTCTACTACAAAGCTGTCATCATCAAGACAGTATGGTATTGGCACAAAACAGACACATAGACCAATGGAACAGAATTGAGAACTCAGAAGTGGACCCAAAAGTATACAGCCAACTAATCTTTGACAAAGCAGGAAAGAATATCCGATGGAAAAAAGACAGCCTTTTTAACAGATGGTGTTGGGAGAACTGGACAGCAACATGCAGAAGAATGAAACTAGATCATTTTCTCACACCATGCACAAAAATAAACTCAAAATGGATAAAGGACCTGAACGTGAGACAGGAAACTATCAACACCCTAGAGGAGAAAGCAGGAAACAACCTCCTTGACCTCCACTGCAGCAACTTCTTACTTGACACATCCCCAAAAGCAAGGGAATCAAGAGCAAAAATAAACTGTTGGGACCTCCTCAAGACTAAAAGCTTCTGCACAGCCAAGGAAACAACCCAGAAAATTAATAGGCAACCAACGGAATGGGAAAAGATAGTTGCAAATGACATATCAGATAAAGGGTTGATATCCAGAATCTACAAGGAACTCACCAAACTACACGCCCGAAAAACAAACAACCCAGTGAAGAAATGGGCAGAAGATATGAACAGACCTTTCTCCAAAGAGGACATCCAGATGGCCAACAGACACATGAAACGATGCTCAGCATCCCTCCTCATCAGAGAAATACAATTCAATACCACACTGAGATACCACCTCACGCCAGTCAGAGTGGCTAAAATGAGCCAATCAGAGAACTCGAGATGCTGACGAGGATGTGGAGAAACGGGCACCCTCCTACACTGTTGGTGGGAATGTAAACTGGTACAGCCCCTCTGGAAAACAGTGTGGAGGTTCCTCAGGAAACTAACAATAGAACTCCCCTATGACCCAGCAATAGCACTGCTAGGAATTTACACAAGGGATACAGAAATGCTGAGGCATAGGAGCACATGTACCCCAATGTTCATAGCAGCACTATCCACAATAGCTGAAACCTGGGAAGAGCCTAAGTGTCCATCAGCAGATGAATGGATCAAGAAGATGTGGTTTATCTATACCATGGAATACTACATGGCAATGAGAAACAATGAAATCTGGCCATGTGTAGCAACATGGATGGACCTTGAGGGTGTTATGCTGAGCGAAATAAGTCAGGCAGAGAAGGACAAATATCATATGTGTGCACGTATAGGAGGATTAGGAGGAACTTAACAGAGGACCAAGGGGGAGAAGAAGGGCGGAAATGGTGGGGGAAAGGGAGAGAGGCAAACCATGAGAGACTCTTGAATGCTGACAAAAACTGAGGACTGATGGATGTGGGGGAGGAGGGGTGGGCATGGAGGAGGGCACTTGTGGGGATGAGCACTGGGTGTTATGTGGAAACTAATTTGATAATAAACTATTTGTAAAAAAAAAAAGAATTCCAATTTGCTAACTAATAAAATAGGAATATAATAATGGATTTTTGAAAAGTTAGAATGGGGGAGGCCGGGTGGCTCAGTTGGTTGAGTGTCCAACTTTGGCTCTGGTCATGATCTCACGGCTGTGAGTTCAAGCCCTGCGTCGCACTCTGTGCTGACAGCTCAGAGCCTGGAGCCGGCTTCAGATCCTGAAGAAGGGGGATGGGACACCAGCAGCTTGGATTGGGCCTAGAGTAGAGGGTGGCTACAGAGTCCCTGAACCCAGAACAGCTTCCAGGAGGGAAAGCCAAGGCTTATGGCCAGCAGTCATTTTAGGAAGGCTTAAGGACACTTATGGGTTGACATTATTACTTGTGATATATTTTGATTATAATATGTAACATAGATGCACATGAGATCTCTGCAGGGGTTGGGGAAAGAGACATGGTCTCACCCAGGAGGAAGCCTTCAGAGAGAAAATGGCTCTTAAATCTTGTGCTTACTTTCTCTTAGACCCTTCTCCCGAATGCTTCTTTCTCTTTCTTGCAAAGGTTGTGTCTGCTGGGGACAAGGAAGGAGCTCCACAGAGGTAAATTTCCTCACCTTGCTGGGACTGGCCTAAAGATATTATTGTCAATATTTACTGAGCCCTTGCCCTGAGTCAGGTAGCATGCCAAGCACTGGGAAGGGTTTATTCCATTCCAATCTGATGACATTAGAAGAGAAAATATTTGTCTTTATTTTGCAGTAGAGGAAACTGAGGTTCACAGACATTAAATATTTTGCCTGAGGTTTCACAGCTAAAAAAAGAAGATGTTTAGATCTTAACCCTGGCCTTCCCAAGCCCAGAATTGGGGTGCTGCTCCACTATAGGGTGTGGCTCTTCTTACTTGGTAGCCATTTATTGAGCAACTTCTCTGTGCTGATTAGGATGTTAAACACCCTGTTACATTATCTCCTACAATCTTCACAATGACCCATGAGAGAGGCAATATTTTGTCCTGGAGGAAATTAAATTTAAAGAGGTAAGTAACTTGTCCAAGGTCACTCAACTAGTCAGTGAAAAAGCCCAGATTTTCTCTTTTTTAAAAAGTAATCTCAAAAAAAAAAAAAAAAAGTAATCTCTACATAACAGGGGGCTTGAACTCACAACCCAAAGATCAAGAGTCACATGCTTTACTAACTTGCCAGCCAGCTTCCACGCCCCCCCAGAAAAGCCCAGATTCTAACCCAGGTCTGTCTTATTCCAAAGCCGAAGCTCTAGTATGGATGATAAATCCCACTGGGGATTTAATCACAGGGAAGTACAGTGATTTACAGTGAAGTCTTGGGTCTAAACTCTGCAGTCTAGTACCCCATCCTTGCCCCATGAAACTGTTTATATATATTTTATATCTTCCATACTTCCATACAACACCTGGTGCTCCTCATGAGTGCACCCCTTAAACTCCATCACCTATTGCACCCATCCCTCCACCCTCTTCCCCTCCACTAACCATCATTCTGTTCTCTATAGTTAAGAGTCTGTTTTGGGGCAGGGGCACCTGGGTGGCTCAGTTGGTTAAGTGTCCGACTTTGGCTCAGATCATGATCTCACAGTTCGTGGGTTTGAGCCCCACGTCGGGCTCTGTGCTGACAGCTCGGAGCCTGGAGCCTGCTTCAGATTCTGTGTCTCCCTCTCTCTCTGACCCTCCTCTGCTCGTGTTGTCTCTCTCTCTGTCAGAAATAAATAAAACATTAAAAAAAGAGTGTTTCTTGGTTTGCTTCTCTCTTTTCTTCCCCTATGATAAATAAGATGTGGTGTATATATATATATATATATATATATATACACACACCATATATATACACACATATATATATACACCATATATATACACATATATGTGACATATGTGTCATAATATATGAATATTACTCAGCCATGAAAAAGAATGAAATCTTGCCATTTTCAGTGATGTGGATGGAACTAGAGAGTATTAAGCTAAGTAAAATAAGTAAGTCAGAGAAAGACAAATACCATACAATTTCACTCATAAATGGAATATATTTTCTAAAATTTACCTAGTAAGGGATGCCTGGATGGCTCAGTAGGTTAAGTATCTGACTCTTTTATTTTTTTTTAATGTTTATTTATTTTTGAGAGAGAGACTGAGCATGAATGGGGGAGGAGCAGAGAGAGAGGGAGACACAGAATCTGAAGCAGACTCCAGGCTCTGAGCTGTCAGCACTGAGTCCAAGAGGGTGAAATTTGAGATCGTGACCTGAGCCAAAGTCAGATGCTCAACCGACCGAGCCACCCACGGGCCTTGGTTAAGTATCTGACTCTTGATTTCATCTCAGGTCATGATCTTGTGGTTTGTGAGTCCAAACTCCACATCGGGAGCTCCACATCTGTGCTGTCAGCACAGAGCCTGCTTGGGATTCTCTCTCTCCTCCCTCTCTGCTTCTCCCCTGCTTGTGATCTCTCTCTCTCAAAATAAATAAACTTAAAAAAAATTTACCTAGTGACACACAAACTCAAAGACATTACAGCAATAGTTTTCTAAAAAAAAGAAAAAAAAAAAAAGGACTCAATCTTAATTGTGTCTTTCATACCAGATCTGAAATCCCAGTCTGGACAAGGTCCCATTAGATGGCAGGTTCGGGTGACAATGGCCAGGTTCTCTGACCACTTTCACCTTCTCTAGCTTGTGTGCACCTTACTTCCACTCCAGTATCTTCGCAACATCACCAAGGTCACAATTATATCTTAATTACCTGGCGGGATAATCCAGTTGGAGTCATCTGAGGTTTGGAACCAAACTAATCTGGTTCCTTTAAGCATTTTCTGGACAGCAGCTGGGATTGCTCATACAGATGAATGTAGCTGACAGATTCTAAGTTTCTTCTTGCTAAGCAAACCAGAGAGATATTTAAAATGCTTGGGGGGATGGTTTTGTGGGAGGGACGCAGAGTGCACAGTGGTTGTCCCCTAATCATGTGTCAGTAACTGGGACAGCCTCGGGGCTCCCAGGCACAGCCAGCCTTGTGAGGGAGAACACACTTCAGCAGGGGCTCATTATCTCGTCTTCTCCACACAGCACAGAGGATAAAGACAAATCTTGAGGGATTTCATGGCAACTCCTGACTCGTGTTATTCTCAAAGCTCATTTGCCGTTCCTGTAGGGAATGAAGCTGGTTCCTCTTTGCCACTGGCCCTCGGTGTCCTGCAGTCACAGTCAGTCTGTGGTAGTACCAGGACTAGAACTCTCAGGAGTCCTGGCCAAGTTCCCCTTATACCACACCCACCCTTAGACCTTATGTCAAGTCCATCTCAAGGGGTGGAAACTGGCTGTGTTGCCTTCTCACAATTTCTTTTTTCTTTTTCTTTCCTTTCTTTCTTTTTTCTTTTTCTTTCTTTCTTTCTTTTTTTTTTTTTTACAAATAGTTTATTGTCAAGTTGGTTTCCATATAACACCCAGTGCTCATCCCCACAAGTGCCCCCTCCATGCCTCCTCCATGCCCATCCCCTCTCCCCCCCACATCCATCAGTCCTCAGTTTTTGTCAGCATTCAAGAGTCTCTCATGGTTTGCCTCTCTCCCTTTCCCCCACCATTTCCCCCTTCTTCTCCCCCTTGGTCCTCTGTTAAGTTCCTCCTAATCCTCCTAAATGTGCAAACATATGATATTTGTCCTTCTTTGCCTCACTTATTTCACTCAGCATAACACCCTCAAGGTCCATCCATGTTGCTACACATGGCCAGATGTCATTCTTTCTCATTGCCATGTAGTATTCCATGGTATAGATAAACCACATCTTCTTGATCCATTCGTCTGTTGATGGGCACTTAGGCTCTTTCCATGTTTTAGCTATTGTTGAGAGTGCTGCTATGAACATTGGGGTACATGTGCCCCTGTGCATCAGCATTTCTGTATCCCTTGGGTAAATTCCTAGCAGTGCTATTGCTGGGTCCTAGGGGAGTTCTATTGTTAATCTTTTGAGGAACCTCCACACTGTTTTCCAGAGGGGCTGTACCAGTTTACATTCCCACCAACAGTGTAGGAGGGTGCCCGTTTCTCCACATCCTCGTCAGCATCTCGAGTTCTCTGATTGGCTCATTTTAGCCACTCTGACTGGCGTGAGGTGGTATCTCAGTGGCCTTCTTACAATTTCATTAGGAAGGTTGGGTGTTGGGTTCTTGGTTCAGGGAGGAATGAGGCAAATGTGATCTAAACATACTGCACTTGGATCTATACAAGTAGCTTGTTAGCACATCTTCCTTAAAGATCCATTTCCAGAATTTCTGTGGTCAGCTGTCTCTGGCTATTCCAGCTCTCCTCTCCTCCCTGTTCTCTGAAACCCTCTCTCTGTGCTAGAACCACACACTTTTGCAGTTAATTTTGGCTATTCCTCGGTGGTTAGTCTCATTGCCCAGGTAGAGTGTAGGTTTCTGGAGAACCATCTTGCTTCCTCTAATTAATGTGTGTCTTGCTTCTGTAGAATCACTCCCATGCCCTATATGCTTTCATCTACTCAGAACTATTTCAGCTGGGTCTCAGAGAGGCCATGTGCTGCATTCACTCTGAAATAACATGACAGGGATAAAACCTCTTGATAATTAGCAAGCATTCAGCCTAGCCAGGGTGGTTCTTGTCATTGTGGATGACGGATGGAGCAAGAATATAGACAGAGAAGGAAGGCAGCCACAGATCAGGGCTTCTGGCAGCACAGGGAAGGCTATCTTCCAATACATTTATGGACAGTATTTATTATCATTTCCTGTAATTAAATACCTATTGAAATAACTATGTGGTAGGAGTATGTGTACTGTATATCCTGTAGAAGATAGAGTGGCCATGGGGACAAGATAGTGAAAAGGAGGGAGAATATTCCAGCAATGAAAAAATTCCATTAATCATCCCCTGGGGATCTTGGGGAGGTGGGTGATTATACAGTATTTATTACCTTCTTCCCTTGGCGACAGGTTGGAAAGATCTGGAGTGCTTTGATGTATTATACAATTATTATTGTTGTTCTTGTTAACATCAAGCCTAAGACTTTTGTTTCAACTTTTGGAAAAAATTATGTGTTAGGTTGGGTTCTTTAAAAAAAAAAAGATGAGAGGGGTGCCTGGGTGGCTCAATTGGTTAAGCCTCTGACTTTGGCTCAGGTCATGATCTCATGGTTTATGGGTTTGAGCCCCACATCAGGTTCCTTGCTGACAGCTCGGAGCCTGGAGCCTACTTCGGATTCTGTGTCTCCCTTTTTCTCTGCTCCTCCCCTGCTCTCTCTCTCTCTCTCAAAAATAAATAAACATTTAAAATTTTTTTTAAAGATGAGAGACAGAGATTTGGGAGCCAGTGTTTGTTTCATTGAGGGAGCAATCACAGAGGGAACCTGTAAAGGGGTCAAGGAAGCAGAAACTAGCTGAGCGAAGATATAGTTTCAGTTTGAGTCTGGTCTGATCCTTAGGGCAACTGTGGAGTATGAGTTACACCCTGGACTCAGTTCTGCTTCCAGGAAAGTGATTTGGCCTTCTGCTGCCCATAGCAATCCTTCACGGACCATGGGGTGCCCCACAGAGAAGGTGTGACCCCCTTTGGGGAGGAAGATCCAAAGATTCCGAGTGTTAGCAGCCAACACTCACAGCAGCTGCAGTGCTGATCTGGAAACTGGGATACTTACAGATGCTCTTTCTTCCTGATAGACTTTTGAGTACCTTTCCTCCAGGGCTTCTGATGCTACCATGTAGAGTAGAAACAGCCCAGAGGGGCAATAAGAAAGATTCTTTGGTGCAATCCCTATCACAATTCCAGTGGGTTTTTTCCCCCACAGAAACAGAATAAGCAATCTTAAAATTCATATGAAACCACAAAAGACCCTGAATAGCCAAAACAATCTTGAGAAAGAACGAAGATGGAAATATTACACTTCCTGGTTTCAAACTGTACTACAAAGCTATATTAATAAAAACAATATGGTACTGGCATAAAAGTAGTTACATAGACCAATGGACTAGACTAGACAGTAAGGCTTCTTTATTTTTATTTATTTATTTTCATTATAGTTGACACACCATGTTACATTAGTTTGATGTACAACATAGTGATTCATCTAGCAGTATTCCAACACCATTTACTGTATTTCCTATGCTGTAAGATTCCACATATAATAAGTAATATCATACAGTATTTGTCTTTCTTTAATTTATCTCACTTAACATAATATTCTCAATGTCCATCCATGTGGTCACAAACAGCAGGATTTCCTTTTTCCTTATGACCAAATAATATTCCATGGTGTATATGCCATAGTTTTTCGCCTCCCTATAATCCATATTCCACATTAAGTTTGGAGAAACTGTTTAATACCTACATCAGGTTCTGAAGTTTCCCTATTAAAACCTACCACTGACTTCCCATTGCATTGAGGAAAAAACCTAGTTTCTTTCTTTGGTCTGTGAGATCCTTATAGGATCTGGCCTCTGTGTACCTCCCCTCCTCATCTCCTACTGCTACCTATTACTTGAAAGCCAGCTTATCCCTGCTTCAGGGCTGTTGCTTTTACTGTTCCTTCTGTTGGAAATGCTCTTCAAACAAGACTTTCTTGTGTGTGTGTGCGTGCGTGTGTGTGTGTGTGTGTGTGTGTGTGATGCAGGTCCTAGTATAAATGCCATGTCAGAGACCATATCTGACTTCAAGAGTCCCCTTTCTCTGCCACTACCCCGGACAGTTCCTATCACATCATCTTACTGTATTTGTTTATAATACTATTTCCTGCTATTTCCCTGCCTATTAGAATGTAAGCTCCATGAAGCCTGGGATTTAATCTGTTCTGTTCACTGCTGTAGGGCCAGTATCTAGAACAGTTCCTGACATATACTAGATGCTCAAAGATTTGTCAGACTACTGAAAGGAGAGATCCTCAACGCTTCTATCATTCAGTTAGAAGAGTCTAATACCTCATTACAAAAATGGACAATGGTTACCTGGGTGGCTCAGTCAGTTAAGTGGCTGACTCTTAATTTCAGCTCAGGTCATGATCTCAGGGTATGTGAGATTGAGCCCCACTTTGGGCTCTGTGCTGACAGCATAGAGCCTGCTTGGGATTCTCTCTCTTTGCTCCCCCTCCCTCTCAAAATAAATAAATAAACATTAAAAAAAAGAAAAGATAAATGGACAAAGTATATGAGCACTAAATTCGCAAAAGAAGAAATAAGTATCTAAATATATGAAAAATGTTTAACATCACAATAAATTAAAAATTACAATTTGTGTAGCACTGAGCTATCTTTTGCTTTCATAATCACAAAATATTTAAAAGAAGATCATAATACCTATATTAGTGAGGCGCTGGGAAACAGGGCCCCTCATACACTGTGGAGTTCTGGGGAGCACCGTATAGTCAGTTTTATCAATCTGTTAAAGACCCTTACAAATGAAAATGCCTTTCTCCCCGTAATTCTGCTTTTAGGAAGTTACCCCACAGAAACAATCATTCTTATCTACAAAGATCTGTTGTCATGGTACTGTTACTTTATAATAAAAAATTGAAACTATCAAAGTGACCAAAAGCATTTAGGTATATAGGATATTTTGGATGTGAGAAGCCAGGGTTCAAACGGAAGCATCTCACAATTTTCACTTTCGCTTGGAAGGTTTGCATGGGGTGCAGTTGAGAAGGGCTGCTGATCTAAGGCAAGCCAAGGAATTTCCCAAACCAGACCCCTCACGGAAGCTCAGGGATGCAAAATGTCCTCAGCTGGTCTTGGTTGGGGGCAAGCCTGTGCAGAACTTGCCCTAAGGGAATAGAGGGTCTTCCTGGTGGAAGGGGCCACATCCCTGGTGGTGGGTTTTGGTGTTGGACAGACCAAGTAGTAGAGGAGGGGAGGGCATAGCCATCCAGCTGTGGTGGTGGATGAGGGTGGAAGGTGGGAGTGATTTGGGGCAGAAGCCAATTCACTGCGGTGCTGCCTCATGTAGTGTGGTCAGGCTGGGTGTGCAAAATGATGCCTCAGCTCTAGGGCATCTCTGTGGAATGGGTGGGGTTCTAGAAAGTATTGAGATGGGGGGAGTAGGCATCAAATGTGACGTCATATGACCACCAGGGTAGAAAATGCTTGGGATATCCTGCCAAGTGGACAGCATGGCTGGGGATACAAATTTTCTCCACGTGAGGATAAGAAATACCATATATCTTTTAAAAAATGTATGCACAGGGTTGCCTGGGTGGCTCAGTTGGTTAAGCGTCCAACTTTGGCTCAGGTCATGATCTCTCAGTTTGTGAGTTCGAGCCTTGTGTTGGGCTCTGTGCTGACAGCTCAGAGCCTAGAGCCTGCTTCAGATTCTGTGCCTCCCTCTTTCTGCCCCTCCCCTGCTCATGCTCTGTGTCTTTCTCAAAAATAAACATTAAAAAAATTTTAAATATATGCACAGAAAATTTTTATTTATATCTGAAGTCCAAAATAACAAACCAAGAACTATTGGAGTTTAGCAAGGTTGCCGAGTAAAAGGACCTGCATGAATGATTATCAACAGCCTTCTCTACATGAGCAGTGATCAATAAAACAGTGCCAGGGGATCCTAGGAAGGGGAACCAAGGAAGGAATGGAATGAATGGAAGGGAGATGTCATGTCTCATGGGTGGTATGAGCTTAGCATTGGAAGTACATGTGTCCTGTGTAGAATGACAAGGAATACCACAGTCTTTATTTAATGTCCCTAAATTGCATCATGTGCTTCAATTCCCTTTCTGTCAAGATTAAGGCTATTGAAATGTTTTATAAAAATATATAATATATCTCCATCCCCATGGGGTCTCTCCTCTATCCAGGGGCTTTGAAGATTTCCACATAGAAGAAAATTTGGGGATCTCTTCTGTCTTCAGGTTATCATGACTACCCCTGAGACTGTTCAAGGGCATGCAGTTACATCAGGCAAAGGTAATCTCACCATCTTTGTGGCAAGTTTTTCTCTTGCTGTGGTTGCCTAGACTTTTTGGGTATAGAGCCTCAAGACCTAGGGTTCAATGGCCTCAACACCATGGGCCTCTCAACGACAGATCTCACCACTTTCCATGGTGGTGTTGTGGACCACAGATCCCTCCCACCTGAGTAACTTTATAAGTTAAATTTTCTCTGGTTAGCTCACCTCAGTGAAACAGTATAGAAATAGTGTGTCAGCTGAAATCCTGATTCTTAAAAGTATGCATAAATTTCTATGCAAAAAATTCTGGAAGGATATTAATAATACCAGACCATGTTTTGTGTGTTTTATATGTAACACCTAGTACCTGGATGTCCATCCCAGGAGATGGGTTTAGAGAAGTGACATAACTCACTTAAATTCCCAACCCAGAGGAGGATTTGAACCCACACAGTCTATTCCAGAGCTTATGTGCTAAATAAATGCATTCTAGTATTTTTCCCTCTAACTGTTAACAATCGCTATTGGAGTGGTATGATTATAGGGATTCCATTTCTTCACTTAAACTTTCTTGACATTGCCCAATTTTTCTGTCCTAGCACATCGGGGAGTACAGGATACTGGTTAAGAGCAAGGTGTGTGCAGCCAGCCTCCCCCAGTTAAGATCTCAGCGTGCCGCTTACTACCTGTGTGACCATGGGAGGTTGCTTCCCCTCTCTGAGCCTCCGCTTCCTCACCAGTAGAGTAGAACAATAGTGGTGTCTACCTCAGTGGGTTGTTGTGGGCAGTAGATGAGTTACCCTAGATACAGCTAGTGTGGTGTGCTGGGCACAGTTCCAAATCCTCTATGTGTAGATTATTAATACTGAGTAAGTGAGTCTGCAGGCTGCGGGCCCATCACACAATCCCTTCTTTCATCTGATCTCCCACAATGAGATTGGTCCAAAAGGGTCATTCTGATGACAACTCCTTGGAGAACAGAATGTAGCTGTATCTCCCCTCCAGTCCCCAAATGAGATTAAATTATGGTGGGGACTCCAGGGAGGACAAAGTTTGAATGAGGAAGAATTGAGAAAGCTGAGTTTGCAGGGGCCCTTTTCTGAAGGCTTCTCATCTCTGGGGATCGGAGAAGCCTAATCAGCAGCTTAGGGCCTGATTAGAGAACCCCTGTGAATGAAAATCCCCCCCCCCCCCGCCAGCCCTGGTCTAATTGCCTTGCTGGAATGCCCAGAATAGGACGGAGATACAGGCACTTATTAATCGGTGTAACTGTGGGTGCTGGGGCTTGAAAGCTGTAGGTGCTGAAGATGTTTATTCCTCTGGTCCCTGAAAGCCCCACTTAGACACCATACTCTGCTCGCACCCAGCCCAGTCTTCTGGATCGGGTCTGCTGGAGGTGAGTGCAGCAATAGCAGACCAGAGAGAAAACGAACCGCAGTTCAGATTCCACGTGTACTTGACAACTTGTATCTTAGTTTCTTCTCATGTAAAATGAGTTTATCTCTTTTTCCTTAGAGAGTAGGGCCAAAGTGGGCAGTTGCTGGGGAGGCCAATGTGCTGGGAGTTACTGGGTTTGCTTCCATCTTACAGTGATGCAAGACACTCAGCCTTTGGGGCCTCAGTTTCCTCATCCATAACACGGGATGGACAATGCCTCTCATGCCTGCTTTGGGTGTTGCTTACAGAATGAGAAGGGACAGGGTAGGTGGGACCACATGGGAAACTAAGGAGGCTATTTACAATTTTTTTTAATGTTTATTCATTTGTGTGTGTGTGTGTGAGAGAGAGAGAGAGAGAGAGAGACAGAGTGTGGGTGAAGGAGGGGCAAAGAGAGAGACACACACACACAGAATATGAAGCAGGTTTCAGGCTCTGAGCTGTCAGCACAGAGCCTGATGCAGGACTCAGACCCATGAACCATGAGATCAGGACCAGAGCTGACGTGGGTCACTTAACCGAATGAGCCATCCAGGAGCCCCAAGGTGTCTATTTAAATATAAAGGTTTCTATTAATAAAAGGGGAAGAGCAAACACCTACCTTGTTGAATCTCTAAGAAACTTGTAACTCTGGCAGGTACTTGGAATGCCATGGTATTGGCATTACAGAAAGAGCTGGAAACTCTAAAATAGATCTGTCTCCTTTGCGGGAGAGTAATTTCCACATCTCTGTGATTTGTCAGGAAGGGTCACCATTAGCCCAAAGATCAGTCAATCAGCGATGCTGCAGAGAGGACTTCTGTTGTGGATGGGTGGGTGGGGGAATCTAGATTCCCACAGCTAGAGTCCATGAAGCTACTTTCGCTGGGGCCTGGACTAAGCTGCCCCTGAGGCAAGAGAACTGAGGTCACTCATTTAGGACTTTGGGAGAGGCTCTGCGGAGGTTAGTGAGTGACAGAGCCCCATCCAGAGACCTGATGCTCATGCTCATATTTGCAAGGATGGCTCTGTCTACTTGTCCCTATCATCAAAACCTGCTCCCTACCCCACTCAATTCCCCCTTTAGAGGAAGGCTGTCCATCTGACATTACGACTCTCCCAGACGTGGGGAACCTGAGTCGTTCTGGGCATCAGGAAAGCAGTATTATCTACGCCTCTGAGAAGGACCAGCAGTCCTGGCAGTAGAAAGTCTTGTCAGGCTGCAAATCTAGGCTCTGCTCACTCCCAACCTCTTCCATTGGGAATTTGTTTCTAGGCAAGACCCATCTCCTCTCGGTGCCTCTCTCTATTTACCGCATCTGAAGGCAGAAGGCCAAAACCATGACCTTTTAGTTCCAAGATGAGTCTGTACCCTCAGTCCAGGAAGCAAGGGTTAAAGCAGGTGTTGGTGAAGGAGAAGTGTAAAGAGATTTTGAGGTCAGCATTTGGGTAGACTTGATAAGTCATTCTAGATGTTTATTTGTCAGATCACAGTGTGAGGAAGAACCTCAAGATTTCTACTTTTCAGGTCTTTCTTCCCACACCTCCCATCTGAATCACCATGACCACCATGGTGAAGGGCTTGGTGAAGGGTGAAGGCTTCTGGGTACCAGTTCTGGCTTTCCTTTCTAGCTATGTGACTTTTGGACAAATCAGTTGACCTCTCTGAGTCCCACTTTCCTCACCTGAACATGGGTCACCACCCATGAGGATCAGATGAGATAAAGAGTGCACAATGTTCTAAAATGAGGGATCATGAAAGTCATTTGTAATTTGGGGGAGGAGGAATCCACACCTTCCAAGGGTGTGCAACTGAATCAGTCTCTGTGGAGCACACACTCTACCATCTCATTTCATCCTACAACACTCCTGTGACTTACTGGAAAATGACTGACTAAAGTTTGTTTTCCAAACGATTTCCTGGGGACTCTATTTTCACCTCTAGATTGAGCTGTTTCATTCCCTGAACACAGACAGAGTGTGGGTGGAAGGACCCTCTGTGTTTCTCACCATCGAAACATTCCGAAGACCCAAACCCACCCTGACACTTTGAGTAGCAGTCAAAGCATCTTGTACCTCATTCCTTTATTCCCTTTTCCTCTTCAAGTCATCACAAGCAGATGATGCCAGTTCTATTATAGTGGCAGAGGGAGGATACTGTCATCTATGTCTGGTTAGTTCTATATATTCATCACTACATCCCTAGTGTCCAGACTACTGCCTGCACAGAGTATAAAGGCAGATCTTTTCAAAATCTTTGTTGCATAATTCCAGCTGAGAGCAATAGCTATATAACTTGAGGCACATCATTCTACCTTTGTATCTCACCATTTTTAAATAACTTTAAACCTGCCTTGGAAGATCTAAGTGGATTAGTTGTTCTGAGCTATATAAATACTCCTCAGATCCATGGCAGTATATTTCCCACAGCATGTGAAGATGGTGTCTGGGCTCATATAACAAATCCCATCCAAGGGCAGACTTTTTACTTTTAAAATCATCTACCAAAACATTGTCTGGTTAGATCCATAGTGGCCTCTTGGTTCCTAGGCCAGTGTTTCTCTGCTCTAAAATGATACGCTGAAGTCTGCTGTACTTTCTCTCTTCTGAAGCCCCTGTTAGTTTCCTGAGGCTCAGGGGAGGTTTGGGGGAGGATAAGTCATCTCAAAGAGCAGGCGATCTTGAGGACTTTCTCCTTTAGCTGTGGAATGTGGGAGAATTCCACATCTTAGGTGTGTTTACCATGAGCTGTGGGTCTTGAGCAGATGTGACTAATGGGGAGGAAAGATAACCTGGACTTCCGGAGGTCCATCAAGACAGGCCTGTCCAGGAGCAGACTATTTCTATGTTGGATCAATGATTAGACAACAGATCACCGACGGTGTGAAATCCCAATGTAGCTCAACACCCTGGAGCACAGTGGGATCTTAATGGCCTTAAGGATTTACTTTCTTCCTGTGCATCCTTGAAAGCCAGCAATTTCAACTATTTTACAGCTTTAAAAACAGGAAACTGCTGCTTCACTGATCTATTCATATTTCCTCAGCAATTTAGTTTGTCTAGATTGCCCGGGACCAAATATTTCCCTCTGAGGCCACACTGAGGTCCCCTTAGGTCTTTTCCCTGCCTGAAAATTTTGTGAAGCTGCTACTTGTTTTCCCAAAACTTAATCGTTAGGACGCCAACTGGCTCTTCTGTCTAGAATTATCTATCATTTTGAAACGGTTCAGGAATTTAAACAATGTATCCCAAGGCAAGGTGGACCTGTGCTTGGGGAGACCAGGCTTTCAAGCTCCCCTGCTGATCAGTGGACACTCGGCAACTTTGGCTTTCTTTAAAATTGCCCTCTGCCCTTTGCAACATGGGCCTACTTGATACTCAGAAGAATCATATTCGGGTGTGTTTTGAACTCAGAGAGACTCCATGCTGCTCCATCTCAAAATGGAGGGTCTGGTCATCCTGGGATCTGGATTTAAGAAGATTTCAGGAGCTGGCTACAGTACAACAGACCTGGAGACTTTCCTAAGCTTTCCATTTTCTCCCTTGAGCATCTGCTTTTCTTCGCCATCCATAGATCAGTCTGATTTCAGTTGAACCACTGTTTGTGCACTGTCTTTCCAGAACCCATTTGTCAAAGTCTTCTGGCGTTCTTACTGGTCCAGTGATGATAGGGCTACTGATTCTGACGGTGCTGGCGTCTGGCAAACAGACAATTTTATTTTGTGTTTATTTATTCATCAATATTTCTTTCCAAAAGAGACTTGCAGTGACCCATAAAAATGCATGGCACGCAGTAAGATACAATAAATTAAAAATGAGGGATGAGACTCGGGCAAAGTTCACGTCGGTAGATGATAATGAGGACCCAGGAGCAATGTTGGTTCACATGACTTTGGTCTTCCTACTTTAAGCTGTGCTAGAGGTGAAGGCTCCTTGGTGGCCACACAGACCTCATTAGAGTTTGATTCTGCTGGTCGTCCCGTGCGTCCTTCTGCCCTCCCATCCCTGCAGACAAGATGTAGCCAGTAAAGGTGATACTAGAGAAGGGGGGGACATGTGCAGTGTTGTCAACGTTTGGGGCATAAAAACGACATCCCTCATATGATGTCCATATTCATGAGCAAATAGATAGTGTCTGGGGACATGCTTGGGAGACAGACAGACGTGGTTCAAATCTCCGTTTGGTGGTTTACTTCAACCACACTAGGCCTCTGTTGTCTGGTCCACAAATAGGGACGACGTTATGAACTGGGGTGAGGTGTTGTGGGAAGTAAATGAGGCAGTTTATGTAAAGCACCTAGGACAATATCAGGCGCACAGGTGGGGGCTGGGCTGTCTTGCTGTCATTCTTTGTTATCCTTATCAGTATGTGCTCTTTCCATCTCTTACTGGACTTTTAAGAGAAGTGAGACCATCACGTTACAGAGCAGGACGCAGCTCTAAGCTCCTTCTGTGCAGCCTTCTCATGTGAGGACACGGATCCAGAGACAGGAAGATGGTGGCTTAGGTTTACACAGTGCATCTGTGGCAGAAACTGGACTTGAATTCAGGCCCTAGATGCACTTTCCAGCCTTCCTGCTATATACCCTCTCAGGCTTATCCTACTCAACTGCCTCTCCCCTGCCATGACGCTTCTCTCTCCAAGGAAAATAGTTCCCCTCATCCAGGGGACGGTGGTGGCCGACTGAAGTAGGTCTCCTGATCTATGTTTCCCCAGCCCAGCTTGCCTGAAACTGGACCACAGAGTCCCAGTGATGAGCCCTGGTATAGGTTAGCAGAAGCACAATGAACTTGGAATCAGAAGTCGTGGTGCCATCATTAACTGTGTGGCCTTGGGAAAGCTGGTTTAGTCACGCTGTGACTCATTTTACTTAGCAATTAAATGGGGGATAAATGGCATTTCTGAAAGGCAGAGCAACCCAGTGGTTGAAAAATGATTTTTGGAACAGTTGCATGTGTTGAGTATTTACTCCATTCTAGAAACGATGCCTGTGTTTCCATGAATTATCTTTTACCATTCAGAACATGGCAGTGATGTTATAGTTATTACATAGATATTGAGAATGAGTTTCTAGATCAAGAACTTGCCCAAGGTCTCCCAAATAGAAATGACTGAGTCTGAGTTGGGAATGAGCGCTGTCTGTCTTTAGTGCCCACTTTCTCAGCCCTTATGCTATACGACTGGGATTCCAGCCTTACTTGTTTTTAAGTTTTATTTATTTATTTTGAAAGAGGCAGAGACAGCACAAGTGGGAGAGTCTCAGAGACAGAGGGAGAGGGAGAACTCCAAGCAGGCTCCACACTGTCAGTGCGGAGCCCAACGTGGGCCTGGAACTCATGAAATTGTGAGATCATGACCTAAGCAGAAACCAAGAGTCAGATGCTTAACCCACTGGGCCACTTAGGCGCCCCTCTAGTTTTATCTTTTAAGTAAATTTTTGTTTATGTTTTTATTGAAGTATAATTAACATACAGTGTTATATTCATTTCAGATATACAATATAGCGATTCAGCAATTCTATACATCACTCAGTGCACATCGCATTAAGTGTTGTTACTGCATTTCACCTATGCTCCTCCACCTCCCTTCTGGTAACCATCAGTTTGTTCTCTGTATTTAAGAGTCTTAGGGTTTTTTGTCCCTTTTTCTCTTTGTTTGTTTGTTTTATATCTTAAATCCCAAATTCAGAATTTAAGAGTAAAGTCACATGGTATTTGTGAAATCATATGGTATTTGTCTTCCTCTGTCTAACTTATTTTACTCAGCACAATACACTCTAGCCCCATCTATGTTGTTGCAAATGGCAAGAACTTATTTAAAAAAATTTTAATGTTTATTTGTTTTTGAGAGAAAGAACAGAGCACCAGTGGGGGTTGAGCAGAGAGAGAGGGAAACAGAATACAAAGCAGGCTCCAGGCTCTGAGCTGTCTGCAGAGAGCACGACAGGGGCTCAAAGTCACTAACCCTGAGATCATGACCTGAGCTGAAGTCTGACACTTAACCAACTGAGCCACCCAGGGGCCCAATATCTTATTTTTTAAATTAAGTTAATTCTGGGTGAAACACACACACACACACACACACACCCCATATCTTCTTTATCTATTCATTTATGGATGGACACCTGGGTTGCTTCCATATCTTGGCTATTGTAAATAATGCTGCCAGAAACATAGGAGTGCATGTATCTTTTAGAATTAGTGTTTTCCTTTTTGGGGGGATAAGTACCCAGTGGTGGAATTAGTGGCCCATATGGTAATCTTATTTTTAATTTTTTGAGGACCCTTCATACTGTTTGTTTATCCAGTGGTTATAGGGTGATCGAGACTCTGATACCTCCGGGATTTCTCTCTCTATTAGGAAGTAGCCACTTCTGAACAAAACTGCCTTGAAAATGTCTCACAAGGACCTGAAAAACTCTTTATATTTTGTACTGGGAGTGGGGTGGTCCCATGGTGATGATTTGTGTCTCCATTTTCTACTCTTTGTGGGTGAAAGTATGCACATAAATGTGAATAGTTAACTGATCCCCATAGCATTTCTACTAAAATGCCACCTTTTCAATGAAATTTATTTTTTTATTAAAAATTTTTAAAGGTTTATTTTATTTTTGTGTGAGAGAGAGACAGAGCACGAGTGGGGGAGAAGCAGAGAGGGAGGGAGACCCAGAATTCAAAGCAGGCTCCAGGCAGCAGAGACCCTGACATGGACCTCATGAACTGCAGGTCATGACCTGAGCGGAAGCTGGACACCCAATCAACTGAGCCACCCAGGTGTCTCATGAAACTTCTTTTTTAAAAAAATGTTTATTGGGGCACCTGGGTGGCTCAGTTGGTTGGGTGGCTGACTTCGGCTCAGGTCATGATCTCACGGTTCGTGGGTTTGAGCCCCGTGTCGGGCTCTGTGCTGACAGCTAGCTCAGAGCCTAGAGCCTACTTCAGATTCTGTGTCTCCCTCTCTCTTTGACCCTCCCCTGCTCATGCTGTCTCTCTCTCAGAAATTAAAAAAAAAAGTTAAAAATAAATAAATAAAATGTTTATTTACTTATTTTGAGAGAGAGAGAGAATGAGTATAGTGTGGGAGGGGGAGAGAGAGAGAGAGAGAGAGAGAGAGAGAGAGAGAGAGTCCCAAGTAGGCTCCATGCTCAGCTCAGAGCCCGACATAGGGCTCTACCTCACAAACTGTGAGATCATGACCTGAGCCAAAATCAAAAGTCGGATGCTAAACCGACTGAGCCACCCAGGCACCCTTCCCATGAACTTCTCATGGTCCTGTTTAATACTCCCTTCTTAACTTTGGCTCTCCCAATTCCCCACACCCTGGGTGGTGTGTGTGTGTGTGTGTGTGTGTGTGTGTGTGTGTGTGTGTGTGTTTAATAGCACTTTGTAATCATCTATCATGGTAGAAAATAAATTTCTTCTTTAAAAAAATATATATTGCATATGACTGGCCCTCGGTTAGAATGACTGCTCTGGAAGGCAGACATCTTTGTTTGTGGTATTCTGAGCAGCCAGAAGAATGCTTCCCACATGGTAAGTTCTCAGTAGATTCTTATTGAATAAATAATGAATATAGCCTCTCTTTCTCTCTCTCTTTGTTTTCCCCTTTGGTCAGGATGATTTGGGTGAATTTCTTTTAGAACACAGCAAATCATTGTTTCGGCCGAAGGTCAAGATTAGACTGGGCTGTAAGGGGGAAAAAACCCTCCTAAATATTCACATTGTCAGGAATTCAACAGGGGAAAAACAAACCATATGCTGACCTTTATTTCATCCACAGATCAGCTTTTGTCAAACATTGATCAAAGTTTCATTTTCTTATTTATCTGAAATCCTATGAGATCTCTCTCAAATTCAGTTTTTATTTCAAGGATGCAAGGAGGACAAAAATACCCACCTTTGAAGTCTGCATTCAGTATTCCCATTATGCCAGATCATCTGCATCCAAAGGTACAGAGACAAGATTGTCCAAATACTTGGCAAGAACATTCGAATTCTAAACCCAGTGTGATGCCTTTGTCCCTTAATGAGCTGGGCAGGCTAATTCTGGAATGGCTCGATTCAAGTATCTCATTGATTGATAATGATCTGGCACTTAAAAAAATGGGACAGGTCCTTTGGAATAAGAGAATTTGGAAACCAGGCCATGCTGCTTGGCAGGAACAGAGAAGAAGTGACTTGGCGAGCAACAGGTGGTAGAGGTTCTAACAAAACTTGTCCTTTGAGGCTCACTGTCTTGCGTGCATCCAGCTCCATTGTGCTCATGTGCGCATCAAATGCAACCACAAAAAGAGATAGAGTTGATGCTGGGACTCCAGGGGGCTGTGGACTGGGAGATAAGGAGATGCCAAAATGTCCATAAACCTAGGAACATGTTACTCTGTTAGTGCAGAATTTAGAAAAAATAATTCTAAGTGTGTGAATCAGACCATGTGCGAGGAACGGTACATCTGTTATGTTCTTCCCAATAGTAGCTTTGGCATCGAAATGCCGATTACACCAAGAAGGAGACTGAAACTCAGATACATGCATGAACATCCCAAGGTCTCAAGGGATTTGAACCTAGGTCTGATTTCAAAGTCCACGTACTTAAGACTATACCACTTGGCTTTTTCCAACAAAGTGGTGCATTCTAGCTCTGTCGTGAAGCTGATGAGGGTTTCCAATTGGGAACCTGTTTGGAAGTTTGGAAACGTCTAAGGAACTGAGTTCTAGCCCCAGCTGTGAAATATGAACTTGTCACTTCATCTCTTTGACCCACATATTCTTTTCTCAAAAATGGGATGAACAACATATGCTTTGAAGGATTTCCAAAAATCAAATGAATTAAAGTTTGTTAAAAAAATATAAAATGCTTTACAAACCTAAAAAATCATTACCATGGCTAAGAGTGATCAAATCAATCACCTTAATTTGTCTTTAATGGGATTTTATTTATTTTTTTTTAAATTTCAGTGGATGACCTAGGATTCATGGCAGAGAATGACACTGTGGTGACAGAGTTCATTCTGATGGCGTTCCAGCTGTCACCAGAGCTGCAGATGGGTCTCTTCTTTGTGTTTCTGGTCCTGTATTTCATCACCATGGGGGGCAATCTGGGCATGATAATGTTGATTCAGAGAGACCTTCGTCTCCAAACTCCGATGTACTTCTTCCTCTGCCACCTTTCCTTCCTGGACATTTGCTACTCTTCGGTCATTGTCCCTCAGTTACTTGAGACCTTGGGTACGCATAAGATGGCCATCACCTACGAGCGCTGTGCCACCCAGTTCTTCTTCTTTACACTCTATGCGAGCACTGAATGTTTCCTTTTGGCTGTGATGGCTTATGACCGCTATATGGCTGTGTGTAACCCCCTCTTCTATGCCACTGCCATGACACCACAGACCTGCCTGGGGCTGGTGGCTGGGGCATATGCTGGGGCCATGGTGAATGCTGTGATCCGCACTGGGTGTACCTTTTCAATCTCCTTCTATAAATCCAACCACGTGGACTTCTTTTTTTGTGATCTCCCTCCCCTGCTGAAGCTTGCGTGTAGTGAGACCAAGCCACGGGAACGGGTCATCTACCTCTTAGCTTTCTTGGTCATTACAACCAGCATTTCAGTGATTCTTATATCCTACTTTTTTATCATTCATGCCATTCTGAAGATTCGTACAGCAGGTGGCAAAGCCAAGACTTTCTCCACCTGTGCTTCTCACATGACTGCAGTGGCTCTCTTCTTTGGGACACTCATATTCATCTACTTGAAAAGTAACATGGGCAAATCCCTTGGGGAGGATAAGATTGTGTCAGTATTTTACACCGTGGTCATCCCTATGCTGAACCCAATGATCTACAGCCTGAGAAACAAGGAAGTGAAGGAGGCCCTGAAGAAAGCTCTCAACAGGATAAAGGGTTCCCAAATAGAGTAAGACTTAATCTCCATTAATTCAGAAGCTCCTGCAAATCACCCTTTGGGCTTTGGGTTTCTCTCCTTAACACACGAACTAGATTTCACAATGACAAAGACATACAGAGGCAAAAAAAAATGTAGCTTTGGGTACCAGCAATTTCTTTATTAGCTCTATGACCTTCAGTCAGAAATTCTCTGCCCCAGTTTTCACATCAGTAAAAATTCCTGCCTTGCTATGATTAAAGGCAGGATGAAGAGAGATGGAATGCCAAAGGGCTTTATAAATAATAACACGCTGTAAAATTGAAAATTGACTTTCTTACCTGTCCTGGGTATTGCTGGGCATTTTCTCAGCTACTTGAATTCAAAAGAATTCAAGCTACCAAGGTAACTTTTGCATTTGAATAATCATAAAACTATGGCTTCCTGTTCACATGGTGAGGGTAGTTACATTCTTTGGTTGTGGGAGCTATGTGGAAATCAGCCTTGACCAAAGAAACCTTTTCCCAACATTCAATCATATCCAATTTAGGTGTTTGGCATAGAAAATACAAGTAGCTAAAGAGAGGAAGAAAAAAAAGAGGGGAAAGGAGATGTAAACTGGTAAATGTTCACTTAGAAAATGTTTGCCTACTTCCCACGATAGCACGGAGGACCAAGATACTGTAGAATAAAAGAAAGATGTAATGTTTGCATTAATTATTGGAAGTAATTTGGTCTGATGTAGAGCTGAACTGGGTCCCACATATAACTTCTGAAATATTTCTTGATCCCCAAAGGTCAAAAGCTCTATTTTATTTCTGGAGGATTGTTCAAAGGCCATCTCAAGCTATTTTCTAGTTTCCATTAATGAAAACCACTATCTACCTCCATCTTGGGTAGTTCTTTTACTTTATTGCCGGAAGACAGTTAACCATAAATTGCACTGCCACCTTTTAATGATCTACACATTGGCTAGAAACATTACTTGGCAAATGTCTCCATAGTGATTCCACAATTGTATTCATCAAAGCACCAAATATTTATGGACTATCCACTATGTATCAGACATAATACTAGGTTCAGGAATATAGAAATAAATAACATAGACATGGTTCCTCCTTTGTGGGGATTAGAACCTGCAGCATAGACACATATAAATCATTATGGTTGATTTATTTTTTCATATGGTTTTGGAAAGTGGAACAAAAAGCAACACAGGATGCTGTTTTACTGTACAGTAGGGTTCTGACCTAGTTTCATGTGGTCAGAAAAGGCTTCCCTGAGGAACTGACATTTATGCTGAGGCTTAGTGGGAGGCGTGTCATAGTCCTGGGCTGAGGAGCTGCAGGAAGCCAGAGTGGCTGCAGCATAAGGACAGGAACTGAGTGTGACATACGGCTGGAGAATTCAGGAGCAACTGGGTCACAGAGAACCTCGCAGGCTCTCTTAGGGACTTGTGGACTTTACTGCAAGAGCAAGGCTTGAAATGGTCATATATGAATTTTAAAGAGATCTCCTTGGTGGTAGTGTGACGGATGGGAAGGGGCGACCTGTGGGGGTGCAGATGGAGGAAAGTATACCCATTTCATCTAAGAGGCAACAAATGGTGCATTCTGGGATGTGGGGTTTAATTTCCACACAGTGCTGTGTGCTTCATTCTAAAATATGTACAAGGGCAGGGCACCTGAGTGGCTCAGTGGTTTGAGTGTCTGACTCTTGATTTTGGCTCAGCTCATGATCCGAGGGTCATAGGATCGAGTCTTGTGTTGGTGCTTGTGTATGCTCTCTATTGAAATGAAATGAAATGAAATGAAATGAAATGAAATGAAATGAAGTGAAATAAAATATGTTTAAGAGGCAAGAAAGCTCACAGGTGCATGGCCATGATGTTGGTATAGCACTAATTCTTAGAAAATGGTGAAATTTGGGAAATACAGTTTTGGAGGCATCTACTTTTTCATTGGTCCACCTTTCCTTCTCTGCATGCAGCTTTCCTTAGATATGGATCAAAAGGCCATCAACTTCTCCCTCTCAAGAAGGCAACACATTTTCTTTAACTCCTACTGTGTGCCCAGCTATTTCAATAGGTTGAAGAAATCACTCCTTGCAGGGTTTCTTACATGCTGAAAGTCAGGAAAAGCCTTTAACTTAAAAAATATATAAATGCAGGTCCCCTGGGTGGCTCAGTCGGTTAAGCACCTGACTTTGGCTCAGATCATGATCTCACAGTTTGTGAGTTCAATCCCTGTGTCAGGCTCTCTGCTGTCAGCATAGAGGCTGCTTCAGATCCTCTGTGTTCCTCTCTCTCTCTCTGCCCTTCCCACTCTCGTGCTCTCTCTCTCTTAAAAATTAATAAACATTTAAAAAGTATATATAAGTGGGGAAAATACTAGACAGTGAGCGTGCTATTTCGGTGACGGTGGCGGCTTCCAAGATTCCTCCCATCTTCTACTTGGTGAATGGCCACAAACTGCCTCAAAAGGAATGATCTTGAATGCAGGTGCAGTATGTGATGTATATACAACTACTTCCAGGATGCACGAAGTGGATAAAAATAAAATTTTTATTTTTAGTGTGTTTTAGGGAATAGTTTTCTGATTAATGTGTGAAGGCATTGAAAGAAATGGCATTTATGGTGAATTTCCACTTGCATAATTTAATAAACAAGTGAAAACGTCTATAAATCCCCTAATGTGTGTTGAGCTCTGTGAAGAGTTTTCACTTATCTCATTAACAGCTCTTCTTCTTTTTATTTTTTAACTTTATTATTGAAGTATAGTTGACATACAGCATTATATTAGTTTCAGGTGTATTAACACAGTGATTCGACTGTTGTATACATTACTTGGTGCTCATTACGTTAACTCTGTGTGTGTGTGTGTGTGTGTGTGTGTGTGTGTGTGTGTAGTTTCTAGTTTCTCTATACAGTATCATGTCACTTGCAAATAGCACCAGCTTTACTTCTTCTTTACCAGTCTGGATGCCTTGTATTTCTGTTTTCTTGACTGGGCTTCCGATATCATATTGAGTAAAAGTGGCAAGAGTAGACATCTTTGCCTTGTTCGTGATTGGTTTCATTTTGAAAATGGACTTTACAGTAATCTTTTAGAAAAGTCTATTTTATTTAAAATCTATTGATTTTATGTGTCAGTTTTGACTGAGTCACAGGGTGCCCAGATATTTGGCAAAACATTATTTCTGGGGTATCCGTGAAGACCCTTCCAGACGGTATTTGCATCTGAATCGGCGGACCCAGTGAAGCAAGCCGCCCTCCCCCTATAGAGGTGGGCATGATCCAATCCATTAAGTCTTGAGTAGAACAAAAGGCAGAGGAAGGGAGAACTCCTTCCTCTTGCTCTGCCTGACTGCCTGGGGTGTACTTGGAGTGGGAGTCACCCCATTGGCTCTCCTGGTTCTCGGGCTTCAGACTGAACTACACCACTGTTTTCCTGAGTCTCCTGGATGGTTTCAGCTTCCATACAAGAATCTGCATGAGCTAGTTCCTTATAATAAATGTCCTATGCAGGGAGCCTGGGTGGCTCAGTCAGTTAAGCATCTGACTTCGGCTCAAGTCATGATCTCACAGTTCACAAGTTCAAGCTCCGCATTGGGCTCTGTGCTGACAGCTCAGAGCCTGGAGCCTGCTTTGGATTCTGTGTCTCCCTCTCTCTCTGCCCCTCCCCCATTTGTACTGTGTCTCTCTCTCTCTCAAAAGTAAATTTAAAAAAAATGTCCTATGCCATAAAGAGATCTGTCTTCTCCAAAAGTTTCCTACCATCCTCTTTATTTATTATTATTGTTTTGTGATAAAAATACTTAAGATTGACTCTTTTAACAAATTTTTAATGTAGTATTTTTAGTATAGATTGTGGTGATATTTTCACTACCACAAGCTTCCCTGAAGTGGTCAAAAAATCTCCATAAAGGGGCTCCTGGATGGCTCAGTTGGTTAAGCATCTGACTCCTGATTTTGGCTCAGGTCATGATCATGATGTCCTGGTCATGAGATCGAGCCCCTTATCAGGCTTGATATGGAGTGCAGAGCCTGCTTGGGATTCTCTCTTTCTATGCCCCTTCCCCACTCATTCTCTCTCTCTCTCTCAAAAGAAATAAATAAAACTCGAAAAAAGAAAAATCTCCATATATATATCTGGCTGGTTCTGTATCTCTAGAAAACCCTGAATAATAAAATCCAGTTGGTAATATGGGAGTCAGTCTTTTTTTTTAACCCCTTCAGTTTCTTTTTTTTCTTTCTTTCTTTTTCTTTTTTATTTCTAGGAGAGAGAGAGACAGTGTGAGCAGGGGAGGGTCAGAGAGAGAGGGAGTCACAGACTGAAGCAGACTCCAGGCTCCGAGCTGGCAGTCAGCACAGAGCCCGACGCGGGGCTCGAACCCACGAACCGCGAGATCATGACCTAACCGACTAAGCCACCCAGGCGCCCCTAACCCCTTCAGTTTCTAAGTGTATTTTTTTTTTTAAAGCACTGGGTTTTGGAATAAGTTTCAGCTGTAGTACTTCGGCCTCAATCTACCAAAAATGATAATAGAAAAGCTGAAGAAACAGATCATCAGACTTTGAATGGTTCCATTTAACTCAATACATCAAGAGACCGAAATGCTATATTCTTCTTATCACTGAGATTATCAAAAAGTGATATCACCAAGATGACATTTTAGGAGATCCCACAGAGATCAATAATTAGGCAGCTGTCTATAAACAAAATGCCCCTGGGATAGCTCATGAATCCACTTGAAAGACTTCAGCAGCACAGGAACAAAAAACCCAAAATGAAACAAAACAAAAAACAAAACCAAAAACAAACAAAAGAACAAAAAACTTTGAGAATAATCTCACAGATAGGGAAGGAAAAACAGCTTCATTTTGCCTGCATTCTTCCATCCCCCAGGCTGGCACTGGTCAGTGCCAAGAGGGAACCCCCCACCAAGAAATGGGAGATTGAGATGAATGACCAGTGTCCTCATCAGGGCAATGCACGAAGGACCCAGCAGTGTTACACGTCCCAGAGATAGCTGTGGACCAGGAAGAGGAGCAGGGGCTCCTAGTTCAGCTACAGAATGAAAATGACCTTGATTCCCAGGGACCTGAGCTGCAAGGAACCCAGAAGCTTTCACCACTGAAGAAATCGATGGCCAGCATCGTTGTGGGTCCTGTGCAGATTTCACTGGTTTTCACCCAGCGGGTTTTTGTGTGTGCAGATGTTAGCCACCGGAGTCACTCCCACTTTACCCCCGCCCCCTCTGCACCAGAGGCCAGCCCGGGTCTCTGTGGCTGTGTGAGTGCAATACTCCAGCTTAGACCCCTGAAGCTGGCCCTCACTGTCATGTGTGTGCTCAAGGCTAGCCCTCTATCTGTGAACTTACATGCTTCTAGCCTGACTCTTGTTACCGGCCTCCACTACCCTGCCCATGCCCATGAAGAGACTCTGTAGCCATAAGAGTGCGTGATGATAGCCAGGGCTTTTTGACACCAGAAGCAAAGGCAATAGGCAAAATCACCAAGGGAGCCTCCATCAAACTGAAAACCTTCTGCACAGTTAATGAAATGATGGGCAAAATGAAAAGTCAACCCATGAATGTGAGAAAGTATTTGGAAACCATGTGTCTGATAAGGGATTAGTATCCAAAATACATAAGGAACTCATACAACCCAATAACAATAAAACAAACAATTCAATTAAAAATGGGTAGAGGACCTGAATAGATATTTTCCCAAAAAGAGCATACAGATGGACAATAGATACATAGTGATGATCAGCGTCACTAACCAGAAGGGAAATGCAAATCAAAACCGCAATGAGATACTGCCTCAGACTTGCTAGAATGGCTGTTATCAAGAAGGCAAGAGATAACAAATTTGGTCAGGATCTGGAGAAAAGGGAATCTTTGTGCACTGTTGGCGGGAATGTAAACTGGTACAATCACAATGGAAAACAGTAGGGATATTCCTCAAAAAATTAAAAATAGAACTACTGTGTGATCCAATGATCCCACTTCTGGGTGGTTAATCCAAAGAAAATGAAATCAGGATATATAACAGATACCTGCATTCCTATATTTGTTGCAGCATTATTCACAAAAGCTAAAACATGGAAACAACTTAAGCATCTGTGGGCAGATGGATAGATAAAGGAAACATGGCATGCACATGCAGGGATATTATTCAGCCATAATAAAGAAAATCTCGCTTTTTGTAACAACATGGATAGGCCTAGAGACAATTATTATACTATGTGAAATAAGTCAGATAGAGAAAGACAAATACCGTATGATCTTGCTTCTGTGTGGAATCTTAACAGTCAAACTCTCAGACACAGAGAGTAGGGGCACCTGGGTGGCTTAGTCGGGTAAGCTTCTGACTTTGGCTCAGGTCATGATCTCACAGTTCATGGGTTTGAGCCCTACGTCAGGCTCTGTGCTGACAGCTAGCTCAGAGCCTGGAGCCTGTTTCAGATTCTGTGTCTCCCTCTCTCTCTGACCCTCTCCTGCTCACGCTCTCTCTCTCTCTCTCTCTCGCTCTCAGAAATAAATAAAAAACATTAAAAAAAAAAAAAGAAAAGAAACAGAGAGTAGACTGATGGTTACCAGGGGCTGAGGAGTGGGCAAATAGGGAGGATGTTTGTCAAAGAGTAGAAACTTTCCAATGTAAAATGAGTCATTTCTGGATCTGATGAACAGCATGGTGACTATACGTGAAGGTTGCCATGAGATAAGCCTTTTTTTTTTTTTTTTACCATCTGAGTATTTTATTTTATTTTTCTTTCATAGTTTATTGTCAAGTTGGTTTCCATATAACACCCAGTGCTCATCCCCACAAGTGCCCTCCTCCATGCCCATCTCCCTCCTTCCCCTCTCCCCCACCCCCATCAGCCCCCAGTTTGTTCTCGGTATTCAAGAGTCTCATCATGAGATAAATCTTAAGTGTTCACAGCAGAAAAATGATAACAAAATGATAATTATGTGAGATGAAGGATGTGTTACCTAACCTCATTGTGGTAAACATTTCACAGCATATATGTGCATAAACTGACACAGTGTTATATATGTCAATTATATCTCAATAAAACTAGAGGTAGAGACAACACCAATATTTTATTGTGATTTCCATTTTTTCACATTTATTGTGAAAATGGAGGAATGTAGATGTGAGGCCAAATGAATTAGATTATCACACAAGGCCATGCGTGTAGGGTAGAATTAGGGAATATGACCCACAGAGCCTTGGGTCTTTTGTTTGAGTGTATATTTATACGTTTACCTTTGTGTATGGGTGTGGATATCATCTGGGAGAGTCCTAACCCTTCAGATAAGATAAAAAAAAACCCACAAAAATTCATTTTTATTTTTTATTCTTTTATTTCTGAGGGAGAGAGAGAGAAAGAGAGAAAGAGAGCATGAGCAGGGGAGGGTCAGAGAGAGAGGGAGACACAGAATCTGAAACAGTCTCCAGGCTCTGAGCTGTCAGCACAGAGCCCGACGCGGGGCTTGAACCCACGAACCATGAGATCATGACCTGAGCCGAAGTTGGACGCTTAATTGACTGAGCCACCCAGGCGCCCAAAAAATTCCTTTTTTTTTTTTTGGTATGAAGATCAATAGAAGACAGATGGAATACTTCTCAGATTTCTTTCTCTGCTCCCCTTGCTCACATCCTATTGCTCTAGCCTACAAGGAAGGGAAAATACCGTCATCACAGCCATGTGCAAATGACCTCAAGAACAAGGTGGCTCAAGCCCAACCTGATCTCCCATATCTTTTTGGCAGCAGTAAGGGTAGAGGCCAAAAAGAGCCTGAAGCATTTTGGCTAAAAGGTTTTCTTGGTAATGGAGTTCAAAGAAGGTAAGGCAACTGGGCTCTAAATCTCATTTTGCCCAACGCTGAATTCAAACCTCAAACTATTTTCTCCTGAATCTTAGTTGGGTGTAGAATGAGGAGGATAAATCACCCGAGAAATTGGGGAAAGCTGATAGAAGTTGAAAGGAAAGCAGCCTCCCTACCTCCCTGTGGTGCAGCTGCCCAGTTTTTTATGGAGACCAAGATGCTTCGCGGACACTATGATTCATCCTTTTAATCCTGTTGGGAAAGACGGTCTTAGCTGTTTTCACTC
The DNA here is from genome assembly GCA_017311185.1 of Proteles cristata cristata. Classification (NCBI taxonomy): domain Eukaryota; kingdom Metazoa; phylum Chordata; class Mammalia; order Carnivora; family Hyaenidae; genus Proteles; species Proteles cristata. The sequence goes on along the minus strand of JAESUZ010000174.1, from coordinate 4,780,810 downwards.
ATCTCTTCTTCAAAAACCATGAACTATTCTGAAAATTGTTGAAAAGAACATTGTGTCTTTTTTTTCCCCTCAACATAACTTTATCTTTATTTAAGGCATAATAGTGGAGAGGCAAAGTTTAAAAAATGACAGCAACCGCAGTAACAAAAGTGCATTTTTTCCCCTCATAATGGAACAAATACCTGAACGCTTTCTAACTTGAGCCTTAGGAAGTTTGCTTCTTTGAGTTTTAAAAGCCCCCAGAAGGGTAATAGAAAAATAACCTTTCTACACCTGCTGCTTTATATTTTTCACTTTAGACATAGTTTAAATAGTTTATTCATTAATTCAAGAAATTGTTTATCTGAGGGCGGGGGGGAGCTACTGTATGCTGGGCACCACTCTAGGAGTTTGGAATCTTTATCCAGGAAGGAAATAAACAAAAAGTCTCTACTTTTGTGGAACTTACACCCTAATGGTGGAGATGGACAGCAAACCTTGAGTATAATAAATCAGGAAATAATAAAGTAACTAAAATGGCACGTTAAAACGTATCAATTGGGCACTTGTGGGGGTGAGCACTGGGTGTTATATGGGAACCAACTAGACAATAAGTTATTTTTTTAAAAAAATGTATCAATTGCTATGGAAAACACTGTAAATATGGATTTTATAACGTGAGTAATTGCCTGTGTCACAGATACTGGATAGAAAGCTAGGAGGTAATTATTTCCTTTCCAGGATGAATATACTTTCAAATATACCCACCAAATAACAACTCCTCATTGCTCCTATCCCCCAGCCTCTGGAAGCCACTGTTGTCTGTTTCTATGAGCTTGACTCTGTTAGATACCTCACATACGTGGAATTATACAGTATTTGTCCCTTGCATGGATGGCTTATTTCATTTAGCCTAATGTACTATAGGTTTATCCATGTTGTTGCAAATGGCAGGACTTCCTTCTTTTTTAAGGCTGAGAAATATTCTATTGTATGTAGATACCACATTTTCTTCCATTCATCTGTTGATGGGCATTTAGGTTGTTTCTGGATCTTGGCTGTTGTGAACAATGCTGTTATGAATACTGATAGACAAATATTTGTTCACGTCCCTGTTTTCAGTTCTTTTGGGTGTTTACCTAGGAATTGCTGGATCTTATGTTGAGTCTATGTTTAAACTTTTGAGGAATCACTTGCTGCCTTTCACACAGGCTGCACTGTATTACCTTCCCACCAGCAATGCACAAGGGTTGCAATATTTACACATCTTCACCAACACTTATTATTTTCATTTTGTTTTTTGAGAGCCATCCTAACAGGTGTAAAGTGGTATCTTATTGTGGTTTTGGTTTGCATTACTCTAATCAAGAGTGATGTTGAACGTCTTTTTGGCCATTTGCATATCTTATTTGGAGAAATGTCCATTCTAATCCTTCACTCGTTTTAAAGCTTGATGTTGAGTTGTACATGTTCTTTATATATTATGGATACTAATCTGTTATCAGATATATGATTTGCAAACATTTTTGCCCATACTTAAGGTTGCCTTTTCCCTCTTGATAGTGTCCTTTGATAGGAGAAAGTTTTTAATTTGATAAGATAACAGATAATGTGTCTGGTTTTTTTTTTCCCTCTGTCGTTTGCGTTCTTGGTGGCACATCCAAGAAATCGTTGCCAAATCCAACAATGCACAGCTTCCCCCTCAGTTTTCTTCTTATATTTTGTACTTTTAGTTCTTATGTTTAGATTTTTGATTCATCTTGAGTTAATTTTTGTGTCTGGTGTGAGGTAAGGGTCTAAGTTCTCTCTTTTGCATGTGTATGTTCAGTCTCACCAGCACCATTTACTAAAATGAGACACTCAGCTATCATTTGCTGAAATCCTTAATCTAATGAGACAAGATATGGTATAAAAATTCAGAAGATTGACAGGAAAGGACTCTCGATTCATCTTCAGGTCCACCCTTCCACCTTCTCATATATCGTCAGCTCCTTTTTATCAATGTGGTGAACTAAGCTGGGGATGGTTAACTGATCCCAGGGATGGCGGCTAAGTAGCAACCGTGTCTTAAAGTTGTCTTTGAGAGGGTGGTGTTGTATTATTCACTTTCACAGTTTCCCTGGGGGAAGAGGTGCTCCAAAGCTGCAGGAGAGTGAAAAACAAATTGAAAAACTGTTTTCAGCATGAATATTGACTTCTTTCTTTCTTTCTTTCTTTCTTTCTTTCTTTCTTTCTTTCTTTCTTTCTTTCTTTCTTTCTCCTTTCCTTCCTTCCTTCCTTCCTTCCTTCCTTCCTCTCTCTCTCTCTCTTCTTTCTTTCTCTCTCTCTCTTTGTTAGTTTATTTATTTATCTTGGGAGACAGAGCATGCATGTGTGTGCTCTGTCGTGCAAGCAGGGCAGGGGCAGAGAGAGAGGTAGGGAGAGACTCCCAGGCAGGCTCCATGCTGTCAGCACAGAACCCAACGTGGGGCTCATTTCCATGAACTGTGAGATCACGACCTGAGCCAAAACCAAGAGCCGGATGCTTAACCAACTGAGCCACTCAGGTGCCCTATTGCTTTCATAATGCAAATGACATAAAGTAAATCTTTCCTGTTATGGCTTGTGGGACAGCACAGACATTAGAGCGCAAGCATCGAATAAAAGGGTTTGAGCCAACCATGCTGGGGGGAATAGAGATCTAGTGGTATCATCTCATGAAAACCATGTGGATATAACTAGTCTCTGTTGAGAACAGATGCAACTAGATGATGTGGTCAGTGAATTAATGTCTAGTTTCTGTTCTTTTACATTGTGTGGAACTACCCTAGGCATCAACACAGCTGTCCTGGTTCTGATGCTACTCACTTTCACCAGGATCTCTAGGTATTTATGTTCTTTTTCCAGTTGGAATCATCATCTACTGTCGGTAAGGGACTTGGGGGTAAAAACATATTCCTGGGCAGTTCAGATTTCTTCTTTGTCAGCAACCTGACAAAGGGACACTACAGAGTTAATCAGGCCATTGTCACATTTCCTAGGAGAGCTAAGGAAATGGAGGTGGGCTTTGTGGAAACCCTCTAGGCCAGGAGAACAGTGGTCCTGACTCCCTCAAATTATAGATGGAGTAGAATCAGTGGGGTTTGAAGATCCCAGAAGGTGCAGGTGTGTGCTAGTTCTGGAAGCCATGATGCAATGGCGGACGGGTTGGATGAAAAAATAAAGAATAGGAACAATTAAAACAACAGAATCAGAACATTTAAAATGAGCTAATCTCTGAGTTTCGTACAGAAGGGCTAGCTTCTCTAAACATTGACAACTCCAGGGAGTGTCTCTCCTAAAATATCATGGCCAATATTTACTTAGAAAATATCTCATTATTTTAATTTGTATTTCTTTCATTATTCATGAAGTTCAGAATTGTCTCATTTGTTTGAATCATTTATATTTCTTTTGTAAATTTTTTATGTGCTTTCTCAATTGATTTGTAAGTGTACTTTGCATGTTGGGGAAATCAGTGCTTTGGCTGTCATTTGTGCTGCAGATATTTTCCCAAGTTTGTCTTTTGAGTATGTTTATGATGCTTTTTTGCCTGAAAAAATGTTAAAATTTGATGTAGTTAGATTTATCCATTTTTTCCTTTGTAGCTTTGAGGCTTCCTGTTGTGATTAGAACGGCCTCTTTTGGATAATCACATTCTTCACCCATGTTTTCCCCTAGATTTGTTAAAATTTCATTTTCTTTTTATGTCTCAATTCTTGGAATCATCTGGAATTTCTTTTGCATGCATCACAGGGTAATTTTAGGTTTCTTCAGGAGATTGCAGAGTACCACTGTCTTCCCACTGGAGTGTGAGCTTCAGGAAGGCAGGCACTGAGCTTCTGCTGCTCGCCAATGTGATGCCAGGGCCCGGCATAGTGCCTGGCGCCCGTTAAGTGTTTAGTAAACACTCCTTTAATTAGGGCATGAGTGGAATTCTGAAAGATAAAGGGTTGAGCTGAATCTATCAAGAGGAAAATCTTTATCTCTGGAGTTTACACTTTCAAGGGAATAAAAACAGAGTGGATCATGTCCAGAAAATAAAAACCAAGTTAGTGAAGGAACCAAGCCAGACCAGGAACCATAGATGCTTGCTTTGGAGAAAGTCAATGGGGGACTCTTCCTTTGTCTAGTGTTGAGGAGACAGACTAGGGCCAGCGGTGGGTGCTTTGGCTTCCTGAGTTTAAGAAGGGGCTCTAGAGAGACACCTGGGTGGCTCGGTTTAGCATCCGACTTGGGGTCAGGTCATGATCTTGCAGTTCCAGTCCCGCATAGGGCTCCCTGCTGTTAGCCTGTCAGCTCAGAGCCCACTTGAAATCCTCTGTCCCCCTCTCTCTATCCCTTCTCCACTTGCTCTCACCCAAAAATAAAAAAATATATATATTTAAGGAGAAGCTCTGGGATGAACTACTCAAAGAAGGAGTAGGTTGGTTTGCAGGTGGTGGGCTCCTCTTCCCTAGGGGCGCTCAAGCATACACTTGGGGGGTTCTTGTGGAATTATAGAAGATTCAAACATTAAGAGCTAAGCAACTGAGCACTATGGGCTAAAAAGAATTGGGGTGGGGACTTGTGGATGGCAGGGGCCCTCTCCCATCAAAGGAGCGATCCCTTCTCCCCTCCGAGCAAGTGTCACTGCGTTGCAACAAGATGTTTTTTTCCCATGAAATCTGCTGTTGAAGAGTATAAATGAGAAGTTCCTTGATTTTTAAAATCCTGCATGTAGCAAAAAAAGACTTACCTGATGGCTTGATTTCTCTTGTGGCCCACCAGTTCGCAGAAGGGGAATTATATACAGTTAGACGCATAGCTTCTCGACTAGAAGACCTTTCGAAACTTTTCTAACCTTGGCTCTCTGAGTTCTTGAGCTATAAAAATGTGAAGGATTATTAATAGCATCACTATATCACTAGACTATGATAGGATGGAGGAAGGATTAGAATTTGGTGTAAAGAAGAGGGTCTCTGGAATTAGTCTGTTATGTATGGCCACTCATTTCATGGCAATAAATATTAACTGCTGATAATACTAGAGGGTGAGGAAGTTGCATAAGCAAGGCTGAAGAGTCTAGAAAGAGCCAGGAAATATTGGAAGTGGCAAGGCAGTGGAGAGAGAGAGAAACAGAGACAGAGACAAAGAGACAGGGACAGAGAGAGACAGAGAGAGAGAAGATGGAGGATGGAAAGCAACCTGGGACTGAAACTCCTATAAGTGAAAAGGGAATGTAGGAGCTGAAGTCTCCACACTCAGCCCAGTGGTCTGGACACCTCTTGCATCATTTACTAATAAGGCAGAATGTTTTGGCTTAGCAGTAAAAATCAATGCTATAGGTTTTTTTTACAATGCACCTTTTTATTCATCATTGCAATATTGGCCAAACGCACAGTCAAGGAGAGATGGTTGCCTGAAGGAGGATTTCCTCACTAGAGCTCCCGACCATCCTTTCTGGAGAATGTTAGAAAAGAATTCCCTCAGAGAAGTCAGAATCTCCACCCACCCTCCATCTAGTGCGAGGTCTGACCCCCACTCGGTGTGACCTGAGGCTGTGTGTGGCCACATGGTGGAAGCTGCCAGGGCGCCTGTCACATACCCTCAGCTCTGACGGCCTGAGTCACACCAGCTGTGAGGTTTCTAATGTAAATACTGGCCAGGGAGTTAAGGACCGAGGAGCAGTCTTCAATGAAGGAGTGACAGGACTACTTGTAGGTAAATTCCCAGACCCCCCTCATTCCTGGGATGGGCCAACTCTGAGGTGTGCTCCATGATACCTCCCAGAGGTCCTGACAGATGTGAGCCTCAGGGAATAATGTCAGGAAGCTGCTCATGGACGTGGCCGGCTCTGGCTTCTCCCCATCTCTGGCTCTCTACCCTGCTTCTCTGCCTGAACTTCCTGAAACCACCTCCCACATGAACCACTGGCTTGAGCACCTCTGCCTCAGGGTCTGATGTGAGGGAAACATGATCTACCACAGGCAGCGAGGAACTTGTCTAGGTGAATCCAATGGCATTAAAATTCCTGTGTTAGTGATTGAGTTCTGTTCCCTGCCAAATTCATATGCTAAAGTCCACACCCCCAGGACCTCAGAGTGTGACTTTATTTGAAGACAGGGTCTTGACAGAGGAAATCAAATTAAAATGAGATCATTAGAGGGAGCTCTTACCCACTATGAGTGGTGTCCTTATAAAATGGGGAAATTTGGGGCACCTGTGTGGCTCAGTTGGTTAAGTGTCTGACTTTGGCTCAGGTCATGATCTCATGGTTTGCGAGTTTGAGTCTCTTGTCGGGCTCTGTACTGACAGCTCAGAGCCTGGAGCCTGCTTCAGATTCTGTATCTCCCTCTGTCTGCCTTTCTCTCTCTCTCTCTCTCTCTCTCTCTCTCTTTCTCTCTCTCTCTCAGAATAATAAATAAACATTTAAAAGAAGAATCCATTATAGGGCTTCTTGAGAAAAAAACAAAAAAGGGAAATTTGGACACAGAGACACATGAAGTGAAGATGTTAGGTAGAGAGACAGAGAGAAGATGGCTGGTCACAAGCCTGGGACAGACCCTTCCTCCCAGGGCTCAGAAGGAACCAATCCTGACGACACCTGAATTTCAGACTTCTGGCCTCTAGAGCTGAGAGGCAATAAACTTCTGTTGTTTATGCCTTTCAGTTTGGGGTACGGTGTTATAGCAATGCTAACGAACTGAGACATACCAACTTCTGCTGTGACTTACTATTGGCCCAAGCGTTAATCGGATCATCTTCCATGCATTCTCCCATGCAATCCCCACAGCAGCCCTTTGGGATAAATATTGGTCTTAGTTCCCATTTCCAGATGAAGAGGTAGTGGCACAGGGAAGTCAAGATGGTGCCCAAATGCACACAGGTAGCCAGCAGCAAAGCTCAAATTGAGCGTTGACAGTCTGTCTTCAGAGCGACACTTTTATCCGTTAGGAGTCTCACTTCCCACTGCACTGGGTTCTTCTGTTGGGTGAGCTGTTAGGTGCCTATTTCTAGGCATCTAACTAGGCATCCAATAACTTAAATGATGGTGATTTTAAGATCCAGTATTAATCAGGGTTCTCTGAAGAAAAACAAGCAATAGAATCTCTCTCTCTCTCCTCTCTCTCTCTCATCTACCCAATTTTTTCTAAAGGGAAAGGAATTGGCTCACATGATTGTGGGGGAGTGAGTCTGAAGTCTGCAAAGCAGGCCAGCAGGCTGAAGACCCAGGGAAGTACTGATGTCACAGCCCTCATTCTGAAGGTAGTCTGGAGGCAGAGCTCCTTTTGTTTTTTTTGAGGAACCTATTTTTTCTCTTAAGGCCTTCAACTGACTGGATGAAGCCCTCCCATGTTACGGGGGATCATCTGCTTTTCTCAAAGTCAACTGATGAAAGTGATAATTTAATCACATCTCAAAAATACCTTCACGGCAATATTTAGACTGGTGTTTGACTAAGCAACTAGCACCAGAGGCTAGCCAGGTGACACTTAAACGTGACCATCATAAGTCCCATGAAGATTGTGTGGTATAAGCGATGATTTGTAAGCAGGTGCTCCTTCTCAGGGTTGTGCAAGTGCAGAGTGAGTACCTGAACCCGAGAATGAGCACCTCCTTAAATTTTGTGCTCAAGGCACCTTACTGGCCTCACCTGTCCTGGCCCTGGTGTCCACGATGGAGCCAAGATTGTGTCTCTAACCTGGGCCTTTTTCAATAGTGTGGTCCAGGAGTCAGATAGACCGGGATTTGAATCTTGCCTTCCTTATTCCCATGAGATCTCAGACAAGTGGCACAACCATTTGGAGCCTCAGTTTCCTCAACTGTAGAATGGGGATAACAATGCCACCTGCTCTCCAGGTAACACAATATCAACTCAAGCCACAAAGAGAGAAAAGGGTACAATTCGTTATGTCAATTTCTTTTTTTATTAGAAGAGAGAAGTTGATATTTTAAGCATTTGTTGTAATTTGAAGGTATGAAATGGACCAATTTTACCTAGTTTTGAGGGGCCCAGCCCAGACATTGTCCCCTCTGTGGTCTTTCCCCTTTCCTGCTGTCTGTGAGCTCTGGCTGATGTTAATCTTAGCTACTGGACCAACCTTATTTCCAGTACAGACTCCCTAGTTTCTCTTTTTTTTCCCCAGAATTTAAGAACTATTGTGCTTATCGCCCTCCAACTGTATTGATTGTAAAAAAGAGTTTCTCAAAGTGCTTTCAATTATTTTAAATTTCTCGGCTATTTATGTGCAGTAAAGGGACCCAGAAGTTCTCTCCTTGCATTTGATTTATGCAAAATCCTAAACGGAGCCAGGGTGCTGTGATGTGCGAGGAGCAGGACAGTTGTACCTTCTCTAAATATTTGTCCCGAATGTTATGTCTCAATGACTGGAATTCTCACAGAACGACTTGCTCCTCTGAGTCCAGCCACAAGGACCTTGGCTGACATTCACTTGTTTTCAAGAGAGAATAAAGCTCTGAGCTAATGATGTCTTTACAGGCAAGAGTAACATCTTCACATAGCCCCTAAGGAGAACAGAAAGCCTTTATTGAACCAAACAGAGGACAGCAAAGTTTTGATAAAGGTGAGGGTGACAGCTGGGGAATGTCAGGAATTATGTGGATCTCAAAATATGTCCAGGAGGGAAAGACCAGTGATTGTTGAGGCAGGGTGGGGCGGTGCTGTGGGCAATTGCTCAATACTCTGGGGGTGTCATCTGTGGGTCTTCATACGTGGCAGGTAGGGAGGCAGTAGAAAGGCACTGAGGTCTATCTGCTGGGTCCCAAAGCAACCATATTTTCATACCCTCTAGGGTCTTGTCAAAGCTGGTGTCGGTCTGGGAAGGTCATTAGTTTGGCTTTTCTGTTCAGTGTACTCCCTTTATCAATCAATGTCTAGCTCATCTGTGCCTTGCTATAGGGAACCTCTTCTGGCACATTGTCTCTTAGCCCAGTATCCACTTCTGCCATTTCCTTTCCTCCAACTCAAGAAATTCCCATCAGTCTGCCCAGTGCATGGGCTCCATGCCCTTCCCTCCTTGACCCTTCCACCTCCAGCCTCCCTTCACTGCACTCTGCACTTAAGCTGAGCGGGACCACTTCCTTCCTTCTTTTTCCGTGTCTCCTTGGATCTCTATTCAATCTGCCATCTTGGCCCATATCACATTACATAGTATCTTTTTAAAAATTTACTTATTTATTTTGAGAGAGAGAGAGAGAGAGAGAGAACACACAGGAGAGGCAGAGAGAGAGAGAGAGAGAGAGAGAATCCCAACACGGGACTTGAACCCACATGGGGCTTGAACTCACATGAAGCTTGAACCCACAAACTGTGAGGCCATGACCTGAGCTGAAATCAACAGACACTTAACGGACTGAGCCACCTAGGCACCCCTATTATATAGTATCTTAAATATGAGCCTGTCTCCTTGGCTGGACTGGTCTTTTTCTCTTAACACAGTCTCTGAATGTAGTAAGTACTCTATTAACATATTTATTAATTAAATGATGTTAACTTTGCCTTTTCCACACTTTTGGGGGAATTTCAACCAGCCTCTGTGCGCCTGTGACATCCTGGCCTATTTGCTGAGGGCATTTCATGATCAGCTATTCATGACTCTTATGATTCAATTGAATTAACATTTACTGAGGATCTACTGGGTGCCAGATGTTGTGGTCTGTTAGGAATGAAGGCTGACGCCCTTCTTTAGACATTTAGGTGATGGTTTCTTAAGGGAGAGTTTTTTTTTTTTAATTAAAAAAATTTTTTTAAATGTGTTTTATTTATTTCTGAGAGAGAGAGAGACAGTGTGAGCAAGGGAGGGTCAGAGAAAGAGGGAGACACAGAATCTGAATAGGCTCCAGGCTCTGAGCTAGCTGTCAGTACAGAGCCTGACGTGGGATTCCAACCCATGAACCATGAGATCATGACCTGAGCCAAAGTCGGATGCCAAACCGACTGAGCCACCCAGGCGCCCAGAGGAAAAGGTTTTTGTTCTCAATATATAATATTCATCTGTAATCCCCAGTGGGTCTTCATTTTAGAAAGGTTTCTTGAACCAAGACTTTGTTAAGTTGGTGATAGCCATGTGTTGTTTCAAGAAAACAAACACACGCTTATACAGATAAAATTGTGCAAACAAGAGCATAAATGAAGGTAGAGATGATGTTTATTCAGGGGGAAAAAAGTTCTCTAAGGGTTCACTTTAAGCTTCTCAATTCAAGCTGAGCTAAGGGTAAATTCTTTCAAATCATCTGGGTTATTCAAATTTTACCATGTTACAATTGCAGTTTTTCTGTGTAGAGAAGGTCGACAATGAGTATTGAATACTAAAATGAACTGAATTTTATCCCCCTCTCCATTTGTATGTTAAAGCTATAATTCCCAATGTGGTGATATTTGGAGGAAGGAAGAAATTAAGGATGAGGCCCCAATCTGATAGGATCAGTGTCCTTATAAGAAGAGACATGGAGGGCTTGCTGTCTCTGGTCCTTGCATATAAGGACCCAGCAAGAAGGCGGCCAGCGACTAGTCAGGAAGAGAGCTCTCCTCAGAATCTGACCATGTTGACACTCTGATCTTGGGCTTCCAGCCTCTACAACCATTAGAAAATAAATCCTTATTATTTAAGCCACTCCATCTATGGTATTTTGTTATGGCGGTCTGAGCAGACTGAGTACAGAGCCCGAGGCAAAGAGAATGTGTAAGTATCAACAAAAATGGTTAACATTATGGCCTCTGAAATAGATCCCGAATTCTTTACTGGAAAAGCAGAGTGAGTGATATTAAAGTTAAATTTCATTTTGATGCCATTGGCATCTCTGAATAAAGTGGAGTCCCCTACTGGGCACGCTTAGCTTCAGAAAGTGAAGTTCTGCAGAAAGTTCCACATGATGCCCTTTCATTTAGACTGGATGTTTCAGAACAATGTTGCACATATTGATAAGGAAAGAACCGATACGGGCATTATGAAGGGATACAGATTAATAGCCTAATCAAGAAGATACGTTTAAGGGACACCTCTGATTAGTTTTTGGTGCCTCGGCTTGTTTTATCTTTCTTTCTTTCGGTTAAAGTTTTTTTTTTTTTTTTGAGAAAGAGAGGGAGAGAGAGAGAGGAGAGAGAGAGAGAGAGAATGCATGCAGAAGAGGGTCAGAGAGGGAGACAGAGACTCACTCAGTGGGAGCCTGTCATGGGGCTCGATCTCACAAACCATGAGATCATGATCTGAGCTGAAATCAAGAGTTGGATGCTTAACTGACTGAGCCACCCAGTTGCTCTTAGACTCTGTTCTTTGTAATCAATGTGATCATTTAAAAAAGATTCCAATTTATTCTTTAAAAACCATGTATTGTGATCCTATTCTGCATTCACTACTGGAGTAAATCTATTTTGGAAAAGCCAAGGAATAGTCACAATCACGTCAAGTACTGTAAAGAGGGGAGAAGACAGATGGATCTGAAGTCGTGTCTGGAGACCCCATGCGATCAGCAGTCTCAGGTTCATTCATTAAGACATTCTTCAGAATGACTTTGTTAGCAATTAGTGCAAGTAGAAAGCACTTGCACTAATGCAGTCTTTTCTTTAATTCAGATTTGTCTTCTTAATTAAATTTTTCTTCTTGGTTGGTGATATCTTGTGGGAGTAACAAACAATACATCCAGCGCCTCTGCTATATTAAAGGTTTTTTATTTTTTTACTTATGGCCATGTGGCTTAAACATGATTTTATTTCAAACAATAAATAGCGTACTTAACAAATGAAACAATATTGTAATAGTAGATATTTTGGAGACCAGGAAAGTCTGAAATTCGTACTGTGTCAATACATAGTCCCTCTGTCTGCCTCTCTCTCTTTTTAAAAAAATTTTAAAAATGCTTTTATTTATACTTGAGAAAGAGAGAGAGAGCACGAGCATGAGTGGGGGAGGGGCAGAGAGATGGAGACAGAATCTGAAGCAGACTCCAGGCTCTGGTATCATGTGTGACACGGCAGGGACCTCCCCATCCTCGAAGTAGAAACTGACATTTCTTGGTATGTGCTGGCGAAGTAATTGGCAGATTATCACCTGTTATCACCTGGGACTCAGACCACAGCCCCACAGAAATGGGGATGCCAGGGATCTCATGGGACAAATATCAGACACTAGAGCACTAATCCTTGCAACATTTGGTAGAGAGCAACAGAATAGAAGCAAATTCTCACCCAGACGTTCCCCAGGAAAATATACAGAATCCGCATAGCTGATATTCCAGAGTCCAGATCAAAAAATTAATCATTAGATCGGTGATAGCTTGGAGGAATTGAAGAATCGTTAACAGATCCCACTCCCTCCAACCTAAACCTGTAACAAGTCTTACTGTAGGCAGTATCCAGGAGGCAGTTCATGAAGAGCCTCACGGACCCAGGGTTCCTATATAGAACGCTTTGATTTAAATCCAGGAGAAACAAGAAAATGAAGGGATCCTTCAGGAATGCTCTTGATAGTTATTTCAACCCCTTGACTTTGTAACAGTGTAACATGCTAATACCTTTAGTGATGCGAAGTCATAATAAGCAAAAATGTCCCAACTTATTGGAGACAATAACTTTTCATCTTTCAGAAATATTATATTCTGTTTAAATGTTTTTCACAAGGATACATCGACTATCACTCTCACAATGGGTTGTCACGCTCTCTACCCTGAACTGCACTGAGGATGTGATTGGTGAATACATGCTATTAAAACTGCTTTGGCAGCAAGGAATAGGTGGGAGACTTGCGTTAGCAGAAACATCTATGCCACCCTCTGGTCTTTGGAAAAACGCTTTCCTGGGACCTTGTGAAACAAGGTGCTAGAGTCAAGGGTAATTATTTTCTGGCACTGTAAGGAGTCAGGAAAGGCAAAGGAGTCAGAAAAATATTCAGGTAATGGAGTCAGAAAGATATTCACAGTGCCAGTTGATAGTACTAAGAAAGTCGTTTAATACTTTTTTTTTTTCCGAAAAATATGGTATAAAAAGTGAAATTAAGGGGCGCCTGGCTCAGTCGGTTAAGCGTCCGACTTCGGCTCAGGTCATGATCTCACAGTTTGTGGGTTCGAACCCCACATCGGGCTCTGTGCTGACAGCTAGCTCAGAGCCTGGAGCCTGCTCTAGATTCTGTGTCTCCCTCTCTCTCTGACCCTCCCCTTCTCATGTTCTCTCTCTCTCTCTCTCTCTCTCAGAAATAAATAAAAACGGGCGCCTGGGTGGCTTAATCGGTTGAGCGTCCGACTTTCGCTTGGGTCATGATCTCGCGGTTCGTGGGTTCGAGGCCGCGTCGGGCTCTGTGCTGACTGCCAGCTCAGAGTCTGGAGCCTGTTTCGGTCTGTGACTCCCTCTCTCTCTGACCCTCCTGCTCACACTGTCTCTCTCTTTCTCTCCTAGAAATAAATAAAACTTCAAAAAAAAATAAAAAAAAAAGAAATAAATAAAAACACATTAAAAAGTTTTTAAGAAAATGAAATCAAGATTTCTGTAGTTTGAGTGCCTTCTACATGCCAGGAGAGATTCTAATGTCACCTCTAGGAGGGTGTGAGGTGATTGACCTTAAGCAACCTTCCATCCTTTCCCCTGACCCTCTGCCTCTGTTACTGCTTAAGCAGAAGGGGGAGAGTCACATGACCTCAGTTCTTCCCAGAGCTCTCTGGAGGATAAAACGATTGGGACATTGCTCTGAAAGGTCAAAGGTACTTTGCAAAGAAAAGAGTTCATCAATTTTTATTTCTTTGCATTTTTCTTTGCTAGAAGGGATGCCGTGGAAACAAGTGAATGAACAGCCTTGGCCAGAGGGGTGAGGAAGAGACAAGAGCTGCAATAACTAAATGACCTGTTATTTCAGAAAGGTGATCATTCCTGTAGAGAATATAAGGGAAGGCAAAGAGAGTAGGGAGTTTGCAATTTTGTGTTAAGTTTCAGCTCAAATGCCACTTCCTTAGAAATCATCTCCCTTGGATTGGATTTCTATCCTGTTTTGGAAATGATTGATTACATGCATGATCCACCTCTCGTGGAAGCTTATACAATTCTTGAAGGCAGGAGAGAGGTGTGTGTATTGTGAAAATCAATAAAAGGCAACCTCACGAAAGTGGACTCGGGATGCTAGGAGGGAAGGCTGTAGGAAAAGCCTTACCACTCAGTGTCAATTATGGGAACAGTGATCAATCACAGACTGCCTAACGGAAGAATCTCAACAGGAAAAAAATAATCAATTACAGGCCCCAGCAGGGAAAGATGTCTGTTGCATCTCCTATAAGAAATCAACTAGCCTATAACTCAGCCAATCAAAGGAAGGATCATCACCCTGGACTCTTTCCTCACCTCTTGACCTTTGTGTTCAAAACAACCCTCCGACTTCCCTAAAATAACCTTTCTCTATTTGGTTTGTTGTTGGACTTGCCTAGGGTTTTCCTTTGGCTTGAAATTCTCTGCTCTTGCTCTTCCCAAATAAACCCACTGTTTGCCGGTAAAAGAATTGGCAGTTCTATTTTTAAGGTTGTCAGTATCATCTGCGTGTCTGTGTGTGTGTGCGCGCGTGTGTCTGTCTGACTGTGGAAGTTTCCGTCCAGGGCTGTAGAGCACCTGCCACAAGTGAAAAACGACATCCTGGCCGAATGTGCAGGCAGTTTCCACCTCACTCTCCCCGGTACCATCTTCAAAGGAGTTTCTCCTGACCACATTCCTGCTCTTTGTCTCACCTGGGCCATTTTGAGACTCATAAAAATGCTTGTGCACTGGATGCTAAGAATAGTTGCCACATTTCTCCTCCGCAGAGAGCTGGCAAAGGTCATGCCAACCTGCAGACTGCCAATTGCTCCTCCTGGCAACGCATTCACCCTACTTATCCCTCTCCCCCTGCCGACCTCCAAGGCTTCTCTTGCTTTAAAGATTAAAGGGAGAAACTTGATGAAGCGCCTGACCCCAGGGGGCAGACCGGTGGCTACCATGCGCCCCGTCTTTCCCTGGGTGAATAAGTCCCCATTACCTCTGGGCAAAGTGTGGGGTGAGCCCTGTCTTTACAAAGTGGCTTTCTTCCAGGTCACAGTTGGTGAGGGTGGCAGAGCTTATGATGCATGACATTATTCCTACAGAGGAAACCGGAGTCTGGAAGACGGGTGACTCCTCACGGGACAAGTCAGAACTAGAACAGAGGCTCCCCTAACCATTGTTAGCTGTGGCACAAAAGGGCAAAGGCTTTGAGCAATGAGGATAGAAGAGAAACCTTGCACGCAAGGAACCCCAGTATCAGCAATGACCTTTCCTTGGGACCGCAGGTCAGCCATTAATTGGAAACAACACTAGCCGAGTGTTGTGGGGGGCCAGGAGCCCACAGACCCTACCTGTGCTTGGGTGGTGGGGTGGAGACATATGATAACCGTATGTAAGAATTTATGGAAAGGGACAAAGAAAACGTAATGATGAAAATAGAAATTGTCCAGCTTTTGGTCTTCAGGTGGGGGGTATAAAAAAAGATAGGGGGCACCTGGGTGCCTCAATCAGGTAAGCGTCCCACTTTGGCTCAGGTCATGGTATCATGGATTGTGAGTTCAAACCCCACATCAGACCCTGTGCTAACAGCTCAGAGCCTGGAGCTTGCTTCAGATTCTGTGTCTTCCTCTCTCTCTCTGCCCTCCCCCGCTCTCTCTCAAAAATAAATAAACATTTTAAAAAGTTAAAAAAAAAAACAGATGGTGATGGTGATGGGCATGAAGGAGGGCACTTGTGGGGATGAGCACTGGGTGTTCTATGGAAACCAACTTGACAATAAACTATTTAAAATTAAATTAATAAATACAGAAACAAACAAACCAGATGGGCAGTGGAAACAGAGAGATGGAGGGATCACACAGCAAGTCACAGATGGTGGGGGTGGAGGGGAGGGGATGGGGATGAAGACTTAGGTGTCCCGCTGCCCCACACAGCACTGTTTTCTTAGCCCTCAGTCTGATATTACAGTCAGTGGAAGATCAGGTCATGAGCAAAGAGAGACAATGAACAAGGGTGGAAAAATACTGTTCAGGGGAAGGTGAAGTGGGTTGCAGGTGGGGAGACTGATCAGGTTCACCCAGTCCACACCCATCTCAATGCTGCCAAATCAGTTTTCTTTTATCCCAGTCTAACATTGACCTTGCTACCCAGGTGCTTCTAGAAATAGCAGACAATCTCTCTTCCGCCCAGCACCACAATCCTGCCATGGCCTCCCTTCACTAATTAGCAAAAATTCCTGGCATCATTACTTTTCATGATAAAGTATAAAATAGTTCCTTTTTGCATACACTTGGTAGACAGTACGTGAATATTTGTTGACTGAGGGTATTGTTAGCAGTGCCAGGAAGGGAGTAAATATATTCTTTGACCTCCGTATACTGTTTCTTCTATTAGACTCTGAACTCCTATGGACCCTTGGACAAACCAGGGGTGATCTCACCTCAGAACCTTGGCACTTGCTGGTACCCCTACCGGAATGCTTCTTCCAGATAGCTGTATAACTTGCTCCCTTGATTCTTTAAAATCATTGCTCAAAAATCACCTTCTGATGAGGCCTCTCATCACCCTATTTTAAATTGCAAACAACGTTGCTAACATCCTTTTTCTGCTGTATTTTTCTGCATAGCACTTATCCCATCTGACACAGTCTATGTTTTCCTTTCGTGTCTTATTTTCTTTTCTTTTTTTTTTTAATGTTTTATTTATTTCTAGGAGAGAGAGAGAGACAGCATGAGCAGGGGAGGGTCAGAGAGAGAGGGAGTCACAGACTCTGAAACAGGCTCCAGGCTCCGAGCTGGCAGTCAGCACAGAGCCCTACGTGGGACTTGAACCCACGAACCGTGAGATCATGACCCAAGCGAAAGTTGGACGCTTAACCGACTAAGCCACCCAGGCGCCCCTCGTGTCTTATTTTCACAATTATGTGAGTTCATAAGGTTAGGGTTCTCTGCTGGGTCTCAGTGGCTGGCATTTTGTAAATATCCAGTAAATATCTGTGGAACAAATAGTGAGTCAAAGAATGTGTTCCTTCAGGCTGGATACATTTATCAGAGTTCCAGCTCTTAACACAGACTCTGTCTATGGAATGAAAAAAGATAAACTTTGTTTCTTCCAAGGGTTCTGTTTAAAACTATCCTGATCGCTTGCTGTTATCACCTGTGGCTTTGTGACTCTATGATCACTTTGGTGAAGGGACTGTTTTGACAATAGGTATCTCTTACATTCAGGGCCTTCAGATAAGTTCTGCAACATTATTGAGCTTTTCCCTGATTCCCCGAAGACACTAAGTTAGCTGGTTGTTTGCTCCTGTGGCATCCTCTTGGCTTGCTTTAGAAATTTACAAAGCACTTATTAATGTCAGTTTTTTCCCAACAGACCTTGGGCAGGGCACATGTGAACCTTGCTCACTCGCTGAAGTTCCTGCACTTCCAGAACCCTGCTTGATACTTGATGGACAGTAGAAGAGCTTTTGTTGGCTGGGGGAGGGGGGGGCGGGGCTGGGGGGAGCACATTGTCAGCTGTGCCTCGGAGAGAGTAAATGAGATCCTTGACCTCAGTCACTCCGCTGAGTGATGCTTTAGGGAAACCTCCCCTCACGTGCCTCTGTGCATACTTCTTTAGGGAAATTCCTTCATTTGAAGATTCAGCATTTACAAAATTATGCACCTCCTGGGGTTTCAGGGTTGAACATGGGGATTCTGCTGTTTATTCGGTGCAGGAAGATTACAAAATACTATCCAGACTTCTCTTTATTGAAAAATTGCTTCTCTTACATATTTCAACTTTCAGGAAAAAGGCAGAGATGATGAGTCACCAAAAAGTCTCCTTCAGTTAACCAAATGATGATGATGATGATGATGATGATGATAAGCAAATCAGGAGACTGTAGGAGGCGAGGATGTGGAGAAACGGGCACCCTCCTACACTGTTGGCGGGAATGTAAACTGGTACAGGCCCTCTGGAAAACAGGGTGGAGGTTCCTCAAAAAATTAACAATAGAACTCCACTAGGACCCAGCAATAGCACAGCTAGGAATTTACCCAAGGGATACAGGAGTGCTGATGCATAGGGGCACATGTACCCCAATGTTCATAGAAGCACTCTCAACAATAGCCAAAACATGGAAAGAGCCTAAGTGTCCATTAACTGACAAATGGATCAAGATGTGGTTTATCTATACAATGGAATACTACGTGGCAATGAGAAAGAATGAAATCTGGCCATTTGTAACAACATGGATGGAACTCGAGGGTGTTACGCTAAGCGAAATAAGTCAGGCAGAGGACAGATACCATGTTTTCACTTTTAAGTGGAACAGGAGAAACTTAACAGAGGACCATGGGGAAGGAGAAGGGGAGAAAATAGTTGGGGAGAGGGAGTGAGACAAACCATAAGAGACTCTTGAATACTGAGAACAAACTGAGGGCTGATGGGGGTGGAGGAAAGGGGAAGGGGGGTGATGGGCATGGAGGACGGCATTTGTTGGGTTGGGCACTGGTTGTTATATGGAAACCAACTTGACATAAACTATAAAAAAAGAAGATGTAGTATATAACAACAACAACAATAACAATAATATCAACAACAATAATAATAGTTCTAAAAGTCTAGGATTCTCAAATGTTGTTAGCATTTTATTGATTCCTGTGATTTATGATTTTTAGGTATTTGGTCTCTTCTTTTTGTTTTGGTTTTGTTTTGGTTTTTTTTTTTTTGGAATTCAGTCTTTCTTTTAAAGACTTTATTTGGCTTCTTAAAACAAAATACATTTTTGTTATAATAGAATTAAGGGATAAATATACCTATATATGTGGTAAAAAAGGGAGACTTGCTCTCCTTCTCTCTCCCTCCAATCTTATCACCCAGAGATAACCATGGTTACTTTTGTGTCAATCTTTTTGTACTCATCAAACTTTTGTTAACTTACTTTTAAAATGGTATCACTTTTTGTATCATTTTCTGCAACTTACTATTTTACTTCACCTTGGATATCCTTGTAACTGGTCAATTGCAGGTTTGGTTTCTTCTTATTAAAAGGCTGTATAGAATTTCACTGTGTGAAGATCTACTTATCCCTTTATTCCCCTAATTCCTTCCAGCGATAAACAACATTGGAATAAACATCTTTGAGAGCGTAGTTCTGCCCTCATGCTAAGCATTATGATTGGTGGTTAGAAAGAGAATTGTTGGTGGGTTTGTCCTGTGTCCGTTAGACAGAGGATCCCCAATTCCTTGTTTCAGTGTGGGCCACATGAGACATTTTACAGGAAGTGAATGAAGTAGAAGCTGTATCTCTTTTAGCTCTGAAGACAGGTGCAGAGCACCAGGGGGTTGGAGAGAGGGAAACTGGTAGAGCTTACCTGCCTTGTCACTTACCTGCTGGCTCACCTGACTGCCCAGACTCTTGCCACATCAGCTCTTTCCAGGTCTCTCCTAAAGCTTCTCCAACACCTGGGCCATGTACAATGTTTAATTTCACGATAAAGGATGCCAGCTTACCTGCTGTCCTTCTCTACCCAAAGTTTATAAAAATATTCTTTCAGAGTGCCCAGGTGGCTCAGTTGGTTAAGACTCTGACACTTTTTAAAAAATAGTTATTTATTTTTGAAGTACACAGAGCAAGCAGGAGAGGGACAGAGAGAGAGGGAGACACAGAATGTGAAGCAGGCTCCAGGCTCTGGGCTGTCAGTACAAAGCTTGATGCAGGGCTTGAACTCACAAGCCGTGAGATCATGATCTGAGCCAAGCTCGACACTTAAGTGGCTGAGCCACTCAGGAGCCCCAAGCGTCTGACTCTTGATCTCAGCTCAGGTCTTTATCTCAAGGTCGTGAGTTAAGCCCCATATTGGGCTCCATGCTGGGCATAAAACCTAGTTAAAAAACAAGAAACAAAACAAAAAAAAAAACCCTCTCATATTTTTGCAGATACAAAAAAATAAGTAATTTTGATTAATAAGAAAGTGATTTTTTTGATGTCACATCCAATTGTCTGGATATTATGTATTGGTTTCCGTAATCAGTAATTTGACATACTCATTTTCTTTGTATTCTTTTGTTTTTGTTACTGACGCGAATTGTTTATTATCATTTTTTAAAAAGAATATTAAATCAAAAAGACTACTGGACTTGCAGTCTGCTTCCTAAAACACTTGGGCGAGTAACACATATTATCTGCATAGCACATTTATACATATGTGGTTGCACATTTATAGAAACTGTGTATTACTCGTGGATAATGTTCTCATGTGCACATTGATTCATGGGCCTGACACGACAGCATATAAATCTCAGTTTGCTTTATATAAGTCTGAATTCACCAGATATAACAAGAAAATGTTCAATAAACATGAAATTGTGTAAGAATGAGAGTAAAGAATAAAAGGGAAATATATAAGGAGGAGAAATAGGTGAACTGACACTTCATTTTCAGGTCATATTCCACATGTACTTGAGTTTGTTTTCAGTACCTACTCCCCACTCCCTCAGCCCTAGATACATTTTAACCCTATAGCAGTATTGACTTAGTTTCTTTAATTTCTGAGGGTTTGGAATTTATTTTGCTATCTGTTTGGGCAAAATGTCTCAGTCTTCTTCAGAAATTGTTTTGCTCTTGTTACATGTAGGGTTCTAGATAAACTTTAAGATCAACTTTCCCTGTTTTACCAATGTGTCATAATAACTCATTGACTTAAGACAGTAAGCTTTTGTTTGTTTGTTTGTTTGTTTGTTTGTTTGTTTTGAGAGAGAGAGAGTGAGAGAGAGGGAGAGTGTAAGAGACGGGCAGGGGGAGAGAAAGAATCCCAAGCAGGCTCCACACTATCAATGCAGAGCCCAAAGTGGGCTCCAATCCACGACCCTTTGGATTATGACCTGAGCTGAAATCAAGAGTCGGAGGCTTACCCGACTGAGCCCCCCCAGATGCCCCAAGATGATAAGCTTTTACAATTGCTTGTGAGTCTGAAAGTTGGTTAGCTAGTGTTTCTGATTTTAGCTGGAGAAGCTCATGCATCTGTGGTCGACTCTGGATTGGGTCACAGCTTGGCCAGTTCTCTCACATAGTTCGGGGTTAGCTGGCTGTAAGTAGTCGTTGGCTGGAACCACTGGGATCTCCTTCTCCTCCAACAGGCAAGTTCAAGCTTGTGTACATGGCAGTGATGGGGTCTAAGAGTCAGGGCAGGTGTGTGCAAGGTCCGTTAAGGCTGAGCCTCAGAACTTAGATGGCCATCACTTCAGCTGCATTCTGCTGAATAAAGTGATAAAGCAGGCAAATATTCAAAGGATGGGGAAACTGAATCAATCTCTCAAAGGGCAGAGCTTCAATCACACTGAAAAGGGCATGTGAAAGGGTTGCCCTTGATTGGGGTCATCAATACAATCATTGCGAACAATCAAACAGCATGAGCAGAAAGCTCATTGGATTGGACTTGCATTAAAATAATAGATTTAATTCTGTGGGAACTTACATTCTTACATTATTGAGTCTTCCATTCTAACAACATGGTAATCTTTTCCTCCCCATACATACATGTCTTCTGGTTTTATAATTTTATAAAATGATGTCCTTCTATAGATTTTATAATTTTCTTTATAGGGTGGTGCACAGTTTATTAGGTTAGTTCCTAAGTAATAATCATCATTTGTGTTATTGGTATGAATTAAATCTCTCTTTCATTGCGTCTAATCCAATGTTGTTCAATAGAAATATAATACGAACCACAAATATAGTCAAAATTTTCTTACAGTCACATTAAAAATTAATAGATGAAATTAATTTTTCATAGCATATTTTATTTGACATAATGTATATAAATACTATAATTTCAACATACAACTTATAAAAACTCCTAATGCTATATTTTCCCTTTATTTTTCCATATTAAATCCTTAAAGCCCAGGGTTTATATTAGAATACATCTTAATTCTGATTAGCCTCCTATCAAGTGCTTAATAGTCAACGATGGCTGCTGCTACCATAATGAAATGCATGGTTTAATCAGTTACAGCCATTAAAATTTTAAAATGTTTTTCTTGCAGGGGCGCTTGGCTGGCTCAGTTGGTTGAGCAACAGCCTCTCCATTTTGGCTCAGGTCATGATCTCTTGGTTGTGGGATCAAGTGTCAGGGTCTGTGCTGAGTGTGGAGCCTGCTTGGGATTCTCTCCCTCTCTCTCTGTCTCTCCCGCATGGTACATGTGTTCGCAGGCACACAATCTGTCTCTCACAATAAATACATACATAAACCTTGGAAATACAAAGTAAAATGTTTTTCTCGCATATACATATCACACATAAATCTTTTCTTAGGTTGTGATGATTTTTCAGTTTTCTGGTTTTCCACATTGCAATATGGAATACATAAATTTTTTTCTTAAATAGTTTATTGTCAAGTTGGTTTCTATATAACACCCAGTGCTCATCCCCACAAGTTCCGTCCTCAGTGCCCATCACCCCCATCCCCTCTCCCCCACCTGTAATAAATAAATTTCAACATTTTCCCCTTTCCGTTTGAATTTTTAACAATTTATTTTATGTAAAAAATCTATTGCATTGGTTATAACTTCTAGAACCATGTTAGATAAATACTGTGAAGGGAAGCTGCTTTGCTCCATACATGATGTCTATGAAAATCCTTTCAGTATTTCACCATTAATAAGGGTACTCACTGCCGATTTCTGGAATACAACCTCCCTTACCAAGATAAAGTCTATTCCTGATTTTCAAACTTGTTCTTTTTTTTGTTGTTGTCTATATTTCCAGGTAAAGCATAAGTGCTAAATTTTATCAAAAAATTTTTTTTTGTCATGAATCACTATGACCATGTGGATTTTTCTTCTGGTATATCATCACAATAAATCACATATTCTAATATTGAATCTAATATAGAATCACATATTCTAATATTCTAACATTGGACTATCCTACATCCTGGGAAGAAATCGCAGCTTTACTTTTTTAAACCAATAGACTGACTCAGTTGGCTAACTTTCTATTCCAAAGTTTTGCAATTGAATAAATAAGTGAGGTTTTTGTTTGCTCTTAGTTTGGTGTGTGCATATGCTCGATTCTGGTTTCAATATTAGTGTTGCTGTAGCTATTGTGTACTCAGTGTTTAAATATTACAGGAACTATTTTTTGCAGGTTCTAAAGAATATTAGCATAAAGACTATCATATTCTGATGCCTTTGATGTGGGCAAGTTTGATTATTTTTCAACTTTGATGGTGTACTTAACTTTTTATTTCTTCTGTACTAATTTAATAATTTATCTTTTCCTAAGTAAATAAAAGATGACATTTAGATGTTTTCAATGTAATGTTAAAAAATTACATAGGGTATTCTATTATAATTTTTATTGTGTGATAGTTTACTTATCCAGAAAAACATATAGAATATTCTGGTGAACATACGTACCAGCATCCAGGCTTGCCAGATAATAACATTTTACTATGTTTGTCTAATATTTTAAAAGATAAAATAGTAATGATAGTCTTGAAAACTTTATGTGTCCATCTCTGATCTCATTTTCCTGACTCCTTCCAGACAGGCAACCACTATCTCAAATTTGGTGTTCACATCCCCTTACAGGCTTTTAATTTTTTTTAATGTTTATTTATGTTTAAGTGTTTAAAGAGAGACAGAGCATATGCAGGGGAGGGGAAGAGAGAGGGAGACAATCTGAAGCAGGCTCCAGGCTCTGAGCCATCAGCACAGCTCAGGGCTTGAACCCACATACCATGAGATCACAACCTGAGCTGAAGTCAGATGCTTAACCAACTGAGCCACCCAGATGCCCCTCCCCTATATGCTTTCATATAATTACTACATTGTGACCAGAGAATACTTGGGAGTTAAATTTTAGATTCAAAATAACTTTCTGTGATCTTTATAGACATTTTTCTTCCCTTCGACTTATGGTATTCAGTACTATAGAGAAAAATATGATTGTAGTCTATTTCTTATTTCCTTACACATCACTTATTTTTTATTTTATTTTACAGAAATGTATAGTATATTCATTCTATTCTTTAAAAAAAGTTTTTAGGGGCGCCTGGGTGGCTTAGTCGGTTAAACGTCCGACTTTCGCTGAGGTCATGATCTCGCGGTTCGTGGGTTCGAGCCCCGCGTCGGGCTCTGTGCTGACTGCCAGCTCAGAGCCTGGAGCCTGCTTCAGTCTGTGACTCCCTCTCTCTCTGACCCTCCCCTGCTCACGTTGTCTCTCTCTCTCTGGGAAATAAATAAAAAACATTAAAAAAATTTTTTTTAAAAATAGTTTTTATTAGGTAAACACTACCCCCAATATGGGGCTTGAGCTCATAATCTTGAGATCAAGAGTCATACTGACTGAGCCATCAGGAGTTCCTATTTGTCCTATTCTTGAGTCTAGAAGTATGTCTTACTTTCAGTGTTAATGCCAGGATGGTGAGTTCTTTGGATCTGAAGACTTGAGATTGTTTTTAAGCTCAAGGAAATTGCCTTCTATTGTTTTTTGAATTGTATTATTCTCTTTGTATATTCTCCTTGAACTTTTGTTTTATTTATTTATTTGTTTGTTTGTATTTACTTATTTTTTTTTAATTTTAATTTATTTTCAAGAGACAGAGAGACAGACTGCGAGCGGGAGAGGGGCAGAGAGAGAGAGGGAGACACAGAATCTGAAGCAGGCTCCAGGCTCTGAGCTGTCAGCACAGAGCCAGTCGTGGAGTTTGAACCCACAAACCGTGGATGATGACCTGAGCCGAAGTCGGAGGCTTAACCAACTGAGACATCCAGGCACCCCTATTTATTTTTAAATGCTTATTTATTTAGTTTTGAGAGAGAAAGAGAGCAAGTAGAAGAGGGGCAGAGAGAGAAGAAGACACAGAATCCCAAGCAGGCTTCAGGTTCTGAGCTGTCAACACAGAGCCCGATGCAGGGCTTGAACTCACAAGCTGTGAGATCATGACCTGAGCAGAAATCAAGAGTCAGAAGTGTAACCTACTGAGCCACATAAGTACCCCTTCAACTTTTGTTTTAAAATTTTCAAAAATTTTACTTATTTATTTATTTACTTACTTATTTATTTGAGAGAGTGAGCAAGGGAACGAGAAAGAGAGTGAATGAGGGAGAGAGAGAAACTTAAGCAGGCTCCATGCTCAGCCTGCCCACGGAGCCTGACACAGGGCTTAATCCCATGACCATGTAATCATGACCTGAGCCAAAATCAAGAGTCAGACGCTCAACGGACTGAGCCACCCAGGTGCTCCTTGAACTTTTGTTAGACAGATAAGCATTTTTTATGCCTCTTACCTTTTTCATGATTCTTGTCTCTATATTTTTTTATGGAGCATTTTTGCTCTATATTCTGATAGATGTAATAATTATACAATTTATAGTATCAATACAGGTGTGCAACAAAAATAACATTTTAAAATTTCATTTTAACTAAACTCAGTCTTTTTTTCCACTGAAGGCAAAAGAAAGAAAAAAATCTTTTCTAATCCAAAACAGCTCAGTTTTACTTTAAAAACTTTTTTTTTTAGTTTCTGTTTTTAATTGGTTGCAGTTTGCTATTCCTTATTAAAATTTTTTATTGGGATGCCTGGGTGGCTCAGCCGGTTAAGCATCTGACTCTTGATTTCAGCTCGGGTCAGATCTCCCTGTTTGTGAGATGTAGCCCTCTGTCAGATTCTGCACTGACCTGACTGTGTGGAATCTGCTTGGGATTCTCTCTCATTCCCTCTCTGTCTGCACTTCCCTCCCTCAAAGTAAATATTAAAAAATTGTAATCCCTTTTTTAAAAAGTAATCTCTACATCCAATTGAATTCATGATCCCAAGATTAAGAGTCAGCCAGCCAGCCAGGTGTTCCAAGGGAACCCAGTTTTAAATATGGTCTATTAAGAATTCAAACTCTGTTCAAAATTCTCTCTCCTTTTTATTTCCTTCTTTCTTCTGGGAGTGACCTAGATTCCCAGGAGATT
Organism: Proteles cristata cristata; assembly: GCA_017311185.1. NCBI lineage: Eukaryota > Metazoa > Chordata > Mammalia > Carnivora > Hyaenidae > Proteles > Proteles cristata. The sequence continues at coordinate 4,754,867 of JAESUZ010000174.1, read as the reverse complement.
TATGTGTCATCCCGGCACTGGGAGGAGGAGCTTTAGTATAACCAACCCTCTCTGTTCTCACTATCCTCTGCAGAGGTAGCTAGTCGTTTCTGGTTCTCATTGTCTATGCTTGTATGGGCTGCTGTCCTCGCCATGGCTTCGCTCTTAAAACATAAACTCTGCAGTTTTTTGTATGGCCCTAAGGGTCCTTTCGTTTTCCAATCCTCTCATCATATTGTACACTTAGACGTCAGTGGTCTGTGAAGTGTTCTTGGTCCCTCAACCTCGACATGTCCAGCAACCATTGTTGGTATATTGTTCTGCCGCCATGTTGGATACAGAGACTCCGTAACAGACTTACCACAACCCGAGGAAGTGAGACACAGGTGCCCTCTCTTCCAGACTTCTACAGAATGAGATGAGGGCTTTCATCACCTACTGACCCCCTCTGGGAATCATTCCGGTTTGGACCGTGTTGGGGGACGACCCTTCCTTAACAACATCTATAATCTACACATCTGTAATCTAATCAGACACCCTCTGATTTTCTCCTCTCCCACTTACTGATAACATTTTTCCTTTCTCTTTTAGGTAAGAAAATAACTCTTTATCATCATATGAATTTTAGGCTCATGATATAAACTTTCTGCTTCCTGTCTTCCTGGATTGCTCTTTAAATTAAAAAATCCATTTTGGGAAATATCAAGGAAGATCTTATATTCAGCATAGTTTCCCTTTGCAATTAAAAGCTTAAGTGTCAAGTCTTTTTTTTTTTTAGTGCATTAAAAAACCTATTTAAACATTTGTTTCCTTTAGTCCAGGAAGTACTCCAGAAGGGAAAGTGCATGACAAGAAGTGAGTGCTTCCTGAGTCATGGAGGTAAAACAAGAGCTACAGTGAGTAGAGGGTCTTGGGTGGTGGGAATTGATGGCAGTGGTGGAAAGTCAGTGCTTAAAGTCTTGACTGAGATAGTACTTGACTGAAATTTGGATCTCATCTTTGGAAGTACAAATTAGATTTTCAGATGTGTCTAAGATTATTTTGTGGCCATTGTCACCCCTGCTTTATGCCACCATCGTGACTCCCAAGATTTCTGGCTGCGTATTTGAGTGCATTTGACAAATGTAATCCTATCTCCACATGTCACCTTTCCCCCTCTCCTTCTGTGGCCCTCATCAACTGGTTTCTTTCTCTGTGACCTCCCACTGCTGCTGGCACTGACCTGAGGGCGGGGAGCTGCTCTAGACGATTTCTCCTTATCTGATATCTGCTACTCTAGTGACTTGCTCTCTACGATTTTGACCTGACCAGCTTGATCCTGTTCCTTTACTTTCTCATCAGTCAGGATACCTAAACGTGTGCAAATCAGGTTGCCAGGCAAAGCCCTGCTCCGCCTTTAGCTCATATAAAACTACAGTTGGGTTAATCTTTGTGACTCAAGCTTTTATCCACGTATGCAATGATTTCGGCAAGTCCCTGGAAGGGGAAAACGCTGTGACCATGTTCTACAGAGCAGTGGGCCCCAGGCTGATTTTTCTGACTGTATAGCCTGAGGAACAAGGAAGTGAAGAGGCCCCAAGGACAGCTCTTAATAAAGCCAAGTGGCACTAATTATCTTCACAGCTCTGCAAAATGCTCATCAAAAGCCTCTTCTGTTGTGCCAACCTTCTGGGCTCTCATTATCATTTGCAAGTGTTCACAGCACACGTGTGAACCAGGAAAGCATGGAACCAGGCCCTCAGAGGTGGAGAATCTTCCAGTAAGGAGTTTCTCATGACGCCTGCCTCCAGGGGATGTGATGAAAGACAAGGGCAGAATATCGACAATGGAATTCCAAATTTTACTGGGCAAGAATACTGATAAATATTTGAAATTAAATTATGTAATGGCAACAAGTAGGCAGGTGGACATCACCAGTCATATCAATATTGAGCTAGAGAAGAGTAAAATGGGATGGGGGGATGAGGAGATGGCAATTGCATAATGGATTTGTGAGAACTGTCATCTGAAGAAAGAATGCCTTAACACCTGTGAGACTATTTCCTTGTATGGGTAAGAATGTTACCTTTTGTCGAAGTGATTTATAATTTTATCTTGGGGGGATTAAGGAGTGCATTTGTTGTGATGAGCACCAGATGTATAGAAATGTTGAATCACTATATTGCATCCCTGAAACTAGTATTATACCATGTTAACTATCCAGAATTTAAATAAAATCTTTATTAAAAAACTCCTTTGTAAGTTTTGTAAGTGGGAAGCTACATGTAAAGTGCTCAGCATGATGCCTTTTTGGTGGCTATTTTTGTGGTCATCGCAAGTATTATGAATGGGTTCTATATTTATTAAAACCCAGATAAAAAGTTTTACTGTGGCCTTAAAGTAAGGAGTTGGTGTGAATTCTACAACAACATGGAATGTATAAAGATTCAGATAGAAAGTAGGAAAAAAGGGGGAATTTGGGAAGAGGTCTGGGAGACACTTGCTGATGGTGTATCATCAAGACACTTCTTGCAAGGTATCTTACTGAAGACTGGCTTTATGTTCTCTTACCCATTTCTCTTTTATTTGATTTTTTTCTATGACTTTATGATGTTGGTACTATAGTTCCCATTTTATAGGAAATACAGTGAGATTATGAATATTCCCCAACATCAAGCAGTTAGAAAGGAATGAAGCCAGGATTCAAACCCAGGCAGTCTAATACCAGAATCCATACGCTCACCAGAACATATGCTGTCTTCTTTCTCATAAATTCAAAGTGATTAGAGAATCTTAATTCGAAGAGGAAAGGCTAAATAAAATAGAAGCTGTCTACATTTAGAATTAAAGTACTTTAGGGGCATGAAAAAGCTCTAATGGTCATGATATTTTCTTTTTCTTTTTTTTAAAAAATCATTTAATGTTTATTTATTTTGAGTGGGGAGGTACAGAGACAGAGGGAGACATGGAATCAGAAGCAAGGAGCCTGGCACAGGGCTCGAACTCACATACCAGAGATAATTACCTGAGCTAAAGTAGGATGCTTAACCAACTGAGCCACCCAAGTGCTCCTGGTCATGATATTTTCTAAAGTCCATGAAAAATAGTCCGCTCACCCTACCCAAGGCAGCAGATTCATGGCCTCAGAAGGCACATTTCCTACCTCAGGTTGGGCAGACATGGCAATGCCTTGTAGGATTTCAGAACTGTTATGGCCAGTGACTGCTATGTGCCTGCCATTCTTCCCTTTTCTAATGGGTGGTTTTCTGTGGTTCTCCTCCCTGGCTCATCAGTGTAGGTTGGGTATTGGTGGGGCAGGAAGAAAACTTGTGTTCTGTGTGTGTATCTGTGTTTTTAAAATGCATAGCTCTTTACACCAAGGGAGTTGCATCTGGAACTGGTAGACCCAGAAGACCTAGACCTTGATCCAAATAATGTAAGTTTTTGAATCTTGTGTGGAGGTGGCAAGTGTACTTGACATGTGATTGCAGGGGTAGAATATGAGTATCTATGAACAATAGGGAAGACTCGATAATTGTTGAGAAAATATTTGCTCTACTCTTCTTCCACTGTGAGTCAAATATATTCCCCTGCTCTAGGATGCTGAGCTTGAACATGTGACTTCTTTTGGGCTGATGGACATTCGTGCCTCTGATGTAAGCAAAGACCTGAAGTGTGCTTTGGCAATGAAACTTTACCCACTTGTGCTTCTGCCATTGTTAGAAGAACACGTCCTGGGTCCTTCTGGCCTGTAGATGATGAGAGACACGTAAAACAAATCAGGAAGCATACCCCAGCTTGGTCATGCTGGCAAAACCCAACCTAGAGGAGCCAAATCCTGGCTGAGCCATCGACCTGTGCATGTGAGAATAAATGCTTACTGTCCCGTGCCACTGAATTTGTGGGTGTTTATCACACTACAGTGGCTAAATAAATATTCTGTGGTCAAATACCTTTGTGAATTTCTGCATAATATATACTTCATTTCAGAGATTTATAAAGTGTATTATCACACTGAAATCTGAGAAATCACTTAGTAAAGACAATGGTTTGACTTCATATAATCAAGTTTTCTAGACATCTTGGAGCACTAAATCCTTTTCTGGTATGTTAAAAGTAAAATAAATAAATAAATAAATAAATAAATAAATAATATTATATTTAATAATATAATTATTATTATTTTGACTGAACTTTTATTATTTTATTTTATTATTATCAGTTTGACTGAACTTTCTTTTATTAAAGACGGAAATTCTCCTTTATTGAGGAAAACCTCTTAATGAGCATTTTGACAATGAAATTTGAGAACCTCTAACGTATTATCTAATGTTTATTTAATTCTGAGAGGCAGAGAGGCGGAGACAGAGCAGAAGAGGGGCAGAGAGAGAGACACAGAATCCAAAGCAGGCTCCAGTCTCTGAGCTGTCAGTACAGAGCCTGATGTGGGGCTCAAACCCATGAACCATGAGATCATGACCTGAGCCAAAGTTGGATGCCTAACCGACTGAGCCACCCACGTGCCTCTCTAATGTTTATCTAAATGGAAGCTACTACAAATCAACACTACAATGACATATCACCTCGCACTTGTCAGAATGGCTACACTTAACAACTCAGGGAACAACAGGCATTGGAGAGGATGCGGAGAAAGGGGAACCCTCTTGCAACTTTGATGGGAATGCAAATCAGTGCAGCCACTCTGGAAAACAGTGTGGAGGTTCCTTCAAAAATTAAAACCCAACAATTGCACTACCAAGTATGTATCCAAAGGATACAAAACTACTAATTCAAAGGCATATATATACCTTGATGTTTATAGCAGCATTATGAACAACAGCCAAGCTATGGAAAGAGCCTAAGTGTTCATTGACTGATGAGTGGATAAAGAAGATGTGGAATATATATACACAAAGGAATATTAGTCAGCCATCAACAAGAATGAAATCTTGCCATTTGCAGCGACATTCATGGAGCTAGAGTATATTATGCTAAGCAAAATAAGTCAGAATAAAGATGAATACCATATGTTTTCATTCATATGTGATATTTAAGAAATAAAAGAGATAAACATAGGAGAAAAAAGAAATGCAAATCAGGAAATAAACTCTTAACTGTAGAGCATAAACTGAGGGTTGATGGAGGGAAGTGATTAGGGTGATGAGCTAAATGGGTGATGGGTATTAAGGAGTGCACAGGTGATGAGCACGGGGTGTTATATGTAAATGCCAAATCACTAAATTCTACTCCTGAAACCAATATTACCCTATATGTTAACAAACTGGAATTTAAATAAAAACTTAAAACTCAAAAAAAAACCAGATAGGCATTTTGCTATTAAAAGTTTGATTATGATGTATAACAATATATATATTATTTTTTATATATTGTTCTTTACAATATATAAAGAATTTTGAGTCTTCTTCCACTGGATTGGATTGGAATTTGGAAGACTAAGGAAGAGAAGAGAAATAGCAATAAAGCTAGTTACTCAAATAAACACTATGTTAATTTTGCTTTAGAGAATGAAGAAATAAGAGAAAAGGCCATGCTCCATGCTTGGTGTGATGTGGTACCAGGAAGGGTGAACACTCATGGAAGTGGGCATTCATGTCAACATTAATGGAAGCAGGAAAACAGAGGGCCAGGCAGGGCAATAGTGAGCCCTTGAGTGACTTTGGAAATTTGAGGGGAATTGTTCTAGAGTTTATTCTATACAAAAGATGGGAGTATGTGGCAGAGGTTTTAGCCCAAACATTTGTTTGCACCTGTATCAATGCATTTCTGCACATTTTCTATCATCCCCTGCAGTTATGTGGAGGCCATGTAACTGGATTCTGGTTCCTGGGATGTGGGAGGGAGGGAGGTAGACCACTTCCGGGCCTGGTTTTTAGTGGTATTTTGCATGACACTTCCTGGCCTTTCCCCTGCACTAGCATTCTTGAAAGGCACCTGTTTCAAATGTCATAGCTATGAGATGGAGGAGAACTGCCTCACACTGGATTCTTATGGGCAAAAATAAACTTAAGGGTGTAAAGCCACTGTGATTTTAAGATAATTTTTTAAGTTTATTTATTTGTTTTGAGAGAGAGAGAGAGAGGGAGAGAGAGAGAAAGCGCATGCAAGCAGGAAAGGGGCAGAGAGAGAGAAAGGGAAAGAGAATCCCAAGCAGGCTCTGTGCTGTTAGCACAGAGCCTGATGTGGGACTTGATCCCAGAAACCATGAGATCATGGCCTAAGCTAAGATCAAGAGTCAACCACTTAACTGACTGAGCCACCCAGGCGCCCATAAGGTAATTTGTCAATACAGCATAGCCTGGAGGACTCACCTTGTCACCCAGTGAGCTCTGGTGTATATGTGCACGTGTGTGGGGGGAGTCATAACAAATGTCCCCTTGGGCGGCAGGGGCTGTGGTTGGGCAGTGTCCATTGGCAATAAGTATGCACTGGACAGACTAAGTGTCTAGTCCACTCAGGAAGTAACAAATGACCTTGGACTCCTCTTGTGCTTTTTCCTCACTGGTGCAAATGAGGAATCCCATTAGCTCCCCTCGTCTGAGGACTCTGTTGAGAAGAGATGAAGAGAGTGCTTTGAAGTGGTTAAGGAACCTCTCTGCAAGTATTAGATCTCATTAAGTGGAACTTCCCGCAGGTTCTTTTCCTAAGTGGAAGGCAGAGGGGAAGGGAGTGGAACACGCCCAGATGGTTAAAAGGCACTTGTGAGACGTGTCGCTGGGAGCCCCTTGGTCTTCCTCTTCCTTTTCAAGCATATCTCCCAGTCCCACTGCTGTGCAAAGCCGTTAGAGAGTGGGGCAGAAGGGCAGTCAATGACACTGATGCTTTCGTTGTTTAAAAGCTTGATATTTTGTTCAGCATAGTTTTGGGTTTTTTTGCATTGATTTTGATTTTTTAATAATGTCACATAGTTATTTACCTTGTTTACTGCTTTTGGCAACACCTCAAGTTTTGCGCCCGAGGTGAGTGCCTTGCTCACTTTACCCGAGTCCTGGACCTGTTCTGGACTGTCCTGTGTGGCTGCCAAAGTCCCATCCATTGTCCCAGGAGTAGTCTCTGCGCTGTCCTGCCTCCAAATTTGCTCACGTTGGTCCCCTTTCCTGAAGAGTTTTGCCCATGAATACTGCCCCCCACCCCCACTTCTGCCCAAACTGTCACCTCCTCTGGGAAGCCTTCCCTGTCTGTCACAAGTAAAAATAATCTTGACGACACTGAATCCCTGCGGAACCTTGTGTACACCACCTCGCTTAAGAGTTTAGTAACCGTTACCTTGTCGGATGGGTTATCTTACCTATTAGATTGGACATGCCTTGTACACAGGCATGTGTTTTCTCTTTCTAAGACCTTTGTTTCCTTCTGTAGCTATTGCTCTTAGTTTAGAATTTCTATCACCTTAATGAATTAATGAATTACGTACTTTCATTTTCTTTTGGCTCTCCTAATTGCCAAAGAGAGCAATTATTTTGTTCTTCCCCTGCTTCTCTTATTTCCTTTTCTGATTTGAGAAGTGTTGAAATTCGATGACTGAACAAAATGCTTATGAATTGGGGGCTTAGAAAAGACTACAGCGTCGAAGATGCAGAGAGCTGGCAAAGGCCATGCCAGCAAGAAGAACTTGCCAATTTCTCCTCTGGGCAACATACTAGGCTTTTGTCTTTCCTATGGTCTCATTTGCTTTTGTGTGTGTGTGTGAGAGAGAGAGAGATCCTAAAATGAAACATTTGAACCCCAGGGAGGGCAAATTTAGAAAGCACCCTTCTTCCAGGATACGGCTACCTTGATAAGGGAGGCAATGGGCACAATTCTGACATCGTTCTCACTGGTGAAGTTAAAGCCGGAGACATCTCACTCCTCATGGGACTGTGCAGAACTGGGGTTCAGGGCTTTTAGCCCACACACAGTCGGCATGTTATAGGGCTTTGGGAGCTGGGGCTGGGACAGGGTGCCTTGTTATGAATCCACATGAACAATAATTGCCTTTCCTTAGAGATCACTTTAACCATCAACTGGGGACTTTGGAGCTTTTATACCAGCGATTAGTGTCTTCTCCTAAAGACATTTTTGTTGCAGCCAGGGGCGTGTAAGAAGAGGCTGCTCTCCAACCTGGGCTATCCCAGCCGGCAACTGAACAAAAATACCAGGGTGAGGGTGTGCATTTTAGCCACATTTCCCAAATCAAGGAAATGGAAAGGTTGAGGGCAGAGAGAAGTGCATGCTTGACAGACCGGAACTTGCAAGGTGCTTGAGAATGACCTGGTACAGGCTCTGACATTCAGGCAGCTCTGACATTGTTGTTTCCATGTTGATCAACTATTTTTTGTGTGTGAGGGGAGTGTAGGGGGAGGGGCAAGGTCATTGAGGCCCCAAGAAATTAACTTGTATCATCATAGCTGAGCAGATGTAGGAGGGTGGGGAACCACCCAGATCTCCTGCTACCCAGAACCGTAGTCTTTCCTTTACACCCTTAGGACCTTCAAGCTGTAGAAGACAAGTGACCTTTTAGGACACAGAGAGAAGTGGACTGGCCAGGTAAAGGTGCAGTGGGATTCAGGGGAGAAAATGGATCCGGTTCATGCTCAATTCAGATCCCCAGATCCAATTTCTTTTATTGGTAATTTCTCCCCCAATACATCAGTCCAACTAGCTGCCAAGGTCTAATGCTTTAAAGATGATCAAATATCTTCTTGATTCTGCTGCATTGCAACCGTGCCAGAAGACTTTCTGTCTATTTGCACAAAAGTCCCCATCAGCCTTCAGAGAGGAGTCGGCTACAAGGCAGGTATCCATGTGTGTCCTGTTGGGCTGTAGTAGTACACACATAATGCACGCAAAATCCAGTAATAAGGTACATTGGCTTCTGCATGCATTTCTGGTCCATTTTTTTAAAGTTTATTTATTTATTTGGAGGGTGAGAGAATGCAGGCAGGGGCGGGGCAGAGAGAGAGAGGGAGAGAGAGATCCCATGCAAGCTCTGCGCTACCAGTGCAAAGCCCGATGCGGGGCTCGATCTCGCAAACTGAGATCATGACCTGAGTCAAAATCACGAGTCAGACATTTACCCGACAGAGCCACCTAGGTACCCCATGCAGTTTTATTCCTAATGACAGTTCATTTACCAGCTCTTCAGTCTTCCGTGTGTGATGTCAGCTCTTTCTGTCTCCATTCCCTCATCTGTAAAACGAGGATAATAAAAGCTCCTACCTTATCAAGTGGTTGGGGGGTTAGATAAATTAACACCGAAATAGCCGAGAATAGTTTCTGTCTGTGTGGTTCTATGATTAAGGACAATATCCGTTCTTATGAAATCTCTTATTGGTAGACTAAGAAGCTCTGATTAAGGCAGTGGCTTTCTGTTCAGGAAGCACCTTGTTGGGTTGAGAATGGAAGGGAAAACCTATGCATGGCTTCTGGTCTTTGTGAATCTTGATTGATTTTAATGACTTCTAAGACTTCAGATGTTTTTTGCTTTGAAACACTCTTAGAAAATGAAAATAATCGCTTGAACATTTGTACAGCGCCTTTCCCTTTGCAAGGTGCTTCAAATCTTGGGAACTATAGTCATTCCATGAAGACATATTAAACCCTTACTATGTGCTGAGCTCCAGGAGCACATGCTCTTGCCAGGGGAAGACAGACTCAAGAGAGACTTTTCTCGTGAGAAGTACCATCTGCCCCTGGGGATGGGAAAGACAAGATGTTTAGACAGAAGAGGTAGCCTGTGGAAGGCACAGAGAGGAGAGAAAGCATGGAGATTAGAGAAGGTGTGCAAATAATCCCGTGTGGCTAGAGAGATGCGTGATGGGGGAGGGTGGCCGTGGGTGTGAGAAGTGAGGAGACATAAAGGGGCACAGGGAAGTAGGGAAGGGGGACCCAGTGGAGGGCTTTCCCCGACATGCTGAGGTGTCTACAAAATATCTTATCCTAGATGGGATGCCATGGCTGAATTCTAACAGGGGAGTTAGACGTGACAAATTAAAGTTTTAGACATATTCCTCTGGCCACAATGAAAAGCAAGAATTGGCAAGAAGGACATAGGAAGCCAGGAAAATTGTTAGTTACACCGCTGTTGTTTTGCTTCAGGCAAGCGATGACAAGCATTTGAAATAAAGGAGGATCTGTGTGCGATTTTGCAGAGAAAGAGCCAGAGTCCTGAGGTAGACATTCCCATCGTGGGGGGCGCGGTGGGGGGGGGGGCAGGATCCCATGTATCAACCCCTGCTGGAGTGACAGGGGAATTTTGGTTCAGAGGGGTTATTTAACTCCCAGGGGCTCACTAGCAAGAAAAGTGGGGGAATGTGTAATCTTATTCTGCAATGTTTGCCTCTACTGGCTTTCTTGACATAGAAGATGGCTTCTAATTCTCAGCACTCCCTTGAAGGTAGGAGCTAAGACCAGTCAACTCTGAGGCGCACACAGCACCTGCTGTATTTTGTCCATAGTACGTGTACAGTAAACTTAAATGAGAAATATGGTTCAGTTCTGTTTACAGCTTCCTACCTGGCTTCTCATCCTAGTGCTCTAAGGCACCTCTGGGTTCATGGCAGAGAAGAACCTCACCTTAGTGACCCAGTTCCTCCTTACTGCATTCACTGACTGTCCTGAACAGGCACTCCCTCTTTTCCTCCTCTTTCTACTGATCTATCTCATCACCTTGTTCGGGAACATGGGAATGGTCATCCTGATACGCGTGGATAGCCGGCTCCACGCCCCGATGTACTTCCTCTTGAGTCATCTCTCTTTTATGGACATTTGCTACTCGTCCGTCACGGTCCCCCAGATGCTGGCTGTGCTGCTGGAGCATGGGGTGGCTCTGTCCTACACACGCTGTGCCACGCAGTTCTTCCTTTTCACCTTCTTTGGCTCCATCGACTGCTACCTCCTGGCCATCATGGCCTATGATCGCTACGTGGCTGTGTGCCGGCCCCTGCTTTATGTCACCGTCATGACACAGAAGGCCCGTTTGGGTTTTGTGGCTGGAGCTTACAGTGCCGGTCTCTTCAGTGCCTCGGTGAGGACAGTCTCGGCCTTCACCCTCTCCTTCTGTGGAAACAATGAGATCGACTTTATTTTCTGTGATCTCCCTCCTCTGTTAAAGCTGACCTGTGGGGACAGCTACACCCAGGAAGTGGTCATTATTGTGTTTGCAATATTTGTCATCCCTGCCTGCATGGTGGCAATCTTGGTGTCTTACCTGTTTATCATCATGGCCATCATAAGGATCCGCTCCGCCGGAGGCCGGGCCAAGACCTTCTCCACGTGTGCCTCCCACCTCACGGCTGTGTCGCTCTTCTTCGGCACCCTCATCTTCATGTACCTGAGAGATAACTCTGGCCACTCCTCACAGGAGGATAGGGTGGTGGCTGTGTTCTACACAACAGTGATCCCCATGCTGAACCCCCTCATCTACAGCCTGAGGAACAAGGAAGTGAAGGAGGCCCTGAGGAAAGTTCTCGAAAGAGCTGAGTTGTCCTGACCATTTCCCACTTGGAAAGTCCTGAGAATTACCTCTTCAGCAGCACCAGCATCCTAGACACTCATTATTCACAGCACGCTTACAGCCTAAATGAGTATGTCATGGTACAAGATAGAAAAAGGAACTGGAACTTTTAGTTCCAGGGAGAGAAAAGAAGAAAAGGAAGAGACCATCTGCAAAGGGATTGGGGTAAGAGCTCTAAGTCCCAGGACAAATAACCACAGGATGTGCAGTTAGATCCCATGTCATCCACACGTGGCACATGTCACAGGCCTGTGACTATGAAACAAGATGACCACTTCTGCAAACTTTTCTATGAAAGATTTCTGTCATGTAGAGATATTGAAAATAATGCATCGTGAACTCCTTATATCCCATACCAAAATTCTTCTGTTGCTAATAGTTTGTTATTTTTGCTTTATCACATATATATAATCTGTTCATTTACCCGTCGATCAATTCATCCTTTGATCCACCTTATTTTTTAATGCATTTCAAAATCCTATCAGCAGTATCAGTACTCTTCACTGCTTTTCCCTTCAGAATTATGTCCTCATTAGGATTTGACAGTGAGATTATATTTATTTTTAATGATTAATTAAGGCCATAGGATGATGGCCCAGTTAATAAACCTGACCCCCCTCGAAATATTCTTCACACTCTAATAGTTCACAACGTGCCTCATAGGAATCACTGAAAAATGCCCACCATAACATGCCTGTCAATTCCTCTTCCCTTGTTCTTCCTTCTTCTACCTGTTCCATCCCCTATGTGTCACATCATTTGCTAAGAATCCACTTGTGAATTTATACCATTCCCACTTCCCGTAATAGTATCTGCCGTATCTCTATCTTCGATGTCCACTCTGTGTTCTTGCAGTTTTTTTACCTCAGGGAGGCAGAGCATTACATACACAGGGATCGTACCAGGTCCCTGTGTCTGCAGTAGTTCAACCTGCACCCAAAGACTTCTAGAGTCTGTTGGTTCTTGATTGCCACTTCTCTAACTTACAGGTGACTCAATCAAATGCAAGGCACTAGAAGGGAGCAGGACACCCAAGCCCTCATTTTCTGTTTTTATGTTGATCCTTACTCCTGGAATTTAAATTCTATCTCCCTGTCCCTTGGATTACCAAAAGCCAAGATTCCAGGTGTATGGAAAAGGGAGGCTGACAGTATCTTACAAACAGGGGGTGATTACAAAATGCTGTGTCACACAGCATACAGCTTTGCCCTGCTGTCTGAAAGTAGAGCCTTCCTATGAAACTTTTGTAAGCCAAAATGGCATAAAAAGCAAAGGAGCAATTACCATTAATTTAAGTGGAAACTTTTTCTGAGCATTCCCAAAACAATCTCTCTTGGACTTTTATTTATTTATTTTTAAAATTTTAATGTTATCTAATTTTTGAGAGAGTGAAAGAGTGCGAGTGGTGGAGGGGCAGAAAGAGGAAGACACAGAATCCGAAGCAGGCTCCAGGCTCTGAGCTGTCAGCACAGAGTCTGAACCAGGGCTCGAATGTACGAGCCATGAGGTGATGACAAGAACCAAATCAGACACTCAACCGACTAAGCCACCCAGCTCCTCTCTTGGGCTTTTCTGATACCTTAGGACACATCTTGCTAACAGATACACAAAATAAATCGAGATAAAGCACAGACACTCACAGACATTGCTTGGAGCTATGGTGGCTGTGGTGGCTATGGAGAAGCTAAGTGTGGTTCCTGGGAAGGGAGTGTGGCCGGGCCACTCTCCATGTTTAAGGTGCACACTGAACGTTATTTGCACCTTTTGTCATTTTTTTTTGTAAATGTGAAGATCCACTTTGGATTTTTTTTCAGTTAGCAAAAGCAGGTACGATACAGGTCTTTTGTAAAAGCAAAGTGGGGCAACGTGAAATTTTTAAAGGCAGAGAATAGCAGTAACGGGATTTTAAATAAGAAGACGCAGCTGGAGGAATGGCCAAAGATTCAGGGAGAACGTGTACAAAGGACACTAAATTTAAGCTTACTTACAGTAAAATAAAGCACATTAGAATCTTCAAAGACATTATGTGTGTTTCTAGAAGACAAGATGATTTAAAATGCATATAATCATCATAAGAAATACTTGATCCATTTAATAGTGGTTTGTATGCTTATTGAAACCCAGGTTGAAAATCCAGAGCTCCAAAAGAGGGATAGTTAATACATAGTTCCCAGGCTGACTGTGTTACAGGGAGTGGCAAAAGGCAAAAGTTAAGAAAGGAGCTAGAAAGCTCCGACTGGTCATGTGAAGTTACCTCCTGATGGAAGAGACAACATTGGGTCTGTGTGAGTGACAGCAGTGCACCAAAGAGCTGTTTGCTCTCTTGGAATCTTCCAGAATGCAGGGAGCACACATGAATCAAAAGGAACTGCTAAGAGAATTAGCTGTTATATCTAAGGATACAACTTATGCTCTTTCTGACGAAATTCTAAGGAGGCAGTTAAAGGCTGCTATTTAAGAAGAAGGGGCCAACTGAGCTGTCTATAGGAGTTAGTGGCTGCAAAGCCCCAGTGTTGTATATGGGACTTTTATTCACTAGGGAGAGTTCAGGGAAAGTTAAGAAAAGTGTCCTAAGGTATCCACTTATGTATGAAAGGGCAGACATGCTTAAATTTTTTTAAGCTCATTTATTTATTTTGAGAGAGAGAGCAAGCATGTGCAAGGGAGGGGTAGAGACAGAGGGAGAAAGAAAATCCCGAGCAGGCTCCACATTGTTAGTACAGAGCTGGATGTGGGACTCAGTCTCATGAACCGTGAGATCACGACTCGAGCCGGAATCAAGGATCAGATGCTTAACCAACTGAGGCACCCTGGTATTCCAAATTAGGTATTTACATTTTTTAAAGTTTTATTTATTTATTTTGAGAGAGACCGAGACAGCACAAGTGGGGGAGGAGCAGAGAGAGAGAGAGAGAGAGAGAGAAAGAGAGAGAGAATCCCAAACAGGCTCGGTGCTGCCTGTGCAGAGCCCAATGCAGGGCTCACACTCATGAAAGCTTGAGATCATGACTTGAGCCAAAACCAAGAGTTGGACCCTTAACTGACTGAGCCATCCAGGAGCCCCTAGTTATTTAAATTTTAAAAGGCCTGTTTTAATAGAAAATATATAGTTGATGATTAATCATTCCAAAATATGCATAGGGCATACTAGGTTATTTAGACCAGAAAATACCATCTGTGGGATGGTTTTGAATGTGGCTCTAGTACCTAAAAGGAGAATAAATAAAGGTCTTCTGGGGAGATAACCTTGGATATACAACTCCATAAGGAGATAGTGAGTATAATACCCTACCCAAACTCTCCTGATCTCACGCCTGGCACTCAGCAGGATGCTCCCCTCCCCCTTCCCAAGTGGTTTCCTCCAAGGAGAACTCGAATACTGTAAGCCAGGTCCTCCAGGAACTGTCAAAGAACAGACTTATTGGTATTATGGCATCTCTGCTGGGTTCAGGAACACTCTTAGCAGTGTTGTGGGGGAAAGAAAAGCTACAGCTCTACCAAGGGCAGGTGCAAGTTAGCAGAAATTACCTTCCACTGATTGCAGTAGATATGAGCAATAAGGCATGATTTGCAAGGTGTCAAGAAGGGGCCCGATTCCCTCTCAAATCCCCTTTCTTTTCTTTCGATTCCTTTGCTTGAAATCAGCTTCTATAGCTTTCTTTCCTGGGAACCTTAGGATGATGGAAAGAAGGCTGAGTGGTGACTGCCACTAACCAACAGTGTGTCCTTCCTTACGGGCGTTCCCAATTCTGTACCTCAGTTTCTCCATTTGAAAAACTGGGGATAGGTTAGAAAAAGAGAATTCTAAGAGTCCCGTTGTGGCCTGACATTCTATATGGCTTGGCTTTAACTCTGGGTAAGTGTAAATTATTTGAGGTGAGGACCCCGTCTCACCAGCCACTCTGTTCAGAAGGGACCCCCCCTTTGAGTCTGGGTTAGAACAAGTGAGCACCCGAGTCTAGGTAACCGAGAAGTATGGGAATGAGCGCTCAGGCCAAGGAAGATGGAGTGGTCAGAGATGAACTCTGAACACTTTGCATTGACCTTACATGGTGTGAGAAATAAGCCCACTGACCCAATCAAAGGAGGGATGTGGAGACTCAGAGCACAGTGGAGTGAGGCTGTAACCAATGTTCTTGCAGAAGCAGGTGCCTGATGGCCAGGCACACTCCAGGAAATTACAGCAGACAATTTATCTCCTAGTATGCAAGCCCCTCCCCTGGTTCCTCATTGACTGAGTACTACAGAGGTTGCAGCCTTACCCGGAAGTTGCCTATGTCCATGGAAGGCAAAAAGTAGTCTGAATGAAACAAATGTACATTCCCTGAGGTGACGCAGAGACTTTCAGTCCTTCTTCCCTTTGTTCTTTGGCACATGCTCATGGCAAAGCCCATGAAAATAAGCCCATGAAACAGAGAGAGGAAGAAGAACCAGGAAGTGAAGTGTCTATGGGCTTGGGATTCCATTGTTTGTGGGGGTTGGTGGTTCATACATATTTCCAGTAGGTTGTAAATCTACTGTTATTTGGTTATTTATGAAAATGAATCAACTCTATCCTTCTCATAGGTGGTCAGGCATAAAGCTTAAAGACATCACCAAACAGCACTTGTCTTTCCAATGCCTTCTTGATGGCAGTTAGGGCTGCAAGCAGGATGGAAATGTGAAGAGTTTTAACACCAACGACAGGCACATCTGCTTCCAGCTCTGCCACCTCTTGCTTCCCTGACTTGCTGCTTAGCCACCAGCATGAGGGATTCCCCGAAGTGCAGGGGCCGCAGGAATTTCTGGATTCTCCTGATCTTAACGCAGTGAAAATCTCTTCTTTTGTGTTCCCTCTCTCTGGGAATCTGACCATGAGTTCATGTGAGACCTTTTCCAGACCTTTCTGGGCTCCCTCGACTGGCCCTGAGGTAGGCATCTTGTCCCTTGGCCATATGACATCCTTCCTTGTGATTTTTTTTTTTTTACTTGGCACCAGGAAAAGTGATTTTCATCTTGTTTGTGGTGGAAATGCTGGGCCTTGTGAGGTGTAGACACAACCAGAGGCCATTGTTTTTTCTTCTTTGTGGAAGAAGTAGGCTTAGGAAAAACCAAAGCTGATATTCACAGACAGTTATGGACAATAGAAAAATTCTTGATGTCATGAGTGTCACCAGACCCAGTTGTCCCTACAATCTGGCTGCAACCTTCCCTGCATTCTCTGAGGTTTTGAGAGTCTTGGGGTTCAATTAGCCTGTGTGTTCCAATCATGTTAGGTGTTGGGCTTTTGTCACTTGTGACTAAGAGGACCTCATCAAGAAGCCCAGAATGACTGTAAGTATTCTCCTTTTAGGATTTCACTCTCCACCCTTGAGAGAAGCTGGACTGGATCCTTAAAGTCCTCTGGCTCCATCATTTGGAGATGTTCAGATACAGAAGCTCCAGGAAAACTTAGAGACAGCTTATAAGGAAGCCATGGAAGAAGCTTGTCCCGAGCATGCAAGTCCCTGACAGAATCTCAGGGTGGGGGTGGGGGTTAGGAAGGGCAGATGTGCATTTTTAAGAATTAGAACTGAATTGGGGTGCCTGGGTGGCTTAGTCGGTTAAGCGTCCGACTTTCGCTTGGGTCACGATCTCGTGGTTCGTGGGTTCGAGCCCCGTGTCAGGCTCTGTGCTGACTGCCAGCTCAGAGCCTGGAGCCTGTTTCAGAGTCTGTGACTCCCTCTCTCTCTGACCCTCTCCCTGCTCATGCTGTCTCTCTCTCTCTCCTAGAAATAAATAAAACATTAAAAAAAAAAAGAATTAGAACTGAATCAAGAAGTATTCACTTGATTATCTGGTCATCTTTTACTTGGGGTCTCCTCTGTATGGGGTCCAGAGACATCCTCATGAAGGTCTGAAAGAGAATATAGGAGTTCAGAGAGTGTATTGGGGAACCAGGCTGCTCGGGCTCAAACCCTAGCTCTTCCCCTCATTGTGGCACTATTGGTGGCCCAGTTCAACTGTCTGTGCCTACGTGTTCTCATTCCCTTAAAATGGTGCTCATAATGATACGTAACTCATAGGGTTGTTGGATGGATTCAATCAGCTAATGCATCTATCTGTCTCTCTCTCTTTCTCTCTCTCTCTCTCTCTATCTACCTACCTATCCACCTATCTATCAATGTACTCATCTATCTATCTATCTATCTATCTATCTATCTATCTATCTATCTATCTTCACCGTCATCATCATCATCATCATCATCTGTCATCATCTATCATCTTCGAAGAGTCAACTGGCATATAGTAAACAGCTTACATGATCTTTGCTATTATTATTCTATTCGATTTTCCTTTCACACTTTGGCTTAGCTACCACAGTGCCCTGAATCTCTAAATCAGGAAATAAAAGTCAGTCAGATCTGTAGTTCTTAGGAACAAACTTTCCTTTACTTTAGTTGTATAGGCTGCAATACTCACAAATGTGAAATTTTGATCTGTACTCTTTGAGGTTCATTCTGCTTTCTTTCTGGGGCTGACCTCATGATGACTGAATTGTCTTAAGAATTATCTGACAGTGGTTTAAAATTCTACTGTGGTTTCTTGAAAGTGGGGTTCTGGTGGTCTCAGCAGCCTGTGTCACCTGGAGATGGAGTGAGGTAGAATCACTACTGTTTCTGAAGAAAAACTATAGGTACTCAGCTACTGGACCGTCTTTAAGATGGAAGGAAAGGTCTCTCTTTTTTTTTAAGGTTTATTTACTTTTGAGAGAGAGAGAGTGTGTGTGTGTGAGCAGGGGAAAGGCAGAGAGAGAGGGAGACACAGAATCTGAAGCAGGCTCCAGGCTCTGAGCAGTCAGCACAGAGCCCAACGTGGAGCTTGAAATCATGAACCATGAGATCATGACCTGAGCCGAAGTTGTACGTTTAACCAACTGAACCACCCAGGCTCCCCTGAAGGAAAAGTTTTTTTTAAAAAGCTTCTGCGGGATCTGTCTAGTGGGATTTTACTCCCTGCCTGCCTCCCTACCAATCCCTTTCACAGTAGAAACAATTGCTCTTGGGGAAGCCCGTCTGCGCAGACTTAAAGGAGCCAGATTTTGAGATGAGTCATGAGGAGATGCCTTTTCTTGGAATGATTACGGCTTTGCTGTTTGGCATCTGGTCAATTGCTGAGCTTTTTCAGAGCTGTGCTGCCTGAAGCTCATCCATCCCTGGGACCTCTGATTCTGCAGGATACAAATCTGCTTTAAGTGAAAAAGAGGTTTTGTGGTCAGATATTTTGGAGGAATTGGGGAGGGGATAAGAAAGGTGAGAAGGTTTATTAATTATAGGACCTCATAGATTGGTTAATATGCTGCTATGCAAAATGAAGTTTCCACACGAAGGATACAGTATGTAGTGAGTTCCAAACTTGTGAGAACAATAAACCTCTTTTCCTCCCTGGAACCATCTGGGAAGCCTGTTACTAAGATGGATGTCAGGGCACCTGGGCGGCTCAGTCCATCAAGCATCCAGCTCTTGATTTCTGCTCAGATCATGATCTCACGGCTTGTGGGTTCCAGCCCCGCATCAGGCTCTGGCCTGACGGGATGGAGCCTGCTTGGGATTCTGTCTCTCTCCCTCTCTCTCTGCTCCTCCTCTGCTCATGTTCTCTCTCTCTCTCTTTCAAAATAATAAATAAACTTAAAAAAAAAAACAAACCAAGGTAGATGTCTACTCCCCATGGCAGAGGAACTGTAACAGAATTTCTGGAGGTATGACGATAGTATTCATGTTTTAAATAAATTCCCTGGGTCATTTTTTTGCCTCAGGAGAACCGGTTTGAGAATTGGCACTCTGGAGGAGAGATTGATTGCAGTTAAGAATTTGTTCAGTTTGTTGGGGCGCCTGGGTGGCTTAGTCGGTTAAGTGTCCGACTTTCCGACTTTCGCTTAGGTCATGATCTCGCGGTTTGTGGGTTCGAGCCCCGCGTCGGGCTCTGTGCTGACTGCCAGCTCAGAGCCTGGAGCCTGTTTCAGTCTGTGACTCCCTCTCTCTCTGACCCTCCCCTGCTCACGCTGTCTCTCTCTCTCCTAGAAATACATAAAACATTAAAAAAAAAAAGAATTTGTTCAGTTTGCCTGGTAGAAGTTTGTTCATGACTCACACACCTCACGACTCCTCATTTGCACGGTTCCGTTTCTACCAAATAGTGAGATTCCAGAATCACTGACTCCAGCACGTCTTAGCGATGGGGGAACGGAAACTTGTGCTTACAAAACAGTCTTCATTTGGGATCCGCTCAGAGCTGCCTTGAGTGGCAGTGGGCAAAGCCCTTGAGAAAATTCCCAGTTGAGATACAGGAAAATATTAAAAAAAAAAAAAAAAAAAGTACCTCCCCTTTGGTACAAGGCAGAAATGAGGCCAGACCAAGAACCAGCCTCGTCAGATGCTGCGGAGTGACGGCAGAACGCGAGATGAAGCTCATGGAGTTTGAAATTAGAGAGAAATCCTCAAAGATATTAGACACCTCGTTAGAAGTCACATGAAGATAAATTGCCTCTCCCTGGGGACTCCCCTTAGGGACCAATTCAGGCATGGTGCTGGAGCAGTGAATATAGGAAGCACTCGCAGGAGGTCTAGTGGTGGATCAGAAGATCAGGGAGAGAGGCTGGTGCCTTAGCCCTAAGATGCTGTCCGAGTCTGAAAAAAAGACCCAGGAAGCTCCAGTGACAGGGATTTGCTGTTTTGTCATAGGTGAGAAAAAAGAGATGGACTCCATGAAGCGAGAGCAGACACAGAGGTCTGGAAGCGACCTTACCCTCCCCCAGGTTGCTATAATTTCAGACTCACTCTGTATTGTTGTTTATTGAAAGGGAACGAAGACAGGATATTTGAAGTCCGGAGGGGAAAAGCGACTCGCTTAGGGTCACGCATCTTGTGTGGATGAACCCGAACGCAGGTCTCTTCTGGTTGGTGGGTCCCATGGCTTCAAAGTTGAATTTCTTTTCTTTGTTATTTTCCCTAATGGGTCAGCTCCATATTGGCTTGGTGGCTGGTGCATGGGGTCATCAAACAGGATCGAAGTCCTCCTTTACAGCCCTGCCCTAGAACCCTGGTAAGACTCCAAATCCCTTAGCTGAAACCCTTCCAATAGCGATTAGACACCAGACTGCAGAAATATTCCTGCTTTCAAATTTGGATGCTGTCTGTTATCAAACTACTGCTTTTTCCCGGGACTGTGTGAACAATCAAACCATGTTTATGGAGTTTTGTTAGGTGCTGAAAAGAGCTTATGTTTGTGGTTTTGATTCCAAGGTTATTGCTAGTGCTTACAAAAAGCAACGAATGAAAACCCTTTAATAAGCCAGCCAGCCAACTCTAATTAGGGTAACAGCTATTTGTTAAACATGCCCGTTTTTTCGACTGAGAATAGAAATCTTCCTACAGCAGAGCCCATTGCCGATTGCTAATGGGCTTTTTTTTTTTTTTTAATTCATGCTCCTTTGTTCATAGGATATAAATTTTCCTTCCTTAAAACATTCATTTACAATTTTAAATAGCTACTATATATACGTGGAGTGCTTTTAGCCTTCCTAAACACTTTTGCATCTGTTTTAATCTATGCATTAACCTTATCTCTTAAGGAGGGCAGACATTATGATCTCCTTCTGGTAGAAGAGGAAACTGAGGTTCAGAGAGGTTAACTGCCTTGTGTAAGATGAAACAGCTAATTGGGGACAGGGTTGCAAATACAGGAGCTGACTTGAAAGTCAGATAATCACTTGCTGTCCGTTCTTAATGTAATAGGAACTTTCATCAGTTTTCTCTTCTAGGGAGCTCTTTATTTGTCCATTTCCACTAAGACTGCAAGGTTTGTTCAAGTCGAGTGCCTCCCGCCAGACACCCAATTTAAAGCTTTCTTGCTGAAAATGATTTGCACTCTTCTTCAGGGTCCCCTCACCTGGCTCTTGTCCTTCCTCACAGGCAAACCGCCAGGTGGATGGCAGGGAAGAATGACACTGTAGTGACCGAGTTCTTCCTCACTGCGTTCCTAGAGCATCCCGAGTGGGGGCTCCCTCTCTTCCTGGTGTTTCTGAGTTTCTATCTACTCACTCTGCTGGGGAACGCGGGAATGGTCATCCTTATCCGCGTGGATGGCCGGCTCCACACCCCGATGTACTTCTTCCTTGGCCACCTTTCCTTCGTGGACATCTGCTACTCGTCCGTCACAGTCCCCCAGATGCTGGCTGTGCTGCTGGAGCACGGGACAGCTCTGTCCTACACACGCTGTGCCGCTCAGTTCTTCTTGTTCACCTTCTTCGCTTCCATCGACTGCTACCTCCTGGCAATCATGGCCTATGACCGCTACGTGGCCGTGTGCCGGCCCCTGCTTTATGTCACTATCATGACCGAGAAGGCCCGCTGGGGCTTACTGGCTACAGCTTACGTGGCTGGGTTCTCCAGTGCCTTCGTTCGAACGGTCACAGCCTTCACCCTCTCCTTCTGTGGAAGCAATGAGATCGACTTTATTTTCTGCGATCTCCCTCCTCTGTTAAAGCTGACCTGTGGGGACAGCTACACCCAGGAAGTGGTCATTATTGTGTTTGCCACTTTTGTCATGCCTCTTTGTGTGCTGGTGATCTTGGTGTCTTACCTGTTTATCATCGTAGCCATCATGAGGATCCGCTCCGCCGGAGGCCGGGCCAAGACCTTCTCCACGTGTGCCTCCCACCTCACGGCTGTGTCGCTCTTCTTCGGCACCCTCATCTTCATGTACCTCCGAGGCAACTCAGGCCAGTCCTCGGAGGAGGACCGAGTTGTGTCAGTGCTCTACACAGTGGTGACCCCCATGCTGAACCCTTTCATCTATAGCCTGAGGAATAAGGAGGTAAAGGAGGCAGTTATAAAAGCTCTGAGCAGGTCAGAGGCTTCTGGAAGGCCCTAGATGGACTCTTGCCAAATATGTCATTCCTTAGTTTCCCTGTCCTTTCTTTCTTTTTGTTTTTTTTTAAGAAATTGAGTTGTTTCTTTTTTTTTAAATATTTTTAAAATTTATTTCTAGGAGAGAGAGAGAGACAGCGTGAATAGGGGAGGCTCAGAGAGAGAGGGAGACACAGACTTTGAAACGGGCTCCAGGCTCTGCACTGGCAGTCAGCACAGAGACCGACGTGGGGTTTGAACCCACGAACTGCGAGATTATGACCCAAGCGAAAGTCGGAGGCTTAACTGACTAAGCCACCCAGGTGCCCCCCCCCTCCTTTCTGTCTATCCTCAAATATCACTGAGTTGGGGAGACATTCCCAGACAACCCTACTTCATATTGCACCTGAATTGCCCACCTCCACTTTCTGATTTATTATTCTATGTCATACTTGTCACCATCTGATGTACTACGTACTACATATTTGATATCATCATAATTCTCACAAACTAGAAGGTAACCTACATGAGAGGAGGCATTTTTATCTGTGAGACCCACTTCTGTGCATTCAGTGCCTAGCCTAGCACTTAGCACATAAAAAGCACCAGTAAGTATTTGTTGAATAAACGCATTAATCTCTGGCTCCAGTGTCTACCTTGCAGTTCCAATTTCCTTGTCCTCAGGTTTTTTCCTTATCTTCCAGGTGGGTTGACCTACTTTATAGGCCTAGATTTTTGAGGATCCAGGGCATAAAAGAGCAGGGACCATGTCTGTCTGATTTGCTAGTATCTATTGAATTCTGTAAATAGCCAGGCACAACACACACTTGATGAGCGGAATAAAAAGTTTTGGAAAATCCAAAAGCTACCTACAAAGGGCAACTACTGGTTGGATCCGAAGGGATTTTCCAAGTCCCATCGTTTATTCTTTCATTGTTTTCCTTCTTGCTGTTCCTGCATTTTTAGAATCATTAATAATAATAATAATAAATTATAGATAGTCACTATCATTTATCAGGGCCGTCATCACCTTCCAGGAATTATGATGGGTGCCACAGGAATTATCTGATTTGCCTCTTTCCACAACCCCGGGAGGCATGTTCCATGATTACCCCTGCTTTGTCGGTGGATGAGGCACCAGAGACTCAGAGAGGCTGAGCAATTTTCTCAAGGGCAGCAAGCAACCAACTGGTCAAGTGGGACTTCCAAGCTGGCAAAGCCTGAGCTCTGAATTGCCACACACACACAGTCTTCTGCTATGATCTACTGTCTACTCTACTCAGTCATTCAATCTGGAATTTATTGTTATTGCCTGTTTCTGGTTCTTGAAGAAAAGAGAAAAGTCCAATCTGTAAAGGTAGTAGGCAGTCAACACACTTATTTTATAGCCCTGATGTACTAGTGTTGTGTAAGGTAACAGCAGGTGTCTGTGCGTGTGTATGTGTGCATGCGTGTCATTGCATATGAGCAAATGAGGTGTGTAGATTAAATAAATGCAGCTTCTGAACTTCAGGAATTTTCATTTTCAGGACATAGGACAAGGCTTTTAGGAAAGAGTTGGGTGGGCATGTTTAGGAAAAGGTATAGGGGAAAAAATTGCCCTGGGAGCCAAGGAATTTGAATTCATGTATCAGTCTTTATTCCTGTTTTTTGCACAAGTCACTGACAAGCTGCAGGATGGGGTAAAGCAACTCCACCAGGTGCATCTTGGGGACCAATTTTTCCAATATTAACTGCTATGCAAATGTTCATCTGACATATCAGCTCTTGTGGCAGGGAATAGAGGCAAGCATGTCATAGAAGAAGCTCAGCATTTAGCACCAAAGTGTCCATGCTGTCATTTCTTAGCTGTATGGCTTCAGACTAGTTAGGGTTGGTCACTCTGCTTTCTCAACTGTGAAATAAAACTTATTGAGCAAGTGCCCTGGGCCAGGTTTTATGTGTATCACATTTATTCTCACGACAACTCCTTTCATGTGGAGAAACAGAAGGTACTGGGGGAAGTTCTATAAACATTAATTAGTTTGATTATGGTGATTGTCCCAGGGCCTACAACCCAATGAGCACCCATGGGCCTCTTCATTTCAGAACTGTCTGGAACAGTGTCTTCTGGGCTGAGATTAGCGTTGGGTCCAGACACCTGCAGAAGTGGAGGTCACCAAAAATTTTTTTAACTTACCTCTTAAGGTAATATACACTTAAACACACACTTAAATTAATGCTAGCCACCAGGCTAAAAGCTTTACATGAATGATTTACTTTAGTCTTAACAACTTGAGTGGAAAGTAATTCTGATTGACCTCATTTTGCAAAAGGAAGATAATAGACCCACAGAGGTGCTATAACTTGCCCAAGTTCTGCAGCAAGAAAGTGATGGAATAGGGAGTACCTGATCCCAAGTCTTTCTCACTCCAAAAGTTCTGCTCTCAAATACCATCCCCCTTGTGTGTTTCCCCCCTCTCCCTCCCAGGCCCCAAGTCTCAGTTGCAAATCATTTCAGAAGTGTCTGGATTTTAGTTGCTTCCTCCAATAAATAGTTCATCAGGCACCAACCTTGCCTTCACATCTTCCTGTTCAATCTTCAGTGATTGTATAAGAATTCAAGACCCCTTTCCAGACACTGATCATTGTTATTGCTTACTATTTAATAACATTTAATATATATTTAATTATTTTGTTCTATCATCTATATCTATCTATCTATCTATCTATCTATCTATCATCTATCACGTATCTAGGTATCTATCTACCTATTATCTATTATCTATCTATCCATCCATCGTCTATCTATCCATTATCTATCATCATTTATCAAATCTGATCTCTGTTTCTAAGAGTTTGTTTTTTTAGATTCCACATACAAGTGAGATCATACACTATTTCTCTTTCTCTGTCTTTCTTATTTCCTTTCCAATGCAATGTTTAATAGAAGTAATGGCAGTGCATGTTCCTGTCCTGTTCTTGATCAGGGAAAGCTTGTCAGTCTTTCATCAATCACTGTGTGGGTTTTTCATAGATTCCCTTTATCACTTTATAGGAGTTTCCTTTGATTCCTACTTTGTTGAGAGTTTTTTTTTTTTTTAATTTTTAACTTTTCTAAATTTTTATTTAGTTTTTCTAAATGTTTATTTAGTTTTGAGAGAACATAAGCTGGGGAGGGCAGAGAGAGGGGACAGCATATCTGAGGCAGGCTCTGCACTGATAGACTGACAGCAGCCAGCCCAATGTGGAGCTCAAACTCATGAACCATGAGATCATGACCTGAGCCAAAGTTGGACATTCAACCAACTCAGCCACCCATGTGCCCCAAGAGTTGTTTGTTTGTTTTTTTCAATCAGGAATGGATTTTGGATTTTGTCAGAAGACTTTTCTGTATCCACTAGGATGATCATACAGTTTTATTTTGTGCTTTTAATATAGTGGATTACATTGATTGCTTTGGGAATGTTAGAGAATTCTTGTAGTTTTTGGATAAACTGTACTTGAATACAGTGTAGTATTGCTTTTATTATCAAAAAAAGTAAAAGATGTTCCTTAGTATTCTTGGTTGGTTAAAAAGATCACAGATGGTATTGCCTAAAGCCATATGCCAGTTTTAAAAGGAGACTGTAGTTCTGAGTCATCTAAATACCTCTATTAAAAGGAGAATAGAGAGAGGCATAAGCAATGGAAGGAAAACGGGAGCAAAGAGGAAAAATGAGTTGTTTTCATCTTCTGGGAAATATGTTCTGCGGGAGACAGTTTCCATGTGGGCTGAACTCTGAGAATGTAGGACCGGTGAAGAGGTTGCCGGGAATGTCTGCCCGGGTGACAGGAGCAGATCACAAGGGAAGATCAAAGGGCTGATAGTTGACCTCCTGTGGTATTTGAAACAGTTGATCCCTCTTTTCTCTTTGAAGAATTTTCACTTTCTTCCTCAGTATTCCTGACACTGCTTTATTCTGGTTCCCTACCTCCCTGGCTCCTGCTCCTCTGACTTTGCTGGGTCCTTATACCTAAATGTTAGACTCCATGCAGGGCTAAGTCATAGATCTTTCTCTCTTTCTGTAGCTACCCCTTAGGTAATTTCATCCAGTTCCAAGGATTAAGTTCTTACTTAGACTATTTTATTTATTTTATTTGGGACCGAGGGGCAGGAGGAGACGGAGAGAGAATCCCAAGCAGTTTCCAAGCCCATTGTGGAGCTGATGTGGGGCTCTACCCCACAGCCCTGGAATCATGACCCGAGCCAAAATCAAGAGCTGGACACTCAACCGACTGAGCCACCCAGACACCCCTTACTTAGAGCATTTAAATAAAATTCGAAGTCTTCACCATGGCCTGAGAAGATTCAGCCTGGTTGGGTCCTCAACTACCACCATGACTATATTTAATTCTCACCTCATTTCCCCTCATCCACTCTGGTTCTCTGAGGGTGTCACCCTGGTCCCACAGCAAGATCTTCCACCTGCAGTCCCCTTTTCTTGGGATGTGTTTGCCCAGATCTTCTCATGGCGCACTCTCTTACTTTATTCAGTTCTCTACTCAAATACCCAAGAAAGGCCTTCCCCAACTCCTGCACCTCTCCATCCGGAATAGCTATCTCACTCTGAGTCATTGTCTACTCTCTGTTCCGAGTTCATTTTTTATCACAGGCCTACTTACTATCTCATATTACAGCCCTCATTTATTTATTCATTCCTTCATTATCTGTCTCCTTCTCCATGAAGGAAAAGCCAGGGAAGCAATGGCTTTTAAACCTCACTAGGTATTTTAAAACTATTTGTTTGATAAATAAAATAATGCACCATTGCTGAAATGTTTTCCATTAGGTCTTACAAGTCATGCTTACCCAATGTATGGAATTTTTTCAGTGTGTTTTTCTAAGCATTTCCCTTGCATTTGTGTTACTTACACTTAAGTGGTAAGGATTTCTGCTAATTTATTCATAAGTCCACAAGTTGGTTTTCCTCAGGTATGACTAGTAAAAAAGCACTAGAATAGCATAACATTCACTTGACAGTGCTTTGCACAAAACTTTATGTATCCTAAATGTAATGACATCAATTATTGACTAAATATTGTTTTTGCTTATCCAGTCTTATAAATCACTTAACATTATTTTCATGTCAATTTCTCTCTTTGGTCTGTGAGTGCACTGAGGGCATGGATTGTGAATTATTCATCCTTTTCATCCCAGGGTCAGAGTCAGAGCCTAGTAAATTGATGGTTTACCGTAGATGTTTGTTGAAATGATAAATAGAAGGATTCTTTAAGAGAAACCAAGCATCTGGGGCCAGATGTATGCCTCTCCTTCATGAAAACTTGTCAAGGTTTTTATAAAAGTTTGTGGTTCTCTATTTCTGTAACCGATTGCATTTTGTGTCTTCAGATAAATCCTAATTCACTTTCTCGGGTAAATTCCCAACTTGCATACAAGCTCATCCCTAGTCAAATCAGCTTCCCTGTTACTCACTGAGGATGGAATACCTTAGAGTGGATGTGGTCTTCCTTGGAGCCTATGAGCTGGAGGTGACAGAGGACTGGCCCACAAGGTGACCACCAATTCAAACCAAAGGACACGGGTCTAACCCTTCTGGTTCTCATTCTATCACATATAGGCTGGATGAAAGCAGAATAAAGAGAGAAAAGTACAGATCTACCTAATGGATGTTTAAGAGAACATCATGGAACAGAAGATTCTGGAACCATGTTAAACATGGTAGTGTAATAGGCAAGACATTTTATCTTACTTAAAATTTAAAAAAGTACTTTTCTTCCTAAAGCAATAGTCACTGCAAAAGGATAAAGCAAGAAGAGCATGATATACATCCCTCCATTTTATGAAACAAAATCACTATTTTGGTTACAAAGTGTTGTATAACGAACCATTCCAGAATGCAGGGACTTAAAACAAGGACAGTCATTTTATTGTTGTCTCCCACAGTTCTAGGGCTTGATGGGACTCAGCAGGCAGTTTTCACTTGGGGTCTCATATGCCTACAGCCCGAGCTGACGCTGGGTCTGCTGAATGTTCATTCACTTACTTGTTTTTTGAGACTCAGAGTCTCAAAGGCTGGAACAGTTGGAGCTCCTTGGGCATCTGCCTCTTAGTCTCTGTGGCCTGTCCACATGGTCTCTCCAGCATGGCAGCTTCGGAGCAGAGGGAGTTTTTACAGGGAAATTCATGGCTCCAGAGGTGCACAACTGGAAAAAGGGCCAGGTGGAGGCTGTACTGGCTTTTCTAAGGGTCTTGGAAATCATGCAGCACCTGTGGGGTACTCTCTTAATCAAAGCAGCTCTAAAGCCCTCCATGTTCAAGGAGAGGGACACAGACTCCATCTCCTGATGGAGAAGCAGCAAACTTCTTCAAGAGCCTGTGAGATGGAAACGTTGTTGTGGCTGTTTTTTGGAAAATACGATCTGAAACAACCACTCTTAATATTTTGCTGACTCTCTTCCTAGGCATCTCTGTGCACATGCCGTTTTACATAAATGGGCATAGTGATAATGCTGCTGGAAAGCCTTCTTTGTACATATCAGACCAATTGCTATGTTACAGAAAAAGAAACTGAGGTTGGTAACATGGTTTGTCACAAGTGAGTTTACTGCAGAGTCCAAGTCTCTTGATTACAAATCTAGGACTCTCTACCTCGCTTGTGGAAGAGTGAAAGCAGGATTCTGTGGTTCATGTTGGAGCTGTGAGTAGACCAGGGTGGATTCTGAGGTATTTGAGGAACAAGGGCTTGGAGGCCAGTTTGGTAATTCATATAAAAGCAAGTGGATTTTAAATTTATAATGAAAAAAATCAAATGAAGCATAAGAGGTTAAGAAACACCAGAGAGAAAGGCTGGTGGCTGGTTACGTATCTCCTCTTGTGGAGGTTGGCTTTTTACAAGTTTAGAAAAGAGGAGAAGTCTTAGATTGGGGATGAATAAACTTAGTTTGGTAGAGAAGGTAGATTGGGGTTGGGAGCCAGAGACAGTTACAAAACAAGGAGTTTTTTTTTTACAGTGTCTACGATATACTAAGAACTATGGCTATTGTCTCACATACATGTCCGTTTACTCACAAACAGCATTAGGACGTTCGGATGATGATTCCAATTTTACAGATGAAGAAAGCAAGTTTCAATGCTTGAATAATTTTCTATGGATCATGCAGGTGAATCCCAACTTCCTGAAAAGCCAGGACTTAGAACCAAATCTCTTCACACTACAGTGCAATTGTTAGAGAAATCAAATTAATGAATAAAAGCTTGCTCCAGAGCTGAAAATATTTTTTTTTAATGATTTGGACACAGAAAAAGAACATGTTCTTCTGACAAGCTATAGAGTATATTTAAGGTAGATGTCCGAAAGATGTTTCCATCAACCAGTAGGCATCCAGATTCACAAAAATCCCAGAGCTGGAGCGGAACTCAGAGTTCGTGGGGTTCAGTGATTCATTAACACATCAGGGTCACCTGAGGGGTGTCTCCACAATACAAGTGCCTGATTCCTCCATTGGAGTCTTGATTAGTAGATACAGGGTGGGGTTTGGGAGGAAAGGAGTAGCCTTTCTTATCCTCAAGGAAGTCCAAGTTTTGACTCTTGGTCTAATCCCCTTTGCCATGAATTTCAGAACTTTCCAGGTGTACGCTGGATTCAAGATACAAGACAACCCTATTTAAGTGGCTTTGAAGCTACTTGACCACTTTTATCTATTAAAATTGGTTATGGAAGAATTTGTAATTGATGAGCAACTATATTTGCTGAGATGCAGCTGTATCTGAAAAGGGGTGTTAGTCACATACCTCTAAGGGGACTATCAAGAACAAGACATAATGACTAAGGAACCCAAGAGCTGAATTCTTTATGAGCTGAGGTGGTCCACACCCAACAAGAGCTCTCTCTCTCATGACCATGCACATGCCAAGCATGGAATGAATGGGATATTTAGAAGGCATGCCTTCTATATGAGACCTCTGCCTCCTCCCTCAGTCATGCTCTCTCTCTCTCTCTCAAAAACGAATAAACGTTAAAAAAATTTTAAATGAAGCCTCTATCATGATGTCATTGTGTGTGTTGTGTGGCTGTCCCGTATCCTTAAAGTTTTCTTAAAGCTTGATTCTTGGTGTATTTTGTGAGCTTAATTGCCAAGCTGAACCCAAGACCACTGCAGCTGGTCAAGGAGAGAAGGCATTGTGGGGTCTGAGAATGTGAATTCTCAAAGAGTTCCTATAGGTAATTCTGATGTATACCCTCATCTGGAAAGAACTGGAACAAATGACTTTGATTTATAGATGAGAAAGTAGGCTCAAGAAACTGAGTTGCCTTGCCTTAAGTCTCATAACTGTTTGGTGGAAGAGTCAGGACCAGAACCAATGTCTTTGATAGAAATGCTCTCTGATTTTCCATTGAATGCATTTCTCCAAATGTGTTTTGTACACTAGTCGCATGAACTACTTTGTGATGAGTCAGGTTCTATATGATTGAAGAAGTTGAATAAGTTCAGTTGTGAGAATTGCTGCGTACTGTACTGCCTTCCTATAGATTTATACTACACCAAAGGCTCTAAGAAGTTGTCTAGTGAAAACCTTTTCTTCACGTAGCTCAGAGTTGCCTCACGTCACTTGGATGTGGGACCCTTCTATGAGCATCTCACTGAATAGTGGTTTTGGCAAAACAGACTTTGAGAAAAGATGACCTAGAGAAATCTAGATTGAATAAAGGAATTAGTAATAACTGTCTTCAAATAAATAAATAAATAAATAGATAAATTAGTAAGTAAAACACGACTGTCCCCAAAGCTGTAAAAGGTACTACATGCACTTGTTATTGTCTAAGTTATAAACGATTTGAGCCGAAGTTTGAAGTAACATAGATGAGAATCAAAATATGTGCTTTCTATGTGACTTACTGAGGGGATTAGGGCCTTGTTTCCAAGACCAGAGCTATGTGGGAAAGCCCCAACCCCTCAGAGGTTGGAATAGGAGGCAGATTTAAGGTGAAACATCACATCTATGCCACAAACACTAGGCAGAATCATCCATCTGGTTATGGGGATAAAGTTAATTCAGATGCCCAGGGCATCAAAGGGAAGAACATTTTCCTACTGATGAGCTTTCTTAGGGCACCTTTCATGTCTTTGTTCCGCAGGCTATAGATGAAGGGGTTCATCATGGGTATCACCACAGTGAATAGCACTGCACCAATCTTATCTCCGTCCTCGAGGTGAGTAGATGAGGGGAAGAAGTAGACCACTACAATGGTCCCATAGAAGAGCAATACACCTGTCAGGTGAGAGCCACAGGTGGAAAAGGCTTTCCACTTTCCATCTGTGGATGAGATTCTCAGGACAGCCCTGACAATGTGGATGTAGGAGAAGAGGATGAGGGCAAAGGGGAAGGTGACAACTGATAAGCCCATGATAAATAATACAAGTTCATTGGCCCTTGTGTCTGAGCAGGACAGTTTGAGCAGAGGAGCCAAGTCACAGAAGAAGTGTGGGAGAGTGTTGCTGTCACAGAAGAGCAATGGAAGGAGCAGAAGGGTGTGTGTTAGGGCAACGGCGTTACTGAGGAGCCACGGAATGACTGTGAGTGAAACGCACAGCCTGGGTTGCATGACGGTCACGTAGTTCAAAGGATGGCAGATAGCCACAAAACGGTCATAGGCCATGACGCCCAAGAGGAAATTGTCGATAACGACAAACACGATAGAAAAGTACATTTGTGTGATGCAGCTCTCGTAGGAGATGGATTGAGTCTTGGTCTGAATATTCACCAGCATCTTGGGGACTGAGGTGGATGTGGATGAAATATCAGCAAAGGACAGATTGGCAAGGAAGAAATACATGGGGGTGTGAAGGTAAGAATCCAAGCCAATGGCGAGGATGATGAGTCCATTCCCAACCACAGTGACCAGGTACATACCCAGAAAAAGCACAAAGAGGACCTTCTGCTGCTCGGCCTGGTTGGAGAGTCCCAGAAGGAGGAACCCAGAGATGGCAGTTCGATTTCCTTGATGCATATCTCTGCTGATCTGGAGAAAGGGACACAAAGTCTTCATACCCCCGAAGAAAAGCCAGTATGGGGGGTGCCTGGGTGGCTTAGTAGGTTAAGCGTCCGACTTTCACTTAGGTCATGATCTCGCGGTTCGTGGGTTCGAGCCCTGCGTTGGGCTCTGTGCTGACTGCCAGCTCAGAGCCTGGAGCCTGTTTCAGTCTGTGACTCCCTCTCTCTCTGACCCTCCCCTGCTCACGCTGTCTCTCTCTCTCTCTCCTAGAAATAAAAAAGAAAAAAAAGAAAAGAAAAGAAAAGAAAAGCCAGTATGGCTGCAGCCCTTGGAGGGGAGTGGAGAAAGATTACTTAATAAGCAACCACGTCAGCAGTGCAGAGACTCAGGAAATGCCTTCAAAAGGAAAGACACAACCACCACGATAGATGCTTCTCAATGAACACCTTTTAAACTTGAACATGACTCTGACAGTGATGGTTATAGTCAGTTCCAAATGTAGTTAAATGCCTTAACTAAGGACAATAGGCAAGGTGTACTCCATATTCTGAAGATGCTAGATACCCTGGAAGGAATTACTTAAAAATGGCCCTAACACCTTTCCTAGCATTCACCTTCATCTTGAAATCAAAGAAGGCAGGACTGGGGAGAGTCACTGAGGGAAGAGTTTGGGAAGGAGAACCAAGTGGTGATTAGGAGAGCTTCCTGAAATATACTGCAGGGTGGGTGCTCCTGCCCACTCACGTTAGGGGGAGGATGCGGAAGAGCTGCTCTTGGAGAACGTGTACAGGAAGGGAGACCAGAAGTTCATTTCATTTGTGGCTAGATGGTAGGTGAACAGAGAAAGTTTAGGGGACCTATAAGAATCTAATGACTTGTGGGGTGCTTGGGTGGCTCAGTACGTTGAACATCTGAATTTGGCTTAGGTCATGATCTCATGGTTCGTGGGTTCAAGTGCCAATCAAGCTCTGTGTTGAACTCTTGCTCAGAGCCTGGAGCCTGCTTCAGATTCCATGTCTCCTCGCTCTGCCCCTCCCCTGCTCACACTCTGTCTCACTCTGTGTCTCAAAAATAAATAAATGTAAAAAAAAAAAGAACCTGAAGACTTGTGTTTGTATGACACTTCTAAAGATGGAAGTCTTACTGGATTAGCCTCCTATGGCTGGAGGAGGAGGGGAAGCATGGTGGGGGGCGATTCTTCACCCCCACCCTCATAACATGAGTAGGTGAGTTTCCTATAGGCCATGTATGTGCTGTTGATCTTGCTGGGCTCAGGATGCTTTGTTGGAACTCCACCCAAAAGGCAGCCAGCTGGGGCAGAGGAGGCAGTAGCAGTGAGGTCATGCGGTGGTTCTCTTATGAAAGAGGGGTCATAAAAAGACCAAGAAGAAAGTTCATCACCCTTGATGCAAGGGGTCCCAGAAAGGAGGCTTGCGAAGAACTTCAGCTAGCCTCATGACAGAGCACATCTGGCCCCCAAACTCACCATCTGCACATACTCCAGTGTGCAGACTTGAGGACTTTTGTCCTTTTACCCCCCATCCCCTTTCTTCTTACTTCCCACTGTACGTCCTCCAGCTGCCTCAGCAGATGGGGAAGGACATGTGCTTTTATTTAAAAAAAAATTTTAATGTTTTATTTATTTCTGAAAGAGAGAGAGTGAAAGTGAGAGCGAGGGTGAGAGAGAGAGAGAGAGAGAGAGAGAGCATGAGTAGGGGAGGGTCAGAGAGAGACGGAGATACAAAATCTGAAACAGACTCTGAGCTAGCTGTCAGCACACAGCCCGATGCAGGGCTCAAACCCACGAACCGTGAGATCATGACCCGAGCTGAAGTTGGTTGCTTAACCGACTGAGCCACCTGGGCGCCCTGAAGGACATGTGCTTTGACAGGTGTGAAATTGAAGTTTTTAATTGGGCTAGGCTTTTGCAAGCCTAGAAGTGGTCTTTAGTACCAAAGTAGAAGTTCATTTTATTTATTATTTAAAAAAAATTTTTAATGTTTATTTATTTTTGAGAGAGAGAGAAAGAGAGTGGGAGAGATGCAGAGAGAGGGAGACACAGAATCTGAAACAGGCTCCAAGCTCTGAGCTGTCAGCAGAGTCCAAAGTGGGGCTCGAACCCAGGAACCGTGAGATCATGAACTGAGTCAAAGTCGGCCTCTTAACAGACTGAGCCACCCAGGCACCCCTAGAAGTTACTTTTAAAACTAAAAGTGACTGAAGAGCTAGAGGGGCCACCCAAGGTATGGCCCGGAGTCAGGGAAGGTAGATCGAACCAAGTCCAGTTTTCATCACAGCTGACTGGGAAGAATACTGGGCCGTGAGCTGAGGTGTTTGGTTCTTCCCAGTCTTTCTGCTCTCCTTATATGGCCTCCTCTTATTCTTTCTCTCTCTTCACTCATTTCTCAAAGATTAGAGATAGCCATGTCCCCAAATATCTTTTCTTGCCATGAAGAGGCCAAACCCCAGGAATCTTCCCCCTCTGGGATTCTGACCAGCTGAAGGGCAGTGGAGACTGAGCAGTAAATCTGAGGTCTCCTTGCTTGTGAGAAGCTTGGCTTACAAATCAGAGAAAGGAAGAGATGACGGGGTGACTTAGTCCGTCAAGTATCTGACTCCTGATTTCGGTTCAGGTCATGACCTCATGGCCCTGCATCAGGCTTTGTACTGACTGTGTGGAGCCTGCTTGAGATTCTGCCTCTTCCCCTCTCTCTCAGCCCCTCCCCTGCTACCTTTCTCTCAAATTAAGTAAATAAACTTAAATATATATATATATATATATAAAGAAATATATATTTACATGTAAATATATATAATAAAGAAAAATATATATAATAATAAATATAAAGAAATCAGAGAGGGGAAGCTTACCTACCAAAGGGAGATTCCCACCCAAAGCTACGATGAGATAAGGAATCGATATTTAAACCTCAGGGCAAGACACAGACCTGCTTGATAGGATCATGTGATCACTAAGCCCTAGGATGGTTTGGGCTTGACCAGAATGGCAACGTGTAGCTTTGAGTGACAATCTCTAATTTCACCTTCCTGTCCTGTCTCTCCCACCTGCCAGCAGCCCCGCACAAATGGAGTCCCTGAGGCAACTGCCTTGCTGGTTAAGAGCATCACTAAAGTCTAAAAAAGGCTCACCTCTGAAGGATGATAAGAGCTCAGGAAGTTACTGGAATAATTGGAACCCAGGAGCTAAACTGATGGTTGACAGGGTAGCAGCAGGGAAACTGAGAGCAGCTCTTATGGATTTTTCCAGAACCAGCCTCCTTTTGCAAGTACAAGTCATGGTGCTGGATTCTCATGGGACATTTTGCACTTTCAGTGTCACTTGGGATGGTGTCCCTGGGGTGCTTTCCTCAAAACAGATGGTTGTTTTCACCTCCCAGCTTCAGTGAGGCAAATGGGGGATAGCCGGGCAGCTCTGCTTTTCTGTTTCCTTGTTTCTCTTTAGATACCCTCTCCCACCTGTTGGTTGCTGGTCTTCATTGCGAGAAAATTGTTTGCCGTGTGTCTTAGGTTTTTAGTGAGATGGTAAATATTTTGAATTCCTTCTGTTTCCTCTCTAGTGCCTAGTAGAGGGGGAACATGTAGGAAATACCTGAAGAATTGAGTGAAACTCCTGCATTTGGGGGGTTAGGACTCCAAAGACATTCTGTCTCTTGCAGAAGGGAAGAGGCTATGGCCGTTGCACCACGTTGAATGGATTTCAACGTTGAAAGGGAATCTCGGGATCCAGTGATTCGGCACTCAGGGCTAAGAATGCCGACACTCAGCTAAGAGCTGCCAAAGAATGAAATAAGTTCTGGGTTTTTCATATGCAAAAGAAACATACTGAAATGATTTGGGGGTGGTTCACAGATTTGCTGGGAAGGCAGGAAAAAGAGAACCTGAAATGGGCAGGATCAAGAGATGCTCTATAGCCAGAGACATAAGCTAAATCAGTAAGTACATCCCTTCTAATGCTTACATGTGCCTCATTATGCCATGCGGGTACTTTTGACCCAAACCAGGACCACTCACACCCTCCTTATCAGGAAACAATTTAACTATAGACTAACTGTATAGTTACTCAGGACTCATATTCAAAATAACTACATAATGAAGAAGAAAGAAAAGGCAAGCTGTTCTATCGTATCTATCATATCTATCTAGTTATAGATAGATAGTGGGTGGAACCATGATCCTTGTTTCTGCACCATGTAGGCAAGCTGTTCTATCGTATCTATCATATCTATCTAGTTATAGATAGATAGTGGGTGGAACCATGATCCTTGTTTCTGCACCATGTCCATGAGATGTTTTTATGAGCTCCTTCTACTACTGTT
Source organism: Proteles cristata cristata (assembly GCA_017311185.1). NCBI lineage: Eukaryota > Metazoa > Chordata > Mammalia > Carnivora > Hyaenidae > Proteles > Proteles cristata. The sequence goes on along the minus strand of JAESUZ010000174.1, from coordinate 4,718,218 downwards.
ATGGTCTGAATGTTTGTGTCCTCCTCAGGTTCATGTGTTTAAACCCAATTCTCAGGTGATAGTATTAGCAGGTGGGGGTCTTCGGGAGGTAATCAGGTCATGAGGGTGGAGCTCTCATGAATGAGGTTAGTGCCCTTAGAACAGAGACCCCGGAGAGACCCCATCCCCTTCCACCATGAGAGGACACAGGGAGGAGACGGCCATCTATGAACCAGGAAGTGGGCTTTCACCAGACAGCGCAACTGCCCACACCTTCAGCTCATACTTCCAGCCTCCAGAAGTATGAGAAATAAAGCTCTGTTGTCTATAAGCCTCCCAGTTTATGGCATTGTGTTACAGCAGCCTGAAATGACTAAGACAGCTACTATCTCAACACAGATCTTCTAGAAAGCAGATTCCGAAGCAAGAATTTTGATACTGACATTTTGTTAGGAAGATACCTCCCCAGGGAGATGAGGACAACAGGGAAGGAGGCAAGGCTTGATGCAAACAAAATGGTGAAAGGCTTTACTGGGGGCGCCTGGGTGGCTTAGTCGGTTGGGCGTCCGACTTTCGCTTAGGTCATGATCTCGCGGTTCGTGGGTTCGAGTCCCGCGTCGGGCTCTGTGCTGACTGCCAGCTCAGAGCCTGGAGCCTGTTTCAGTCTGTGGCTCCCTCTCTCTCTGACCCTCCCCTGCTCACGCTCTCTCTCTCTCTCTCTCTCCTAGAAATAAAAAAAAAAATTAAAAAAAAAGGCTTTACTGGAGGGGGATTGCACACATGCATGGAGGGGCCGAGATCACTCATCAGACATGTTCACTCAGTATGTGGGACTCCCCTCCAAAGAGATGCCACAGCCAGGAATTCAGACCAGAGAAAAGGAAGGGATGCTCTTGTACTTCGTTCTCATCTCTTGTTTCCCATCAACATGGGGACTGGGCTCTTCTCAACTTCTAGTTGCACCACCTGGCTCCTTTGTGGTGTTAAAAAGCAAAATTTGGGGCATGTGTCTGGCTCAGTTGGTTAAGCGACTGACTCTTGACTTCAGCTCAGGTCATGATCTCGCTGTTCATGAGTTTGAGTCCCACTTCAGGCTCTCCACTGACAGCTCTGAGTCAGCCTGGCATTCTCTCTCTCCCTCTCTCTCTGTCCCTCTCCAACTTGTGCTCTCTTTCTCTCTAAAAATAAATAAACTTAAAAAAATTCAACCAAGTAAATATGAAGATGGGATGGGCTTCATTAAGTGATTCATGAATCAGGCACCATCCCACCAGCAGACAGAATGGGGTTCTAAGGAGCTTTACAAAATAGAAGTTTTTTATAAGGAGGGTGGGACAAGGATGTTATTAATAAATGAACAATATTGTTTCAGGCAAGGTCATCTTCCCTTAGGAGGAAGAGCTGGGGGTCTCATCATGCAGATGACCCTTATCTTCCTATGGGGGAGAGAGAGTCCATCTGACAGATTACCTCACTGGTGCAGACCAGAAAATCCAGATTGATTGGTTTAAAACTCCACTGCTGCGGAGGTTGAAACTGCAGTTAAGTCTTGGTTTACTGTCTTGGGGGCAAGTGACTCCATCTTGGCCTGTAGTTGCTTTTTTAATGGTGGCTACACAGGAAGTCAGGAACCATATTCAGAAACATGGCTATTATTTTGAGACTGGAAGAGTAGGGGGACTTTGTGGGGCAGGTTTGGCAATCAGGTTCATGTGTGAAAGACCTGGGAAAAAGAGCAAGAGTTTGAGAGTTGAGCAGTGTACTTTGAAAGGTTAATGTCCAATATAATCCACCTCCATGCTACTCAGGTGTACTCACCCCTCTTTTATCTCAACATTTCACACCACACTGTGGGGCTTCCATTTTTCCAAGAGAATGAAAACACTCTGAGAAGGGAAGGGTAAGCCCCATCAGCCCAGAGCAGTGTCTTTCAACCCTGTATTCATTATTGCCCGGGTATACTCTCTTCTTAAGGACACTTTATATCTTTTATCTTCAATCCTCTCCATCTCCCATGACATTGAATACTATGGAATAAGGTTTTGTCAGATAAAGCTTTGGAGAACAAACCGTTAGAACATCTAAGATTTTTTTTTTTTCATCTCCAAGTACTAATTTTGCCCACTAATGTTGTCCCTGTGGAGATCCCTTCAAGGGGGTGGCCAGTCTTGGTTTCTTGGAAACCTACCCCAAGAGTGTTAGTAAAACAAGTCATAGTCCCTTCGTGTCTAGCTGGCCCTGAGGCTCTGACTGAGTTCCTCATCATCTTCCTTCTTCATCTCTCATTAGACTCCTCACTCTTGGCTCCCACTTTGACTGATCTGGGTTGTTTTCTGTTTTCCTGAGGGGTAAGAATACATAGTTGTCCTAACCTTTCGGGTTCTGGTTGTTGTGATTGCTCATTATAGTCTTCCCTCCAGAGTTCAAAGTTATCCTGGCTCAAGGTTTCAGGAACTGGAAACCCCTTTTCCCTACCATGCTGCAAAACTGTGGAGGCAGAACCTGAGGGTTATCCTTATTGAAAGAGAAGGATTTAGCAAAATCTCCTAAGCTTCTGACTATGTTTTTTTATTTTTTAATATTTTTTTATTTATTTCTAGGAGAGAGAGAGACAGCGTGAGCAGGGGAGGGTCAGAGAGAGAGGGAGACACAGACTGAAACAGGCTCCAGGCTCCTAGCTGGCAGTCAGCACAGAGCCCGACACGGGGCTCGAACCCACGAACCGCGAGATCATGACCTGAGCGAAAGTCGGACGCTTAACCGACTAAGCCACCCAGGTGCCCCTGACTATGTTTTATCTGTTCAAAGTTTATTAATAAGACATTACTTAGGCTTTACTCCATATTCTGTTCTGGCCTAGGTATTATGGAGAAGTTACGAGGGTTAACACTCAGGTTCTGCCTTCTAGATGTTCACAGTTAACTTGCTGAGGTAAGATGTGAACAAAGAGGCAAGAACTTGAAGTTACCAATGGCAGGTGGAGACAAGTACCGTGGTTGCCATCAGATATCAAACATGATAGAGCAAATGCTGCAGGAATCCAGGGGAGGGAGAGCTATCTGTGGACTGCGGTAATAAGTAAATATCTCATTCATGGAGCACGTGAACTAGAGCCATTCTTCTAACATGGGTAGGGCGTCTATGGGTGGGAAATACAGAGATTGTGAAGCAGGGGTATGGTCTGAGCAGAGGGCACATGGTGGGACCATGCACGGCATATTCTGGGTTCAGTAAAGAGACGAGTATTGTTAAGATTGAGGTTCCTAAAAAGGAAGTAAGCAACAAAGCCGAAAAGTTGTAACTTAAAGGGCTGATCTTGGAGTGCTTTTAATGTCAGGGAAAGGTGCTGACTTTGCATTTACCGATTCCTCACCAATCATTTCTAGTCGCTCACAAATTACATGGTGTGGAGTCATTCCATGAACAGAGTCATGGAGTCTAGAGCTGGAGGGCACCACAAAGGTCAGCTAAAACATCACTCATTGTACAAATGAGTAAAGTGATCTCTAGAAAGATGTGTGCCTTGTTGACATCAGTTGATTAGTTTTGGCAGAACCAAAAAGAGAAACACATGAAGTGGTCCGGTGTTTTCTGGTTATGCTCTTTAGGCTGATGTAGTGGAAATAGCAGGGACTTTGAAGTGAGGCAGACCTGGCTTTGAATTCCAGTTGTGTCACTCAATGAGTGTGTGACATTGGGCATGTCACTTAACCTGTAAGAGCCCCTATTTGCACACCAATACACTGGTGTTGATGATTTCTGGAACATACTTAGAAGATCAATAGATACTAGATTCTTCTCCTTTGTTTCCTCCCAATGGTGAGCAGCCTAGGGAGTATAAGAGCTCTGCAGTCCCATCATTTTCTCTTAGTTAGTTTGAGATAAACACTAATAAAATTACCAAGGGCTCAGATAACAAAATATCTCCAGAAAGGCCTGGTCGAGACATGGGCATGTTAGGCTCTGGCCAGTGGGGCATGAGAGTGCAGAGAACTTCAGGATGGGAGCCAGAGAAACCATCCAATGACAAGTGCTCAGTTCACATGTCAAACATAAGACACCCAGAAACAAAAATGCAGAGGAGACATTAGAATCAAGCTCACAATGGATAAAGAAATTGGATGAACAAATTGTGGTTTATTCATACAATGGGATACTACTCAGATATAAAAAAGAACAAATTGCTGAAATTCATAACCACCTGTTTGAATCTCAAAGACATTATATTGAGGGAGAGAAGCCAGACACAAAAGAATACAAACTGTGTGGGTTCCATTCATATGAAATTCCTGAATGGGCACAGCTGATCGACGGTAATAGAAGTCAGAACACTGATTGACTGGGCAGGGAGGGGAATTGATTGGAAAGGTGGCACAGGAGACATTTCTGGAGTGGTGACAATACTTTACTATTGAATATGATTGACCAAATACATGAAACTGAGCCATTGGAAATCTATGCATTTTATTGTAAGCTACTTACACTTCAATTAAAATGTAGCAAAAACCCAACAAGCTCACCGCATTTTCCTTTTTTGCTTCAAGGGGAATTTGAATATATTATTGCATCAAAGTTCATGGAAAAATCTTTTCTTGCCCTGTCTTTTCTCCCAGATAAGCAGAGGTTGAGATGTTAAAGCTTTGCTGGGATGCTGGAAGCAGACACTGGGAGGCAGAGTGGAGCCAAGGACACTTCTATATATGGTAACATCGAAGGGGAAGCGATCATCCTCCAAGATGGTCTAACAGGAAGTTAGTCCACACTCAACAGGAAAGACGAGATCGGATATACGGCAGTACCTTAGAAATAAGAAGACCCAGGATAGAACAAGCCAATGGGCACTTATGTATAGCCACAGGATTTGCTGGAGGCTTCTGGACTCATATGTATGGGTGGGAGGGCGTCTTAGGCATTTTGGAGTCAGAGTTTCTAAGAGCAACTTGCCGATGGAAAAAAAATCTAAACCCTTTGAGAATACACCTAAGAAATACCAAAACTTGTGTTGAGGAAGACACAGGCACATCTTACACCATGATCTTCTTGCATATATTATTCTCCTCTACTCTAGAAAAAAAAAGATTGACTAATAATGGTGTGTTTATGTTCCTAATAGTCTGTAGCCTCCTTGAAAGCAGGTATCTTAGGTTTTGTCTAAGAATTCAAGCATATAGCACAATGCCTGGCACATAATACAGTCCCTTCTTCATCCCCAAGTCACCATCCCTCAACACTCCCCTATATCCCAAATCCTTGCCCCGCCCCCCACTCTCTTCCTTATTTTCATAGCACGGGCATATTGTATGTATTATCTCTTTCCCCCTCATGAACATTAGACCCATGGAGTCAGAGACTTTGGCAAATAGTAGATTCTCTCTAAATATTTGCTTAAAAGTGAGTAAATGAACACCCATGACTAATATTCATTGAAGGAGTTGTTGTATTATGCCATCAAGGTGCCTTTCTAAAACAATTTTATAAAGATCGCCAAGGATGTGGTCTCTGGATGGTTACACAACACTATGGCCCGTCTCTGTTGAGTAGACTCTTTTGCCCATGTATGAGGCACACCATACCTTTTCCTTCTCATGAGAGCTGGATAGAAACCAAAAAAGAGTAACTAGAACAAGTCTTAAGTCAGAGCTGGTGGGCAAAGAGAGGTTCAAGCAGTAATAGCCATCCTATTTCCAGCTTCTGATTATTTTTCCTTAGAATCCATAGTTTTATAATGTGCTTTCAAAGCAGCTACTGGGAGACGGAGAGAGAGAGGGAGGGCGGGAGGAAAGGAATGTGGTCGTTATTATGAAGATTCCCATTGTGACGTTTGATGATGTGCTATTGCAGGTTGTTTCTGACCTGTCTAACATCCATAAAGTGAACCGTCTGCCCAGGATATGTTGTTACATATTCTCTCTTATTCCCTCTTTTTTCAATCTTGCCATCTCTCCATCTATACTTGTTAGTTGTGACTGGACAAAGAGACAGGCACAAACACTCCTTATATGATTTCCTTGGTCTTTAACATGTGTGTGGGAAGGAGAAATTGGAATTCCTGGGAATTTTTAAGAATGCGCAAAATTAAGCTGTTTAAAAAATGTTCTCACCATTCTTTATCTTCTTTACTTATTGTAGGCATCTAAAATTTGTTTGATAATTATAAATAGTACGTGTACTAGTACATACCAGGTACTGTAGACAGTGGTGAATACCCAAATGCTGGAAAAAGCCCATGAGCCTTACCGGGTGGTATCTGAGTAAAGACACGTTCCAATCTCCCACTAATATCAACAGTTCTGTGCAGAATCCCATGTCAAAACTGCCAATCGAAGGATGTATTTGCTTCCAAACTGTGTTATGTACTAGAACATCGCTCACAGGATTGGTAAAAAGTTTCCTAGGTCTATAAACTTATGAATATTTATTTTATTTGCAAGAATGACTCACAGTTAGCCGCAGACAGGGCCATGAACTCACACATGGAAATAGCTACCAGCAAAGATTGACTGATCTGTCGTGACAGTTTCTCACCCAGTGCTTCTTGCCCTGGTCTTGTCCTGGTCCCAAAAATGTAAACTTAACCTTTGACCCATGTGTCGTGTTTCCTGCTTTTTCTTTCCCCCTCGACAGGGGTAGATTCTCTAAACCAGTTGCCTCTCTGTGTTGCTTATTCTGCTTTAATTCTTGCAGGAGAGTTAAGATGCCTTTTCCAATTTCCCTAATTTCTCAAATTACTTTTTCTCAGAACCTGAGTTTAAAAATAAATAATTGTTTTTGAGAAATGCTGGGAAGGGATCCACACCTGGAAACAATATTCCCAGCACTGTGGCTAACCCTTCCTTTCATGCACCAGTTGAACCAGAAGAAAGGAGTTGGAGAAATCCAGTGTGACCAACATACCGGTGATAAAGAGTTTAAGAGGACACAATGATGTTTCTGGCAAAGTTACTCACAGGCAGTGTCATTTCAGTGAACGGACGTGATGCCCATTTTGTGTTGCATGTCATGTCCTGTTTAATTTTAAAAAAAAAAAGAGAAAGGAGGAGCTTTTATTCAGCTGAGATATGCACAGGAAGGTATCTACAGGAGCCCAGTCATTCGGATGAAAGGGTTGATCATTGCTCTGGAGACTTCTTCCGGAGAGAGTAAGAGTTCACCTCTTTTTGGGTTCCAACTTAATTTTCTATATGATTTGTGACCTTAAATGAAAATGAAAGGAAGCATGGAAATGTATTTGGAAACTTTCCTGGTGTTTGCATTCCCGACAATGTCTTGCACAGTGCGTACACGTAATTGATTCATTCTGTCCTGATGTGGCTTGGCCTGCATAGATTGATAAGCAACTTGCCAACCAGAGAGTTCTGTTCCTTCCCTCCAGCACTGGGCTGGAAGCAAAGGCATTTCTCATACATTGTGAAATCCGGGAGTGTTCCCAGAATAATTAACACTTTGTAGCCCTTTTCCTTATCCCCATGTGAAGTCAGTGTAAACAAAAGCATCGGAGGTAGTCTTTTTGAAGAGAAGAAGCAATTGAGACAAAAAATATGCTAGTTTAGGAAAAATAAGAAGGGTGGATGGGGCCGTGAGGGGAGTTTACAGAAACGTTCATTTTTCTGCTTACAAGAGTAACACAGTCTCATTTTACAAAACTTGGGAAAATGCATGAATTAATAAAGAAGAAACAATTACTCATAATTCTACAAATCCCAGATGAGAACCATCAACTTTTTGGTGTATATCTATTCATTATTCTGCACATGTGTTTTTGCAAAACTCATCTCCCATTCTCCATACAAGGTTTGTATCTAGCTCTTGTCGCTTACTGTTCTGATGATAAACATTGCCCCTTGTTATTAAATATTGACTTAAATGCATTTTTAAGTGTGTTGTATTCATGTATCCAACACTGAAGTGAGATTTTAATGCCTTTTCATTTTATTAATGTAAGGAACATTTATTTGACATTATGATTTTAGAACAAGAATTATTGAATCAGTAAAAAGAAGCATTATCAGGCCTTTGGTAAACTTAGCCCTTTGGCATTTAGAAATGTTATACCAAGTCCTTTGATGGGTTTTAGTATCCTCTGGCTGACACTCTCCTCCTGGGGTCACTAGCTGGATGAAATCAGCTTAATGGGTACGTCCAGTCTCTTCCTTGACAGGTTGTGTCCTCCCCCAGCTGTTCTGGAACCGGTAATTTCCGTTAAGAACTCTCCTTGGATCCCTCTTTACCTCACCGTTGCTCAGGAAGGCTGGGAAGCGGGAAGCCAGCTGTGCAAAGCACCGAGGAAGCCGATTCTCCAGGGTTTGCCTGTGGTCAGGGAACAGGTGCAGGAGAATGGAACCACCATCAGGCTTCCGGACGTGCCGCCGTGGGAGTGGCGCCACCTGCTGAGCGGGTCTGCGAACAGCAGCCGTTAAGAAGGCACGGGAAGGGGTGAGGAAGGAGAGTAAAGCTGCAGGAAAACCAACAAGGCTTGGAGGGCTCGTACAGGCATCGTTCTCAGTCAATGGATGCTAATTCCTGCCCGCTTCCTGGCAATAATGAAGGGCAATGTAGGCAACCCACAGGGACGTATGGAATGAAGGAAATTGATGCATTAGACAAGCTTGTTTGTCATTCATTTGTATCTAAAACAACAATACAATGTATTCACTTAGTAAGATCGATGTCTGTATGAACACATCTAACTGAAGGCGCATTTCGCAGGATACCTGAGTATCATCGCCTTCGCAGGAGGCCGGACGTCCAAAGGTGTGATCCCTTATTCCCAGCATGCTTGAGGGGGGTCCTTATGGAGCAATTGTCCTGACTGAGCTCTGAACCTTTAAAGTAGGGCCAGCAGACTGGAGCTCCCGCACTGAGACTTTGGTCCACATTTTCAAATCTTATTCAGGTCCTTCAAGAAAATGAGTAGACTGTGGACACGGGGCAAATAAGGCAAAAAGAAATGTCAACTGCAAAGTGTGGGGGAGATAAGTATGAGAATTTCATATTCCTCGTTTAGGGTTCATTGTCATGGCAACTGACAGACACCCACCCCAGGCCCCTTAAACCTCAACGGGTGTCCGAGGCTGCTTTACTGGCCATGGCATTCCTCAGGGCACCTTTGACATCCTTGTTCCTGAGGGTGTAAATCAGCGGGTTGAGTAAGGGGGTGACGAAGGTGTAGACCAAAGCGATTTGGCGGTCCTCGTCCTCTGAGGTGCTGGACCGGGGACGCAGGTAGACCAGGCTGCAACAGCCATACTGCAGCAAGACCACGGTGAGGTGCGAGGAGCAGGTGGAGAAGGCCCGGCGGCGGCCCTCGGCAGAGCGGATGCGCAGGATGGCGGAGGTGATGAACACGTAGGAGACACAGATCAGCAGGAAGGGGACGGTCAGCACGAGGATGCCCACCACATAGAGCACGGCCTGGTGCACGCGGATGTCCGCGCAGGCCAGCCGCAGGACGGGAGGCACGTCGCACAGGAAGTGGTTGATTTCCCGCACGTGGCCGCAGAAGGGCAGCGTGAAGATCAAGGAGGTGAGCTGCAGGGAGAGGAGCAGGGCCAGGCCCACGGCGCACACCACCATCTGGACGCACAGCTTCTGGGTCATGATGAGGGTGTAGTGCAGTGGGTGGCAGATGGCCACATAGCGATCATATGCCATGACTGCCAAGAGGAAGCAGTCAGTGCTTCCAAGGGTGACGAAAAAGAACATTTGGGCCCCACAGCCAGCCAGTGGAATGGGCCTCCGGGCCCCCCAAATGTTGGAAAGCATCAGAGGCACCACCACTGTGGTGTAGCAGATCTCCAGGAAAGACAGGTTGCACAGGAAGAAGTACATTGGGGTGCGCAGCGAGCTGTGTGTGCACACCACCCAGATGATGGCCATGTTGCCACCAAGGATCATCAAGTAGAGGAGGAGGAAGAGGAGGAAGAGGAGGGCCTGGAATCCGGGGACGGTGGTGAACACTCGGAACACGAACTCAGTGGGGCCGGACTGGTTGAGGACTGCGCTCCTAGCCAACATGGCTCCTGAAAAAGAAGAACAGAAGGAGCTAAATCTTCCTTTGCTGAGTTGCTTTGTTGCCGGAAGAAGAGCAGACATTTTAACTTTGATTTCTGATCTACCATTTAGTATCCAGTTTCCAGTTTCAGTGCTTGGGGTGAATTCACACTAGAGGGTGTGGTTTATTTTTTCCAAGGAATCTTCAAAAATGCAATAGATTTTCATCTATAGGGTTTCTGGTGCCAAAAACATATAGGTGTTCTTCGGCAAAATGCCTTTTTGTTACACTGTTTTTTTTTTTTTTTTAACATCTAATTGACAAAGGCTAAATCTTTGTCTGAATTTAAACAGTTGTGTGGTTGTAGATATTTTTAAATTAGATGAATGGATGTGTTGTTCACTTTTTTGGTGAATATTCTCCTTTTTTTTTTATTTTAGAGAGAGAGCACGAGTGAGGGTAGAGATGAGAGAAAGAGAATTACTTAAGAAGGTTGCATGCTCAACATGGAACCTGATGGTGGCCCCAAATCACCAGCCTGGGATCATGACCTGAGCCAAAATCAAGAGTCTGATGCTCAGCTGTCGGAACCACCCAGAGGCCTCTTTGGTACACATTCTTAGTGTAATGCAACATCCAGACACATTCACAAATCCTAAGTGTACGGATTTTGTTTTACACCGTGAACACACTAGTATAACCACTATCAAGATGGACAAAACAATTCCGGGAGCCTGCACCCGTCTTTCCTGCCTCCTGACTTTCTACCTCACAGAGGTAAACCCCTCTTTCAACTTTGGTCACTGTGGATTAGTTTATGTTTCACTTCATATGCGTGATGAGAGAGGCGGCACTGTATTGTGTCCGCAAAGTGTATTCCTGCTGTCCCATGTAGCATTGTTATTCTTTCTATTATTTTATGGCTGAGCTATAATTTATTCTTAAGTTCACTTTTCATCCAATTATTTTGGCTCATATAAAACTGGGCAAACACCATTTATTCCAGTGCTTTCAGAGATACTTTTTTAATATATTTCCTCTCATTTAAATATGTTTTCTAAATTTCCAGGTAGGAACCTAAACTTTAGGGCTAGGACAGATTCACATAGGAGGGGCTGCAGGCAGTAAGGAAAAATGAAGGTGGAGCTTCTGGAGAGAAGAAAACACAGTAAGGAAACTAAAAATGCAGTAGTGGAATTGAAATAGACATTAGAACACACAGGCAAGTAAGAAAAGAGCTTTAAAAGCATCTAGGAAGGGAAAAGTACCTATAAATTAGGCACCTTCAGCTACTACAATTTTATTTTTAATATAAAAACCCAAGAGACAATAAAGTAATATCTACAGTTTTAAGAAAAACAAATTGGTGTGAAAGAATTCTGTACCCAGGCTTTAGTGATTTATGTTCAAAAGCAGCAGACAGACTCTCTTAGATTTGCAAGGGCTTAGGAAGTATGTCATTCTAAATACAATTAAAATAATTCCTCAAAAAAGACTCTGTGTTGCTGGGTGATTAATCAGAATACATAATCCAGGACTGGGGAAGTTGTAATGGAAAAACTGGATTTGAAAAATCAAATAGTGAAATACGTATTTAATACTAAATGGTTAATGCAAATATTATTCAAAGAAAAAATTCCCTGAATAATGCTTGAAAACATACATAGTATAAAATGCAAAAATTAAAAATTCCTCACAGTTAAAAAGGTTTTTATGTTTATTTTTGAGAGAGAGAGAGAGAGAGAGAGAGCATGAGCAAGGGAGGGGCAGAGAGAGAGACAGAATCTGAAGCAGCCTATTCAGATTTGAGACATGGGGCTCTAATTCACAAACGGCGATATCATTACCTGAGTCGAAGTTGGATGCTTAATCAACAGAGCCACCCAGGCACTCCAATAATTCCTCACATTTAAAAGCACAGATTATATCATTGGGAAACTGATAGGGAAGGATGGGAGAAATAAAATAATAATGAAATAATATCTTCAATCTGTATAAGGAAGGAGAGATATTTCATTTGGATGTGACTAATCAGAGACATACCTATTCAAACACATATTTCTATAATGATCATATGTAGAATAAATCACAGCATATCCACTCGAAAGGATCTAGTTAAAAGAGTAAATACAGTACGGAGAACAAAAGGCTGAAACAAAGGAAAATGTGAACAGGCATATAAGATAAAATGGCTTAACTAAGAAAAGTAGATGTTTAATTTCTGAAAACAAGTTTAAATGGAGTTTATGTTCTATTAAAGCCGGAGTCTCCTATTTACATAATAAACGAATCCACTAAGTGAACACGCATAGATATAGAAAGGCTAGTATTACTCTGGTTTAGCATTACATTTTGTGATCTAGCCAATGTAAGGGGAAGAAAAAGGATGCAAGGGATTTCACTAACTTAAAACACAACAGAACCAACTGAAAAATTAGGACCAAAAAGATAGTCATTAGATTGGCTACTTCCAAATGACCTGTAGCAGAGGGTCTCAACTAATCTTCACGGAACTGTTGTGTCAGATTAACCAATGCTCCTCATTCCCTCTATTCAATGTACTAAATGATGCCCGTAATATACTGAACACAAGAGACCTGTAACGATTCTCCTATATCTGAACATTCCTACACCCACACATTAACTTGTATGCCTGGAAGTCGGTCGGATTTCCCCCAAACCAACTGGTATTATCTGTATTCATTTTGTAATTATGTAATTTTATGAATTATTACAACATCTGGTAGGATGGTATGTGGGTGTAAATTATGAAAATTAACAATTGAATGCTTAAGAAATACTTGATAATTACAGGTTGCTAAAAATTTTTGTGTGATATGGTATGAGCCAGACCACAATAAAAGACTGGGAAGGAAAATGATACAAGTTTCAGTAAGTTAATATTCATATTTGCCACGGGTCTAAATGTTCACTCCATTGTTACAAAAGCTAAAACTGGAATTAATACCTCCTGAGAAGAAAAGGCTTTGATTTCAGGTGATACAAACTCACAGCCCTCGGCCTTATATCCAAAGGTTGATGAATAAATGCCCCTTAGAATATTTTAAGTTAAAGTAAGATGATTAAGGTAAGTACACACTTCATGCTTTGGATTTAGGGCTTTCTGTTTTTTATCAATGTTAGTTAGAAAGTACCTTTCCTGAGGCGCCTGGGTGGCTCAGTCAGTTAAGCATCAGACTCTTGGTTTTGGCTCAGGTGGTGATCTCATGGTTTGTGAGTTGGCCAGGCTCTGTACTAATAGTGCAGAATCTGCTTGGGATTCTCTCTTTCTGCCCCTCCCCTGCTCTCTCTCTCTCTCTCCCTTTCTCAAAAATAAATAAATGTAAAAAGTTTTAAAAAGAAAGTGCCCTTCCCTCAAACAACCACAAAAATGAATGGGAGAATAATAAATAACACACCAGTGAATAAACCTAAGAAACAACAAGTAGGAACTATTTGAAGAAAACTGTTAATCTTTGAGCATATGTGCCTAGATGGAAAACCCAATATTTTAGTGTTAATTGGCTCTGAAGTAATGTGGGATTTCTATGCAATTCCTGTCAAAATCTCTAGAAGAATAAACAGGTGGAAAGACAAGAGAATTCAGAAAAAAGAAGAGTGCCACAACAGAACAAAAGTTGCCCCACAAGATGTTAAAATATATCACAAATAATCATATGTTATAAAACAGATCCTATGTTGTACCATAAATCAAAATGGTATCCGTAGAGCACCAGAGGCCCAGCACACTAGGACGGAAAGAACCGCTAACAATAGATGATTGTTCCATAGCTTCGGGTCAGACATTAATTTATGCAGTTTACATTTCTTAACTTATTTCACAATGGTCCTCTAAAAGGGGGCTCCTCTACCTGCTCTATGGATGAGAAAACTGAGGCACAGAGAGGTTGATTAACTTGCCCAAAGTCCTCACACATCCAGCACGTGTCAGAATGGGAATTTAAACATAAGTTGGTTCCAGGGTCTCTTGTCTTAATCACTGGTTATATTGCTTCTGTCTATTATGTGCATCAGTTTTATTATCTGCAGAATGGATCTGAAAATACATGTATCTACTTCTCAGGTTGTGGTAAGGCTCAAAGGAACTATTTTGTAAAAGGACTTAGAACAGTCCAGGCAGAGAGTGTACATTCAATGGATACAAACTATTGTCACTATTTCAAATCAATTTGAGAGGATCAGTTTCCTAATATGGACTCAGGGCAATGAGCTAATTGTTTAAAAAATAAACTCCCTAACACATGACATATCAAAATTTATTTATGAAAGGGACACCTGGGTGGCTCAGTCGGTTAAGCGGCAGACTTCGGCTCAGGTCATGATCTCGTGGTTCGTGGGTTCGAGCCCCGTGTCAGGCTCTGTGCTGACTGCCAACTCAGAGCCTGGAGCCTGTTTCAGATTCTGTATCTCTCTCTCTCTCTGACCCTCCCCTGCTCACGCTGTGTCTCTCTCTCTCAGAAATAAATAAAACATTTAAAAGATTAAAAAATTATTTATGACAGATTTAAGATTCAAATATTTTAAAAAGAGGAAGAAAACTACCAGATAGGGAAGATGAACGTTGTTTAGACCAAGAGTACAGATGATTTGCAAGCAAATGAGCCAGAATCTGTAAAAAAAGATTGATGTTTGGACAGAATAAAAATTTAGAAGATCTGTGGGTCAAAAATAAAATAAGCAAATTAAATAGAAGATGAAATTTTATATAATCCATCAAAAATAAACCCACCATTAGAAAAACAAATAGAGGATCTGAACAGGCAATTCAAAAAAGAAATATGCAAACACAAACAAATATATGCAAATTAAATTTCATTAATGTTCAAATAAATATACAATGAAACAAAAACCGATACAATTTTCTGCTTATAAACTGACAGTGGTGGGAAAAAGATAATCCCTGCTGTTGTTAAAGTTGCAAGGAGATACACATGCCTGACTATTGCTAGCAGAAGTAGACGGTTCTAGAAAAATTTCTGAAGTACAACCTGTTGATATGTAATAGGAGACTTGAGTAAATGCATACACTTTGCTTCAGCAATGCGATATTATTTTAAACAATTTATTCTTATAAACTAACCATGAGTCTGTGCGTAAAATTATTACAGTTTTCTATATATAATAGTAAAAACTATATCAACCAAAATATCAGTAATAAGAAAATGCTTAGATTAATTGTGGCCAATCCATGTGAGAGAATAAGTAATCATTTAAGAATGATGTTGCAGACTATTGACAATAGCCAAAGTATGGAAAGAGCCCAAATGTCCATTGATGGATGAATGGATAAAGAAGATGTGGAATATAAAAAATGGAATATTACTCAGCGATCAAAAAGAATGAAATCTTGCCATTTGCAACAATGTAGATGGAACTACAATGCATTATGCTGAGCAAAATAAGTCAGAGAAAGACAAATATCATATGATTTCACTCATATTTGGGATTTAAGATACAAAACAGATGAATATAAGGGAAGGAAAGGAAAAATAATATACAAACAGGGAGACAAACCATAAGACTCTTAAACAGTCTTAAACATAAGACTCTTAAACAGACAGAGAACAGTCTGAGGTTTGCTGGAAGGGAGATGGGGGGGATGGGCTAAATGAGTGATGGGCATTAAGGAGGGCACTTGTTGGAATGACCACTGGATGTTTGTTTCAGGAATAGAAACGACTAATTTGTATTCCTGGAAAAAAAAGATGATGTTGCAGAAAAATATTTAATAAGATCAGGAAGACTCAAGAAGAAGCAGATTATAAAAAAGCATTACATCATGATTCTACTTACAAAATAATTATATCTGCTCATAAATTAAAAGAACATTTTTGAAAATATTAATCATGGATATTGATCAGGGAGTGGGTTTGAGAATCTTTTTCTTTATGACTTATGCTTCTCTGTATTTACAAATTTTATAATGAACATACACAATTTGGCAATCATATAACAAATTAAAAATTTTCCTCTCTGTATTGGCATTTCAACATGGTGTTGGGAACGAAGGCTGGTAGAGTGTCAGTCACATGGATTTTTCTAGTTAGTGTGATCCAATTTTGAAATCTAGTTCCCTTATATTTGCTAATTTAATTTTTACATTAATTATGTTACTTGGTAAGCCTTGGTTCTCTAATGTGTGATTGGGGTTCTGAAAATGGAGCCTAATAGGCAATTAAGGAAGATTAAATATTTCAAAAGATAATGTATCTGGGGCATAACAAGTGTCTGATTACCCTCCCCTCTCTTCTCTCACGGTGGTGAGTTTCCCTTGGATATTTACCCTTTGGTTCTTGTTTCTTCCAGAGTGGATTGTAAGGTTCCTTGGATAGTGAGGTTCCTCTAGAGCTGAATTCTTCCAGGCCTTACAGTTGCTCTCCTAAACCTTGAATAATAAGAGTAATAGAGAAAATAAGAAAGAATAAAGCAAAATGGAAGTGAGGGTTCAGCAAAACAATTATAATTGTGTATGGTGAAAACCACATAAAATAGATCTGGATTTAAGAAAACATTTCAGAAGGATTCTAGCGGATTAAACCATGGACATCGAATGAGCACCGCTGTCTCTAACAAGATGTGCAAGATTCGGTGCAACACATAATTTGGGGATAAGGTAAGACACGTAGCATTGGAGCCTCATGTCTGCCAGGACAATCACTGTAAGGTGATTTCAAGGAAAAACTCGCACACATATCCAAGGTGGGTCTACATAACCTACTGAAAACCCAAACAAATCAGAGTTTATGTTTACAAATTAGGGTTTTCCAAATCTTCAGGTTCATTTTCGAAGGTTTTTCACTCTACTGTCTCAAAGAACTTCCCAATCCTGTTATTATCACTACGTGTGAAATCACTTGATTCCCAGCTATTTGTATTCCTTCCCTGGGGAGTTCATGCTTAAACACTCAACTCTGGTACTGCCCGTCTGATAAACATTTCAATCAGGGCTATATTTAAGCTATATTTCAGGGCAAGAATGTCTGTCTTGTTCATCAGTATGTCCCTATGACCGTTGATTTGGTTTGAACTAAATAGAATTATTTTGTAGTTAAATTTCGTGCCCTTTAAACTTCCTTTCGAAGCCAACATTCAGTGGCTCCTTCTACAGCCCAATTATCCTGTAATTCCTTCAGCCCCACATAAATTGCGACTTCCTCAATTCAGTGGCTATTTTGTTGATATTTGTGTGCTACAGGACAGAAAGCAGTCTCAGGTGAGATAGATTCAGTTATGAGTGGGGGGAAGCACCAATGTACATGTTGAACCAGTAAGTTTGAGAATGTTGGGAAACTCAGGTAGCAATTATTCCTCAATGGCCAATGAAGTGGCATTACAATTTGTAATGTATTGCATACTGGCAAGTCATAAACAGTGCACATGTAACACCAAAACACTTTTGAAAATGTCGGGGAACCATGAAACCACAGCAAGATCCTGTCATAGGTCAAAGGTGTGCTCTTTTGTAAAACATACAGGGGTGCCTGGGTGGTTCAGTCAGTTAAGCATCTGACTTTGGCTCAGGTTATAGTCTCATGGTTTGTGAGGTTGAGCCCCATGTTGGGCTCTGTGCTGACATCTCAGAGCCTGGAGCCTGCTTCGGATTCAGTGTTTCCCTCTCTCTCTGTCCCTCCCTCACTCATGCTCTGCCTCTCTCTCTCTCAAAATAAATAAACATTTAAAAAATATGCAAAACATTGAATACTAATATCTGGGAACTGTAAGGGGACTCAAGAGGTATTAGTTCTATCTTCTTGTGTTCTACATGCAGAAACTGAGATCCACCAAGATGAAGTCTTGTCCAAAGGCATGTGGCTGGTTATGGGCATACCTGAGGCCAGAATCCACATTGGATGTATTAGTTAGCAGGGAGTAGAGTCTATGTATATCAACATCTCACTTTTCACCTATATCAAAGGCTACTTAACTTACCTAGAGATTGCAAATATCTAGGCAAAAAAGGATACTTAGTATGACTCTGGTAGTGCTGCCAAAAACATTCCCAGACTCAACACACAGGTAAGGGAAGCCGCATCTTTTGCCAAATATTTTGAGAGCTCTTTAATACATCTCCTGCCCCCAAACTGTTTCCACTAATGGTGACCTCCATGCCATTGTCAAGTTAATTATGCTTTTAGGAGATATTTGGTCTCCCCATGAGAGTGTGAGTTTTGGATCTGCCGTTGACTAGTTTTTGAATCATGGACAAAGTTACTTCACCTCTCTGAATCTCAGATTTCTAGCTAGAAAGAGCAACATCATAGTTACCTTACAGAGCCATTATGAGGATTAACAGTAGCAGGCATCAAATGTTCTGCCTGACTTCTAGGAGTTATTCTTTTCCATTCTCCTATTGCTCTCCCCCCGCACCACCACCCCTCCAACTCTACTGAACACTCTCAGTTCCTTTCCGTGGTCTTGCTCTGGGGATTTCACAATATCTTTTACAGCTGCCTTGGACGAGAATATCTTTTCCCACTCCCTACCTACATCCTACTCCTCTTTTAGAGCTCAGTACAGGTGACTACAGAAAACTTTCCCAGTTTCTCATTTTCCCCCAACTCTAGAGATAGGTGCTCCTTCTGTTAACTTCCAGAAAACCTTCTCTTCATCTCAACTCTAAAGTCGTGGTACCCTACCCATAAATAAATCAAGTAAACATTTATTGAGTGTCTGCTGTGAACTCAAGTCTTGGGCTCAGCTATGTAGAGGGATTTAAGAAAATCATGATGTAATTGGCAAATTCAGTCTTATAAGGAAACAAAGCACCTAAGAAAAGAATTTAAACATCTTCTGAGGAACTAATTTTTAAACTGTTCCTTCGAACGTGAGCTCTTCGCGATGCTTCAGAAATGAGTTTTTATGATGACATTGACAACATTCACTCTCTTCCTCAAGATTCACGATGCATATTAGTACAATAAAGTTCTGTGAGGTCCTATTGTAAAGCAGATAGCTTAATTTTACCTGAAAAATTTCCAACTATTTTCACCGTGGAATACTTTTTTTTTTTCACACAGCACCAATTAAATTGCTTGTGATCTACTAATGCTACTTGAAAAAAATGAGTTTCGTGCTATACTCTTTAGCATGGTCCCAGGGAGGAAATTGTGAAAGAAAAGGAAAAAGACACATTTCATTCTGGCTTTGTACTTATCAGCTACATGAAACTGAGCAACTCAATCATTTATCAGAGTTTCCTTTTCTGTATCTGTGAAAGTGGATAGTAACACACACTCTGAGAACTCATTGGTTTTCCACAATTTAATATTGATATACATGGCTATTTTCCCCAGTAGTAAACATTACGGGAGCTTGTGTCTCTATTATTATTATTTTTTAATAAAATCAAAATCAAATCAATCAAAGTAACTAAGTCTCTTGAGATGCTCTCTTACCATTTTGAAATTCGCTTCATTCCATTAGCCACCTAAGGAAATTCACTAAAGAGAAGGTTACCTTTTTGTGCCGAGATGCTCAGTTCCCACCATAAAGGATAAAGGAGCTCTCCCTGAGAGCTCACTGACTCTTACAGGATAAAATGGAATGAGGATCCATGAACTTTGCATTGTGCAATGCTGTGCACATAGACGGTATATGATACCTCCATAATATCCAGATAAAACAAAGAAGTGTCCTCTACATGCTAATATTCAGGAGAAGAGACACCTCTTAGAAATTTATGGTCAAGGTGAAGTGGGATGACCTATCCTTTGGAAGGATGGTCCTATCAAATAATCCCAATTCCAGTTCAGAATTAGAAGGCCTGTCTCTTCCTTAACCATAGAAAATAGATTCTGAGAGATCCACTCAAAGTCCAGTCTTGTCTGATTTAGTCAGATCATTTAGTGTCCTTTATGAAAGGTCTTTAAAATTAATGAGTCCCCAGAGAGGAGGAATCTCCCCAGTGGTTTCCCCTTAAACTGAGCCCAGCTAGAGAAAGCATTTGAAGAAAATTTTCTGAGTTGATCAACTAAGCCACTTGCCAGCGAGCAACTCTTCTGTATGGTCACTGTAGAAAATTATTATCCGGGAATTCCACAAGGGTATCCACATTCTTTTCCTGTACCCACCAGGGAACTTTCTGAGACTGTGTTCCAGTCTCTCAGTGAGTATTGTTGAATGCACACGTTCATTTCAGCCTGAACCCATGGCATATGTGTGATGCACTAATTCAGCACTAGCCTAGGCATCTGGGGATCTAGAGTCTAGTTATGGCTTTGCCATGTGGCACCTTGATTTCCACAAGTACTGAAGCTCTCACATGGGCTTCTCATCTGGGGTACGAAGTAATTGATTAATGGATGTCAAGGTTCCTTCCAGCTCTAAAGTTCTATGACTGGTGGGTGACTTTTTCTTGAGAAGCAAAAAACTTATGAAGGATTTCCCCATAATCATTCCTTCTAATCTTTGGCCTCATGTTCTCTTATCTTACTTATTTTTGTTTCTTGATTAACTTTCTTCTCGGCTGGTATTTTCTGAGTCATTAAAAGGTGGTGTTTTGTTTTGTTTTGTTTTGTTTTGTAATTGTAGTTATATTTCCAACTCTGTCTTATCATGTTTTTCTTATTTATTTCTCCCTTCCCACCTCCTTCCAGACTTCATGGATTTAAAATCACATACCTTCTCATCATTGCTACCATTTATTTTTAGCCATATTTGGCCTCCTTGTCTCATGTCCATTATCAATAATACATTTTTATTCCATATGTAACAAATATTTATTGAATTTTTGCTGTGAGCCAGGCCCTACTTCCAACAGGATACTTCAGGGTGCAAAATAGCCAATAATCTTGTCCTCGTAGAGACTGTGTTCTTGGAGAGAGGAAAACAGATCACAAGTAATAAATAAGAATATGCACATTAAAATTTTCTAATGTTTATTTATTTTAGAGAGAGACAGAGCATGAAAAGGGGAGAGGTGGGAGGGTGGGGGTGGGGGAAGACACAGGATCTGAAGCAGGCTTCAGGCTTTGAGCTGTCAGCACAGAACCCAACTTGAAGCTCGAACCCATGAACCATGAGATCATGACATGAGCCAATATCCGAGGCTTAGTAGACTGAACCACCCAGGTGCCTCAAGAACATGCACATTTAATAACGTGCCAGAAGGGTGGGTGCTATAGAGAAGAGGCAGAAAGGGCAAAGGGCAATGGGAGAGAGAGCAGAAGAGAATGATGTTCTAGAGAAGATGGCTGCAGAAGGCTATTCTGTTTTCCAGGAAGGCTTCTGCGAGGCAACAAACAGATCTATGAAATGATATGCCAACCAGGGGAAGGGAAGGAAAAGCTTAGGGCAGAGGCAGCTTCACATGAAAAGGTCTTCTCTGAAGCCAAACTAAGCAAATCAAATTTATCCATTAAAGTCCAAAATATCTAAAGTCTATGGGGAGTGAAGACAGCTTGCCTTTTATACTCACGGCAATGGTCAATTAAGTCTGTGCTCGTTCTTCTGACTGAACCGGTGGGTAAGTGCATATGGAGGCTGTATTCAGACCCATTTTCCTTTTTCTCCCATACAGATACATTTATTTGTTCAGATGGCCTCATTCCTACAAACATATTTTATATCCTTGTCACTGTTTCCATGTAACAGTAGGTTATAAACATGTTTCTTTAAAAACATTTTAAAGAGAAAGACAGAGTGTGAGTCAGCGAGGGGCAGAGAGAGAAGGAGACACAGAATCAGAAGCAGGCTCCAGGCTCTGAGCTGTCAGCACAGAGCCTGATGCAGGGCTCCAACTCATGAACTGTGAGATCATGACCTGAGCCAAAGTCAGGGGCTGAACCGACTGGGCCCCCCAGGCACCCCAGTGTTTTTCTTTTTAAATGTCATGTTCACACTTACACTTTTTGTGACTACTTAATAATGGTGATGTTCCATTTCCATAATTTATTAAACTATTCCCTAATACTGGACATTTAGGGTGTTTTTATTTTGACTTTTTACTACTCCAGATAAATATATTGCTAATTTAGACTATTTGATTCCTTTAGTCATCCTATAAACTTTCTTATTGCCACTATGGTTACTTTACATGGATTTTTTTATGATTTAGAAGGTAATTATGATGTATGATACATTTCACATTTGCTAAGAAGATAAATATTGTGTTTTGTTCTTACCACAATAAATTGCTGTTAGTTTTTTAGTGTTAAGAACCACAATAAATTTTTTTAAAGGGCAGCAAAAGTATTTTGAAAACATCAGGAAAAGTTCAACAGAAATCAACTTTGAAAAGTTCATCCATTATATTTGCCAATGATGGCATCTAATTAACTCAGTTATGGTAAATACAACATACATGATCTCGACAGACTTATTTTCCTTTTATGTGTACTCCCTGATAAACTCCCAGCTCCTGGAGTTCGGAAGAATCAGCCATGACAAGTTCAACACTACCTAATCAAGCACACTCCACAGTAATTGCAAAGACACACTGGTCCAAGCTTAGTAGCATAAAACTTATTGTGACTCATGATTCCAATGAAAGGGTAATAGCTAATAACATTGCTAATATTTTCTGAATGATTATCTATGCCAGACAATTGTACTAATTTTAAATACACGTAAGTGCATAAATATGTTAAAAACCATGGGACCAAGGGAGATGACTTTAGGACTTTCGGAAGAGAGGAACTCAGAATGAAGAAGACCAAGGACTGAGCCCAACATTCAGGTGTCAGGATAATAAAGAGAATCCTGCCAAAGAGAGTGAGAACGATAAACATAAGGACAAGGAGGCTTAATGAAGTACCATCCACATGTCTATCATTGTGAATTTAGGATGCAGCAATCATATTTCTTCTGATCAAGCTGTCTGTGAGGGCAGCTGATGACGCAGGTGACAAAGAATTGCACCAAGAGTAGAGCACTGAGCAGGACAGAGTTTATTCACTCTTCAAGGGAGGAGAGGGACCAGACATGATGAGAAATGTCGACCCTGAGTTTCTGGTAGGCTGGGCCTTTCAACATTTTTAAAAATTTTCTTAATTTTACTTAAAAAATTTGTTTGTAATCTTCATTTTTGAGAGAGAGAGAAAGAGTGCAAGTGGGGGACGAACAGAGAGAGGCAGACACAGAAGCTGAAGCAGCCTCCAGGTTCTGAGCTGTCAGCACAAAGCCTGACATGAGGCTCAAAGTCATGAGCAGAAAGATCATGACCTGAGCCGAAGTCAGATGCTTAGCCAACTGAGCCACCCAGTTGCCGCCCAATTTTTTTAATTTGAGAGAGAGAGAGCATGAGCAGGGAAGAGGGGCAGAGGGAGAGAGAGAGAGAGAGAAAGAGAGAGAGAGAAAGAGAGAGAGAGAGAATCCCTGCTAAGCATGGTGCCTGACATGGGGCTTGATCCCACGACTCTGGATCATGATCAAAGCCAAAATTAAGAATTGGATGTCAACCTACTGAGCCACCCAGGCACCTTTAGGCTAGGCCTTTTAATGGGTTTAAAGGATGTAAGAGGCTTTGCATCCAGGGAAGATGTGTGGAGAGGTCCACTTTCTCGGCCAGCTAGAGCAGGAGGTGACAGGTTTCTTGGGGGTGTTTTGCAGTTGTTGTGGTTTGTTTTCTGAGACTGAGGGGCACCATGACCGAGAAAAACAAAGAGTTAGGGCCAAGTACAGACACCTGTGAGTTTTGTCTGTAAGTCTGGCTGGTGAGCAGGCTTTGAATAGAACCTTTTCAATATCTAAAATATATTTTAAATGCAACATACCCAAAACATGATCTTGATTTTCTGCACTAAATTTTACTTTCTCATAGGAGTCTCAGTTTTAGTAAATGGTATCTCATTCCACTTTTAGAAGCCAAAAACAATTTGAAGTCATCCTTGACTCCCCCCTTTCGCTCACACCCCACATCGGGTCTGTATGAAACTCTATTGGCTTTACCTTCAGAAGACATCAGAAATACGATTCCTTGCCTAGATTGTGACAATAGACGCCTAACAAGACTCTGGCCCCCTCTTTTCTATAAAGTAGCATATTTTCTACAGACAGAGCGATTCACTTAGAACGTAAACCTGATAATGCTATCACTTCACTCAAATCTCTTCAGTGGCTTTGTACCTTACAAACTTTGTAAAATCAAAGTTCTTACTGTGGTCTATACATTGCTTCATGATTTTGACTTTGTGTAATTTCTTATCTCCTTTCATACCTTATCTTACCTCCTACCATACCACCCTCTGTTGGTTTTTGCTTGACCCTGTGTCTAAAGTAAAACAGCCTCCTTGCTGTTTGGTTCATGGGGCATTGGGCACTGAGCACTTCGTTCTGGGAAGAATAATGGAGCATACTAATTAAGTGGATGGACCCAGATGCTATATTTCTTGGGTTTGATCTCTGGTTATGTTTCTTAACCTTTCTGTGCATCAGTTTTTTTAATCTGTGAATGGGGGATAATAAGGATATGCCTCTTCTAAAGTTTTGGAAAGGATAAATGAATAAAACCATGCAAGTGATCATGAACGGGTCGGTTATCATCATCATCATCATCATCATCATTAACATCGTCATCATCATCGATGAAGCAGAAAACAAGTTCTAGAACTTGACAGCACATCAACAAGAAGTTTGTAGCCTCCAATGTTTCTTTCTTTCTTTCTTTCCTTCCTTCCTTCCTTCCTTCCTTCCTTCCTTCCTTCCTTCCTTCCTTCCTTCCTTCCCTTTTTCTTTCCTTCTTTCTTTCTTTCTTTCTTTCTTTCTTTCTTTCTTTCTTTCTTTCTTTCTTTCTTCTTTCTCTCTCTCTCTCTTTCTTTCTCTCTTTCTTTAAGTTTATTTACTTAGGGGCACTTTGGTGGCTCAATCAATTAAGCAACTTCACTTAGGTTATGAACTCGTAGTTCATGAGTTCGAGCCCCGCATCAGGCTCTGTACTGACAGCGTGAAGCCTGGAGCCTGCTTCGGATTCTGTGTCTCCCTCTCTCTTTGCTCCTCTCCCACTCCCTCTCTGTCTCTCTCTTCTATCTATCTCAAAAATAAATTTTTAAAAAAGAAGAGAAAGAGGCTAGAATTCTCTCTTTCTCCACAATATGAGGTGACAATGAGAAGACAGGAAACCAGGGAGAGTGTCCTCACTAGACATTGGCACATTGATTGATCTTGGACTGACATCCTCCAGAACTTTGAGGGATAAATTTCTGCTGTTTAAGCCTCTCAGTTTGTGGTGTTTTGTTACAGCAGCGCACGCCAACTAAAACATACATGTTTTGTTAATCATTTCAATAGGTTTAGGTAGAATGCAAAAGGTTTCCTTTAAAATCATTACACTAACTACTACTAACAAATATTACAAACTAACACACAATTCTTCCACCTCTAAGTACCTTAAATGGCTGAATTTCAGAAGGAATTCTCTCAGGGAAATTTACCCTTTCATTGTTGCTACTAACCCCCTCAAGCTTGAATCTGGTGTAGAACCAAACTCTATTTGATGAATTAGCACGACATCCCAAGGAAGTGTAGAGAAGATGCTGGAAGAACCTCTCATAACATCACTTGGGAAAGTGTTCACTCCAGTTCTCTTCCTTTATTTTCCTTCTGTGTACCCTCAAATAATGATGATAATGATTGGATCAATAGTAATACAGTAATGATTGATATCAAGCTTACAGGGCTCATTGAAAAACCTGGATGAATTCATTCAACCCTTAAATGATTCTTTCAGGTATGTTTATTGTAATCTCCATTTGATTAAAAATGAAATCAAAGCACAGAGGGCTTATGTGATTTGTTCCTTGTCACACAGGTAGAAAGAGGCAAATCGGGGTATGATGGCTCCAGGACCTAGGCTCTGCCACAGACCTTCTTCACTGCCTCTCGGTAACCTTTCAGATAACCACTTCTTTAATTATGTAACTAATTAGGGATTATTGACGGTCAAATGCCACTGACAAATGAACACGTTACTAAGAAGTTAATTACTTCCAAAAATGCTAGGTGCCATAGAGAATATTTAAAAAGATACAAAACTCATCTTCTTAAAAGCCCAAAACAGGTGATAAGGTAACAAAAATATTATCAGAATACAACTGGAAGGAAAACAGGAATTCAGTAAATGATCAGAGAAGCTTCTTTTACTTTTCCCAGAAAATAAAGCTTGTTTGGAGGATATGCATCGTGAGGCAGAGGGTATAAACGATATTCTTTCCTACAATAATTGTCTAGCCAATACTTTATTATGAGGAAGTTGGATTGTTAACATATTTCCATGTCTCCATAAAATACTATATAATAAACAGTCCTTTTCTGATTGTTCTCTGTTTGCCCCTAACTCTTGGGATCCTTTTCTGCCCTGTCTTGCTCCAAAAGTGTAGTTTCCGAGAACTGAATCATTGAGTCTACTCTGTCCTCTTGCTTCCGGTTGGGTTTGGCCAATGGGAGGCAGGGCAAGGGTTGGGAGTGTGCAAGCAGAGAGAGGCCAGGGTATTTATCTCACTGCTCTCCCGTTGCATGGCTGGAGTCTTGTCAGTTGTTGCCTTTTCTCACTAAAGCCCTAAAGCTATAGTTCCTACTAGGCATTTTCTCTCAATAAGTCTAGCTCTTACTGGTCTCTGATAATACTGTACCATCTTATGTCTGTGAGGTCCAGGGGTGATCACGGCTTCTTTCTTTTGCTAGAATGGCGTGTGTTGCCACCCTTATTGGTTCCTTTACTTCAGTATATAATCCTTTTATTTTTTTTTTTCAATTAAAATCCATTGAATGAGCCCCCTCTTTCCAGCCAACACCTGAGATGCAGTATTATACTTGCCACTTTCTGTTATGCACATTTGTTAATTTCCTTTCCAGAGGAGATTACTGAGTAAAATAGTAAAAATGTTTTAAATGTCTCTGACCCACATAGCTAAATAGCATCCAGATAATTTATATCATTGTTTTTAAAGATTACTTTTAACATTAACTGGGAGAAATTCCAGTTACATGGCGATTTGCATGTGCTGGAACCAAACCCTTGCCTGAAGGTTATGCCCTCCCCTAGCTGTTCTCGGAGAGGCAGTTCCTGGTCAGAACTCTCCCCAGAGTCCCCTTCATTTCACGGTTTCTCAGGGTGTAGATAAGTGGGTTGAGCAGTGGGGTTCCCAGTGTGTATACCAGAGAGATGAACTGATCTTGCTTGGGGTCATAGCTGGAGTTGGGGCGCAGGTACATGAAGGCACAGCAGCCGTACTGCAGCAGGACCACGGAGAGGTGAGAGGAGCAGGTGGAGAAGGCCCGGTGGCGGCCAGCTGCCGAGTGGATCTTGCGCACAGCAGCCACGATGAAGGCGTAGGAGGTGGCAATGAGGAAGAAAGGCATGGCAATGGCCAGTGTGGCCGCCACCAGCACTGCCCGCTCATGGGTGTGGCTGTTGGCGCACACGAGTCGCATCACTGGTGGCACATCACAAAAGAAGTGCTCGATAACCCGCACCTGGCAGAATGGCAGCGAGAAGATGAAGGCCACCAGTTGTAGGGACAGGAACAGGCCAATGAGCACGGAGGCCACGACCAAGTGGACACAGAGGGTTAAAGTCACAGTGAGCGGGTACTGCAAGGGGTGGCAAATAGCAACATACCGGTCATAGGCCATGGCAGCCAAGAGGAAGCAGTCGGCGCTGCCAAGCCCAATGAAGAGGATCATCTGAGTGGCACAGCCCAGCAGGGTGATGGTCTTCCCTGACTGTAGGGTGTTGGCCAGAATGTGAGGCACCACCACAGCAGTGTAGCATATTTCTATTCCTGAGAGGCTGCCCAAGAAGTAGTACATGGGCGTGTGCAGGCGGGCTTCTGCCTGGATGGCCACCACAATTAGGACATTCCCACCGATGATCAAGCTATAAACCAGGCTGACCCCAAGGAAGAAGAAGATGCGGAGCTCTGGGTAAGAGGGATAGGCCAGAAACACAAATTCCATCAACACTGAGCGATTTCTCCAAGTCATTGAGCTAACGAAGTTTCTCTGCTGAGAGTTACAAAGCAGGAGGGAAAATCAGACCAACAATATATTTAGTTCACACTCTTGAGCCATGTTCTCATCTGATCAAGTCTGGAGTTAGAAACTTAAAATTATTAAGACTAATTCTCTCTTTTCCTCTTTAACCAAGTGTCTTCACATAAATATCTACAACTTAATTTCTAAGTGCCAAGAGTTGGCCTGAATTGTATAAAAAAATTTTTTTAAGGAAAAGAAGCAGAGGAAGTTTGTAGCACCTGAAACAATTTTTAGTAGAAGTGGAATGAAAATTAATTACTTCACAAGAAAGTGTCAAGGAATTCTTGAAAGCAGGGGTCAGTCATTAAGGTAAGGGTGGGAAGGTATTCATTCACTCATTCATTCACTCATTCATTCACACATTTATTTATAGGCAATGCCTCCTGAGGGATTGTGTCAGGTATATATGTCTGTACCACTGAAAATCTAGTCGTAAGATGGAAATTGAAGAAAAAACAACAATGCCCATGGACAAAGAGCTCACATAGGTCTGAGATGGACAGTATCAGGGATGAGCCTCCCACTTCTGATTTCTCTATTCATTCCTAATCAAAAGAAGTGCAGGACATGAAGGAAACAGGGAGTTTTATCATAGGGCTCCTCCTGGCTTGTGGTAGTATGGGGAACTATGTGATCATAAGCTGTTGGAGATCTAAGAACCTTCTTGTGGGTCTGGGGGTGAATAGGAGAGACAAAGTCAGTCTCCCATCTATTTCTCTTCTCTTCTAAGGAGCTGAAGGAAAATCCAGCCTCCTGGATTTCTTGCTTCCTTGAAAACCTTGTGATGAACAGACATAACTCTCAAAGGGCATCCATTCTGCTGTTTTCCCAAGATCAACTCATAGTCAAGAAGGTCGGAAAGAGGGGACATATGATCTCTTTTCAACTTGCCCATTTTTAAAAATATTTATGTATTGAGAGAGAGAGAGAGAGAGAGCACATGGGGGAAGGGGCAGAAAGAGAGAGGGAAAGAGAGAATCCCAAGCAGGCTCTGTGCTGTCGTCACAAAGCCCAGTATGGGGCTCCAACCCATGAACCGTGAGAGCATGACCTGAGCCAAAATCAAAAGTCAACTGACTAAGCCATCCAGGTGTTCCTCAGCATTCCCATTTTCAACATTAATTATTTATGATGAGCTTTGACGAAAAATCTTAAGCCAGAAGCACCACACCAGTACTAACTGTGCACATAGACCCAGCTCCATGTCACAAGCCTAGGGAAAAATGTGACCAGACTGTCCCAAATATTCAGAGCACCTGGGTCAAGAACGAGTCTGTTGTTTTTCCAACTGCTGACCAGCAGTGTCCAGTCCCTATTAATTCTCTTTTCTTCTTCTGAACTTCAGTCATGCTTTGAATGATTTTTAAAATCACCTGTCCTATTCAACATTTTATTAAAATACTAGGAGTAGAGGGAGTGCATCCATGTGAAATCAGTTTTGAAATTAAACGATGTGGTTTCAATAATCCCAAGCCCTGGCTCTGCGATGCTGGGCAATATATAATTTTTCTGAGTCCTACTTCCTTTATTTTACAAATGGGGATAATAATTATACTTAGTTCTAAGGGTTCTTGTTTGTATTAAAAGAGATCATTATGTAAAGTATCTACCGCAATGCATAGCCCATCCCAAGAGCAGTTCAATAACAGATAACCATCATTATTATTCATAAGTTCAAGAGCAGACACCTGCCCTTATTTACATTTTCATCTCTCATATCACCAAGCCCAATGTACAAATTATAGACATTTGATAAATATATGTTGTATGGATAAATATACTATGCAAAGCATGCCATTTATACTTTTTTTTCACTTTCTCTTTCACTTTTAAGGTGATTTCATAATCAAATAATCTGTTTAAGAGCAAGCCTCCATGGAAAACAACTTGGTAACGAACATTAGGGCTGCCCTGTGGAAAATATCCTGTCCCTCAGGAACATAACAAGTAGAAGGCTATAGCAAACACATCTAGGACTAGTTTCCCACTTACATTTGATAGAGGGCTTTGGAATCTGTGTGATAATGATGACTTTAGAACATTTTATGATAGCCGCACTGCTGTCATTATAATAGTGCTCTCCAAGATCTGTAGTAAAATAGTTATAAATGAGTTATCTATAGGGCACGAATTCTTTGTGCTGGAGAGAACCTCAGAAATTACCTAGTTCAGTCCTCTGTCAGATATTTGAATTTTCCATACAATACCTGAACATCAGGTCCACTTCAAAGCCTCCGGAAATTCATTACTTCCTGACTTGCTTGTTTTGTTGTTGGATAGCATAATTCCCTAAAATTCTTTTCTTGTAATGCTGGAAACCTGCCTCTGTAACCTCTACATTTCATTCTGTTCCATGTCATGGGGACTTTTTTTTTTTTTTAATTTTTTTTTTTAATTTATTTCTAGGAGAGAGAGAGAGAGACAGCATGAGCAGGGGAGGGTCAGAGAGAGAGGGAGTCACAGACTGAAACAGGCTCCAGGCTCTGAGCTGGCAGTCAGCACAGGGCCTGACGCGGGGCTCGAACCCACGAACCGCGAGATCATGACCTAAGCGAAAGTCGGACGCTTAACCGACTAAGCCACCCAGGCGCCCCATCATGGGGACATTTTTTAATGAAACACTTCTGGAACTAAGAGCTTTTATCATGCAGCCCTAAATTTTCTTCCCATTTTCCTTTTGGTGTTCCTTGAACGACATAGTTGTGTTATGTCTCAGTTTTAACTCTGGAAATGCTTTCATTTTTGTTGTTGTTGTGTTTTGTTTTGTTTTTGAGAGAGAGAGAAAGCACGAGCAGAGGAGAGGCAGAGGGAGACAAAGAGAACCTTAAGCAGTCTTCATGCTCAGCCTAGAGCCTGACGCAGGGCTCAATCCCATGACCCTGGGATCATGTCCTGAGCTAAATTCAAGAGTCAGATGCTCAATCGACAGAGCCACCCAGGTGCCCTGGAAATGGTCTAATTTTAAATAACTTACTTAGAAATATGCTGCATCGGACACATCACAGGGATGGTCAAGTACAAAAAGATCTGAGTATCAGCTAATCTGCCCATTGGCAGTCTATTGCTTCAGTCTAACCAAAATTAGATTCATCCACTATATTTCACTGTTTTAATAGTCTGCTCAGACATGGACTGATGTAGCTCCCTGGATGATAAAACTGTAAACCTTATTTTTTCATTTTCAGAGAAGCAAAACATATTCATCATTCCTTTAACTGTGGTTCATTGCTCTAGTTTGTTGAGACTGACATTTTAAAAAATCTTCAATTTGTGACTCTACATCTTAACTATCCTTCCTGCAGTCACTCATATTTATTTCTATTGAGTAAGCGCTAAACCCCACATACAATGGTGCTCCCTTACCAAGCAGTTGTACATGCTAAAGAGAGACATTGTTAAAGAATCTGGTATGTAAATATAAATATATATATATAAGTATATATAATATATACCAGATTCTGGTATATATTATAAATAGGAATATATATTTTATATTTTCTATATTATATTATGTTATATTATATATAAAATATAAAAATATATTTACATGTATACCATAAAATTTTATGTAGATAAATCTCTGACTAAGTGCAGTAAAGAAGGTGTTACAAGATTATACAACATGTGGCTCTGGCATAGTTTGTGATTAGGGCGTTCTGAAAAGGGTTCCTTGAGGAAGTAATATTTAAGCCTCGATCTGAAAAACAGAATTAATTAGGAGAAGAACGATAGGCAGAGTAAGGGGGTCGATATTCTGGACAGATGAAAAAGTGGATTGTATGGTTCAAAGAGAGTGAAACTTATAATCACACATCATCAGCTTGTTATTCCAAGTTGTTCCTAAACACATTGCACAGTAGAGACACAAGAGAAGGGCACCCCCGCCTGTGCCCAGAAATCTGCCCCGGGCCGCACCCGCTCCTGAATCCACACCTATCTCAGTGCCTGCAGGCCACATCCCCAGCACATCTGCATCTTCCCTGTTACCGCTCCCACCAGGCCAGCTCCACGTTGGCAAGAGTGTCCGGAAAACCTTGCCCATGTGCAAGATGCCTAGACTGGAGTGGCTGAAATTGTCGAGTTAGCATTGTGTAAAACAAGGGGGTCAGCAGACTTGGCAATACGTACCCCAGGTGGAATCTCAAGCTTTTATTTATTTATTTATTTATTTATTTATTTATTTTTGAGAGAGAGAGAGAGAGAGAGAGAGAGAGAGAGAGAGACATACAGTGTGAGCGGGGGAGGGGCAGAGAGAGAGGGAGACAGAATCAGTGCTCCAGGCTCTGAGCTGTCAGCACAGAGCCTGATGCGGGGTTCTAAACTCATGGACCGTGAGATCCTGACCTGAGCCAAGTTGGAAGTTTAACCAATGGAGCCACCCCGTTGCTCCTCAAGCTATTATTTTTTTAATTTTTTTAATGTTTTATTTATTTTTAGGAGAGAGAGACAGCGTGAGCAAGGGAGGGTCAGAGAGAGAGGGAGTCACAGACTGAAACAAGGCTCCAGGCTCTGAGCTGGCAGTCAGCACAGAGCCGACGCGGGGCTCGAACCCACGAACCATGAGATCATGACCCAAGCGAAAGTCGGACACTTAACCGACTAAGCCACCCAGGCGCCCCTCCTCAAGCTATTATTAATAGCAATGTCACTGGGACAGATCAACTCACATTAATGTCTGTCTCCTTTTGTTTAGAAAATGCAAATAATAATACTCATCTAATGGAGTTGTGATGGAATTAAATGGAATAAAGTATTTAGAATCCTTGGTTGAAGTGTGAAACCTATTAAGTTGCATAATAAATGTTAATTCTTCTCTCCTTTCTTTGGATCTGTTAAAAGAATATTAATAATACCTACTTCATAGCAGAGGATTAAGTGATATACCTTACAAGAAAAGGATTTTTATTAATCCTTAAACCTTATCCAAACTTACAGTAGCCATTCCTTCAATATTTTTTAGGCTAATATTAGCTATTACCATTTTAATCAGAAGAATAGTCCTTCCAAGTGAATTCAGAGGAACACTGTAAACCATGGGCTGAATGTGCTCTACAATCCTAGAGTCTCTACTTATAAAGTTAATACTTGCTTTTCTAGCCTGGTGTCAGTGCATACCTGGTTTGTTGTAAATCTAGAAGGAGTTAGAAAAAGAGTTCTTACCTTTATCATGAGAAGGGGGAGAGGTGTACAGAGTCAGTCTCCTCAGTTCTATTATAAGAGACAGAAGCGAGCAGGTGAGGCCTGATCGCTCTGGTGGAGAAAGAAAGGACCAGGAACCCAGAAAGTTCTGCCCCGTGGGATGGAGGCTTTAGTAACCTTCCCAAGAAAATTTGTAGAAGGGATAAATTGCTTTGCTATCTAGAGTCTTTCCCCATAAATTCTGTCTCTCCCAGGGGGTGATTTGATGATTGTTGATCTCTCCTGTTGCCAGATAATGAGTTCAATCCAAAACTGTCCTTGCACTTGGGATCTCCCATCAATGGAAGATGCGGTGAGC
Organism: Proteles cristata cristata; assembly: GCA_017311185.1. Taxonomy (NCBI): domain Eukaryota; kingdom Metazoa; phylum Chordata; class Mammalia; order Carnivora; family Hyaenidae; genus Proteles; species Proteles cristata. Next base: position 4,684,760 of record JAESUZ010000174.1, on the reverse strand, counting down.
TTGTCAAAGTGAAGACCAATATTCAACCCTTTATCAACATCGCAGCATCCAATATAATTTCCTGAGCAAATAGGACATTCCCTAATCAAGGTCATTTGTGTCTCCTGTTTCAAGGAGTTGACTCCCACCAGACTGCCATAGCTGGTTCACCCCAGGTCCTAAATTATTATAGCCCTGGGGCACTGAGACTGTATTTTATACTTTAGGGGCACCTGAGTGGCTCAGTCAGTTAAGCATCCAACTTCAGCTTAGGTCACGGTTTCATGGTTCATGAGTTCAAGCCCCACATCAGGCTCTGTGCTGACAGCTCAGAGCCTGGAGTCTGCTTCAGATTCTATGTCTTCCTCTTTCTCTTCCTGTCCCTCACTCACTTACACACACACACACACGCGCGCGCGCACACACACACACACTCTCTCTCTCTCTCTCTCAAAAATGAATAAACATTAAAAAATTATATTTTCTATGAAAAACGTGGCTCTGGTAATCTTGGTTATATATAAAGGAATGAATTGAGGGGAAGCACTAGACAGACATTTAATTTTCCTCTGTCACTTTTTAAATAACTCCCTCACTGTGATCTTACAGAATTTTAAGAAACCATGTTTTCACTCAGCGTACCATACAGACTTATAGGTTTGATCATGTCCCTGCTCAGATATCACTTTGCCAAGTTAAACTTGCTAATTTTAATATCTTTACCCTTATTGCATTTCTCTCCCTTGTCTCCATTGACTTATTAGTTCTTTCACAATGGAACATACTTAAAAAAAATTTTTTTTAATGTTCTTTATTTATTTCAGAGAGAGAGAGATAGCGTGAACAGGGGAGGGTCAGAGAGAGAGGGAAAAACAGAAGCCAAAACAGTCTCCAGGCTCTGAGCTAGCTGTCAGCACAGAGCCCGACGCGGGGCTCAAACCCACAAACGGTAAGATCATGACCTGAGCCGAAGTCAGACGCTTAACCGACTGAACCACCCAAGTGCCCCGGAACATACTTTTGATATGTTCTTCTTGATACCTGATAATGACACTAACTTAGGGTTCAGTCATTTAAAGCTTGGTTCATCATTGATTGACTGATGAAACAAATATTTATGTACTATGATCTGCTCATCACTGGGCTAAGTCTGGGCACCAAGATGGATAAGACAAACCAGATTTCTGCTTTCATGAGGCTTATGCTGTCGCTAGTGAAACAGGCAATAAACATGGTAAATAGGTCAGTTAGGTATTATCAGATAGTGATGAGTCCCATCACGAACATATAATAGGTTAAAGGGCTAGAAAGTGACTGGAAGAGGAAGATCATCAGAAGCTTCTTCTTTGAGGAGGTGATATTTGACCAGAAACATGAATGATGAGAAGAAGCAATCCATGAAATATGGGAGAAAGAAATGATTCAAACACAGGGAAATGCAGTGGAAGTAGTAAAGAACTCAAAGCTGGAAGAAAAAAAAATTCAACATGTCTAAAATAAAAAGTATTGAAATTTAAGCATACCCAGGCATATGGATATTGGAAATCCCATCATTCAGAGACCTTCTTGAAGAAAATGAGATGTAGAGAAGCGGCCTGATTTGTATAGCATCCAAAAAGTCAGGGGCAAAAATAGGACTAACCTGGCTCTTCTGATTTCGTCTAATAATGTCCACTGACTATTGAGCGTTAAAACCAGGTGGCTCTTCAGGATCCCAAGGGAAGTGAGTAGAGAATAAGTATCTATTTTTAAAAGATCATCACACTGCTTTGAATAAGTCCTCAGACCAAGGATTTAATATTTTTCTAAAGATTAAAACTAATCAGAGTGAGAATTTTTTGAAATTGAATATATCTCTAAGAACTAAATGATTGCATAATTTGAAGTAATACTTCGTATGATGAGTTTTTAGTGAATACAGTGTTGTTAAAAGGATTCCCTCACATATTTCTGATATAGGAATGTAAATAATACCACTGAGACTGAAAGTTATATCAGAGCCTTTCTTTGTCATTTCCCAGGCTGTGGTGGTCATTTTTATGTATTATCTTGGCTAGGCCATAGTCCCTAAATATTTGGTCAAACACACGTCTAGATGTTACTTGTGAAGATATTTTTTAGGTGAGGTTAACAATTTAATGAGTAGGACTTATGTAAAGCAAACTATCGTCTGTTATGTGAGTGGGCCACATCTAATCAGTTGAAAGCCTTAAAAGGGGAAAAAAACAACAACTGAGGTCCCCTTAGTAAGAGGGAATTATGCCTCTAGACTGCTTTCACATTCAAGCTGAAACTTTATCTACCCCCTTGGTATTCAGCCTGCTGGCCTACCCTGCAGAGTTTGAACTCACCAGACCCACAATGGTAGGAGCCAGTTCCACAAAATAAGCTTTTCCTTTTTTTCCCTTTTTCTCTTCATACAACCTATTGGCTCTGCTTCCTAGAGACCCCTGTTTACTACAGTTTTTTATACCAAGAGTGGTTCTAGAGGAACGGAATATTAAGGATTAGTTTTCGGAATTGGTTTTGGGGCTTGTGGAATTGGTTCACTGATCTGATAAGTTTAAAGGCACTAAAGACTCCGCTTGAAGTTGTAAAGAGAACTCTGAGAGTCTATGGTGTGATGCAGCCACAGAGAAATGCAAAATATTACCCTTGGTTATAACTAAGTCAGTACTTATGGAAGCAAGGTTTTGGGTGACCATGCACATGATACCTTCAAATATTTTTGTCAAAGTGATGAATATAATGAAATTGGCTGTTTGCTTCTAATTGCACTAGAATAAGTGTGAAAGAAAAGGTTGAGCCTGGCAACTCAGATTCTCAGCTCAAGTATTTCATAAATGACCTGAAAACTTCCACGTCTGCCTGAAAGAGACCAATGTTTTCTGCAGTTGTGAGCTGAGGTTGCTGAAAAACAAACCCAGAATCTCATTCTGTGAGTGGCTGGTTTACAATGTAAGTTGGATTCCCAGTCTCGCAAGGTTTCCTCCTGATACTCAAAGACATTAACTGGAAAGGAATGGGATCCTGAACATTGGAATGGAGATATACAGGATAATCCTGATGAATCCTGGGACATAGAACCCCTAAATTGTGATGAGTCTTCTTTGGCAATAGAACAAGCCACACCACTGCCTCTGAGGAGATTAATCCTGCCTTACCTATAATGGCCTCCCCAAGGGATTTGCCCTGTGAGACACCACTGGTTCTCCATAGGATCCACTCCCACCACTCCTCTTTGCTTCTGGACCTATAACTAGGCTCAAGTCCCAGCAGGCCTTGAAAGATGGGGTACAAAGTCTAACCTACAAAGAGATGCATTACATCATAAAAGAAATACATGATTTTTTCCCCTAATTTATACAAACAAAAATTTAGGAAATTACGGGGCGCCTGGGTGGCTTAGTCCATTAAGCGTCCGACTTTCGCTTAGGTCATGATCTCGGTTCGTGGGTTCAAGCCCCGCGTCGGGCTCTATGCTGACTGCCAGCTCAGAGCCTGGAGCCAATTTCAGAGTCTGTGACTCCCTCTCTCTCTGACCCTCCTCTGCTCACTCTGTCTCTCTCTCTTTCCTAGAAATAAATAAAAAATATTTTTAAAAAATTTGGGAAATTTGTGTAGGAAGTAGATATTAAAATGTATGAGTTAATGATGGAAGGAACACAAAGTTGGATCAGGCTGAATTTATCAACATGGGTCCACAAAGCATAGATTCTAGATTAACTTTGCAACTTGGAGTGTTAGGGCTCTAACGATTTGATTGTTTGGTTGAAACATGGGTCAGTAGGGGGGCTACACCAAAATGAGTTGAAGTCCGAGTACTGCCTTCATATACTGTAGAGAAAAATAATTGAAAAGCTTCAGGATATTAGATGTTAGAGTGGATTTGTCATTAAGACCTGCTTACCTACCCCAGGAGAGTTCAGAAGACACACCTTTCACCATGATTGTGAGAAACAAATTTATAAGGGGAGCCCCAACATTTTTGAAGGCTGTGTGATTGCCTTTCACTCTGTCAGATTTCTTTTTTTTTTTCTTTTTTAATGTTTTATTTATTTCTAAGAGAGAGAGGCAGCGTGAGCGGGGAGGGTCAGAGAGAGAGGGAGACACAGAATCCAAAGCAAGCTCCAGGCTCTGAGCTGGCTGTCAGCACAGAGCTCGATGTGGGGCTCAAACCCACGAACTGTGAGATCATGACCTGAGCCAAAGTCAGACGCTTAACTGATTGAGCCACCCAAGCACCCTTCTCTGTCAGAGATTTTAGTGAGATCTGCTGCCTCTAACTTGGGAAACCTAAATGCACTAGAAATAATTGGATTCCAGGGTGGTGAGGGCCAAGCAATGGTACTTAATTGTCAAAGATAGGGTGGCTGTGGTTACTATAATGCACAGAATCAAAGCAGTAATCAGAATAGTCTAATTCACAGAGACTTATGGCTTTGGCTAGTTGATCACAGTGCTCCTAGAAATGAAACAATGAGAAATCTACTACATTCTTACTTGATATGTATAAGTGGAAGAGTTCCAGATAAAGTGAACAAAAGTATAACTTGGATCATAAAACAAAGAATCAATTCCCAGACTTGAACTAGTTTACAAACCTAGAACCCCTTGACTGAAGGGGAGGCTGTGTCCTCATGAGGAAGGACCCTACTATGCTGCCAAAAATGTGTGCTGTTAATTTTTTTTTCAGCTTTCCCCAAAGGGACCTATAGACCTTCAGCAACATTGGGGGAAAGGAAATAACCAGATTTTTCAGGACTACTATACACTGGCCATGAACTGATACTAATTCCAGGAGACCTTAGTCAGAGTAGGTGCTTATGAAGCACAGGTGATCAAAGGAAGCATCTGGGTTGGTGGAGTAGTGAATGACCTTTTGAAGATAATTACAGCACCAGCTAGCTGATGATACCTTTCAGGGCTGAGGAAAGTTTCTCCAGAAAGTTTTATGTATTCTAAATCAGCATATAGTAGTATTTCTCTCATCGCCAGGACTCATACTTATCCCATAGCCAGGACTTGCAAATCAGTGGGTGAAAATGGGAGAGGTACCCTGGTTATTCACTAGCAAAACTATTCCTTTCTGTCCCCATGATCTTATGCTTTGTTGGCCAAGAGATCTTTGTACCAATGGGGGGAATGATTCCACCAGGAGACATAACAATGATTCTATTGAACTGGAAGTTAAGACTGTCACCTGGCCAGTCTTTGGGTTCCTCATGGCCCTGAGTCAACAGGTAAATAAAGTGTTACTGTACTGACTGGGGTAATTGATCCTGATTACTAAGGGGAAATTGCACTGTTGCTCCATAATAGAGGTAATGAAGACTATGTTTTTGATACAGGAGATCCTTTAGGGTATGTCTTAGTACCACCATGCCATGTGGTTAAAATTAACAGACCACTACAACAATTCAATTCAAGCAGGACTGTAAAAGTCCCAGACTTTTTAGGAAGGGAAATTTGAGTCACTCCACTACATAAAAACCCATGACAATCTGTGATACTTTCTAAGGAAAAAGGGAATGTAGGATGGGTTTTGGAAGAAGGGGTTTATAAACACCAGTTCTGAGCACATAATCATTTGCATAAAATGAGGACTGTAATTGTTATGTGTGTTTCTTCTTTATTTTTTGAATGAATATGTTTGTGTGTGTGTGTGTATTTTCTTTTCTCTCTTATTTCATTATAATATAACATAAAATGTATTAACCTTACATTGTAGTATTTAAGCATTATTAATGTTGCATCATAGTATTTAAGCTAGAGTATAAAGGATAAGGGTGAACATCACCCAAAGATTTTGTGTGCTCTTCTGGGGAAAGGATTAGTACATTTTTGCTTATGTACACAATAATTGTATCAGGTTGGGTAGAAATATGAGTGTTACTGTCTTTATTTGGAGATAAAGTATGGTTTAAGGAGATGAGTATGGATGCCAACTTGACAAGAGGTGGATTGTGATGGTTACTTTTATGAGTCAATTGGCTAGGCTATGGTACCCAGTCCAACACCAGTCAAATGCTGCCACAAAGGTGTTTTTTAGATGTGATTAACATATAAATAAGTAGACTTTGTGTAGGTCAGCTTACCCTCCATCACGTGGATGGGACTCATCTAATCTCTTAAAGGTTTTGAGAGAAAAGGCTGAGATAGCCAGAAGCGAAAAGAATTCTTTTTTCCATTGTCTTCAAATTCAGGATGGCAACTGTGCCTGCTGGAACTTTCAGCCTGTTGGCCTAGGGTAAACATTTTGGATTTGCCAAACTTCACAACGATGTTAGCCAATTGTTTGCAAACAGTGCTTTCTCTATCCTGTTTGTTCTGTTTCTGTGGAGAATGCTGAGCAATACAGACTCAATACAGACTGCTGGAGAGTTTGCTCATGACTCTTAATGACCCACTCTTGTTTTCCCACAATTTAGGGGGTCGTATGTTGGCACAAATTGTTCTCAACACATGTTAATTCTCAGAGTAAACTGACTCTGCACCACCTTTGCTGGCTTCCTTGTACATTCCTGGATTGAATGTGGGGTTGAATAGATTAGACCCAACCACAGAATGTTGTAATGTACAAAAGAGGCTTGATGAAGGAAACAGGTACATTAACCAGGTTGTTACTTATCATACTTTAAAGGATTTGTTTAAGCTTATGCATTTATTTGAGAGAAATAGAGTAAGCAGGGATGGGCAGAGAGAGAGAGGGAAAGAAGAATTCCAAGAAGGTTCTTCTCTGTCAGTGTAGAGCCCAAGGCAGGGCTCAAACCCATGATCTGGGAGATCATGACCTGAGCCAAAATCAAGAATAGGTCACTTAATCAATTGAATCACCCAGGCAACCCTGACACACTCTAAAGACAAAACAAGAATAAGGCATTTTAGGTGAGATATGCTTTTGAACATCTTTCAAGCAATCAGCTAATACCATTGCTTCTCAAGAAGAAGCTTCAAAGATAATGACATTGCTTCAGAACAAATGTAGTCTTTTAATCCGTGGCTAAGTGACTAATAGGCTACAGTAACCATGTCAATCTTCAGAGTTTTAAAGGTTCAGAGAAATTTAAAGACATGAAAGTGAACTGTAGCAAACAAGCGTGTTAGGGACAGAATAAATGAAAATCCAAATTTTGGAGAAATAAATATAAATCTGGCATTGGTGGGTAAGTATTTCATGTTGTCACATGCTCAGGTACGTATTTCAAGTCCCCCTAAAACTTCAGAGAGCTTCAGCTGTTCCTTTGCTACCCATGGCCTTTTTCAGGGCACCTTTGACATCCTTGTTCCTAAGGGTGTAAATCAGCGGGTTGAGTAAGGGGGTGACAAAGGTATAGATGAGTGCAAACTGGCGGTCCTCATCCACAGAGGTACTAGACTGGGGACGCAGGTAGACCAAGGCACAGAAGCCATACTGCAGCAAGACCACGGTGAGGTGCGAGGAGCAGGTGGAGAAGGCCCGGCGGCGGCCCTCGGCAGAGCGGATGCGCAGGATGGCGGAGGTGATGAACACGTAGGAGACAGAAATGAGAATGAAAGGGACGGTCAGCACGAGGATGCTCACCACATAGAGCACGGCCTGGTGCACGCGGATGTCCGCGCAGGCCAGCCGCAGGACGGGAGGCACGTCGCACAGGAAGTGGTTGATTTCCCGCACGTGGCCGCAGAAGGGCAGCGTGAAGATCAAGGAGGTGAGCTGCAGGGAGAGGAGCAGGGCCAGGCCCACGGCGCACACCACCATCTGGACGCACAGCTTCTGGGTCATGATGAGGGTGTAGTGCAGTGGGTGGCAGATGGCCACATAGCGATCATATGCCATAATTGCCAAGAGAAAGCAGTCAGCACCACCAAGTGTAAGAAAAAAGAACATTTGGGCCCCACAGCCAGCCAGTGGAATGGGCCTCCGGGCCCCACAAATGTTGGAAAGCATCAGAGGCACCACCACTGTGGTGTAGCAGATCTCCAGGAAAGACAGGTTGCACAGGAAGAAGTACATTGGGGTGCGCAGCGAGCTGTGTGTGCACACCACCCAGATGATGACCATGTTGCCACCAAGGATCATCAAGTAGAGGAGGAGGAAGAGGAGGAAGAGGAGGGCCTGGAATCCGGGGACGGTGGTGAACACTCGGAACACGAACTCAGTGGGGCCTGACTGGTTGAGGACTGCGCTCCTAGCCAACATGGCTCCTGAAAAAGAAGAACAGAAGGTGCTGAATCTTCCTTTGCTGAGTTGTTTTATTGCCTGAGTTAAAATAAAGGCATGTTTCATGCAGAAAAAAATAACTCAATTACTCAAATCCTCTAGTCTGTTAAAAAAAATTAAACTTAAAAATTAAGTGTTGGGTATTTTGTGATGTAAAAGTCATGAGAAGTGAAACATAGTAAAACACTGTTGTGTCTAAATAATTATTTCAAGTATTATTTTATAAAGAATGGGTGTTTCAAATATAATTCTTAAAAAGTTTATTATGAAAAAGAATTTTTAATAGCAATCCAGACCTAAAACCTTTCAACTGATATAAAAACTATAAAAAATGGGTAGGAGAAAGAAGAAGGAGGTAAAACTGTATAAAGAGTGATTTATATATAGACATTATATGATTAAAGTGTTTACTGAGATGTGGTGGTTAGAAAAGTTTATTCTTTATATATTCTTTAAAATTTAATATGAATCACTTTACTATTAAGCAGAAAGAGAATGCATTTTTCAAAAAAAAAAATATATATAATATAAACATATGTCTTTTCCCAAATTTAAAGAGAAAATGAAAGAAGGAAGCTATTGTTCAAAAAGGAAAACGAAGTATGCTGGTGCAATTTTGATTGGGATTGCATTGAATGTGTAGATTGCTTTGGGTAGTAATGACATTTTAACTATATTTATTCTTCCAATTCATGAGCATGGAATGTTTTTCCATTTCTTTGTGTCTTCTTCAATTTCCTTCATAAGTTTTCTATAGTTTTCATCATACAGATCTCTTGTATCCTTGGTTAGGTTTATTCCGAGGTATTTTATGGTTTTTTGTGCAATTGTGAATGCGATCAGTTTCTTGATTTCTCTTTCTGTTGCTTCATTGTTGGTGTATAAAAATGCAACTGATTTCTGTATGTTGATTTTGTACCCTGCAACTTTGCTGAATTCTTGGATCATGGGGGGGAAGAAAGGGGGAAACAGTGGGGGAGAGGGAGGGAGGCAAACCATGAGAGACTCTTGAATGCTGAGAACAAACTGAGGACTGATGTTGTGGGGGGGGAGGGGATGGGGGATGGGCATGGAGGAGGGCACTTGTTGGGATGAGCACTGGGTGTTATATGGAAACCAACTTGACCATAAACTATTAAAAGAAAAAAAAAAGGAAAACGAAATGGGTACAGAATTCTATAGAATAGTAATATTTTAAGAATGTCATGGGGTGCATGCGTGGCTCAGTTGGTTGAGTGTCTAACTTCAGCTCAGGTCATGGTCTCTCATTTGAGGGTTTGAGCCTTGCATCAGGCTCTGTGCGGACAGTTCAGAGCTTTGGATTCCGTGTTTCCTTCTCTCTCTCTCTGCCCCTTCCCTGCTCATGCTATGTCTCTTTTTGTCTCCCCTCCACCTAAAAAACTGTTGTCAGAATCAGGATGAAATATATCAGTTAGGATATTAAATATATGGGATCCTTCCATAATTTGGCTATTGTAGATCATGCTGCTCTAAATATCAGGGTGCATGTGTCCCTTTGAATTGGTATTTTTGTATCCTTTGGGTAAATACCTAGTAGTGCACTTGCCTGATGGTAAGGTGAGTCTATTTTTTTTTTAACTTTTTGAAAGGTTTATTTATTTATTTTTGAGAGAGAGAGAGAGAGAGAGAGAGAGAGAGAGAGAGAGAGAGAGAGAGAATCTCAAGCAGGCTTCATGCCCAGTAAGGAACCTGAGGTGGGGTTTGTTCCCAGGAGCCTAAGATCATGACCTGAGCAGATATCAAGAATGAGGTGCTTAACCCACTGAGCCACTCAGATGTTCCTATTTTTAACTGTTTGAGGAGCCTCCATCCTATTTTCCAGAGTGGCAGCACCATTTTGGATTCTCCTCAACAGTGCAAAATCCCTTTCCTCTACATCCTTGCCAACACTTGTTGTTTCCTGTATTGTTAATTTTAGCCATTCTGACAGGTATGAGGTGATACCTCATTGTATTTTTGTTTTATATTTCCTTGATGATGGTGATGTTGAGCGTCTTTTCATGTGTCTGTTAGCCATCTGTGTGTCTTGTCTTCTGCACATTTTTTTCCTTTCATAGTTGGTTTCATAGTTTCATAGTTCCTTTCATATTGTCAAGTTGGTTTCCATATAACACCCAGTGCTCATCCCAACAAGTGCCCTCCTCCATGCCCATCACCCCCCCTTCCTTCTCCCCCACCCCTATCAGCTCTCAGTTTGTTCTCAGCATTCAAGAGTCTCTCATGGTTTACCTCCCTCCCTCTCCCCAACTCTTTTCCCCCTTCTTGTGTCCTCTGTTAAGTTTCTCCTAATCCACCTATAAGTGAAAACGTATGGTATCTGTCTTTCTATGCCTGACTTACTTTGTCCAGCATAACATCCTGAAGTTCCATCCACGTTGTTACAAATTTCTGCCCATTTTTTAGCTGGATTATTTGGTTTTTTTTTTTTTTTGGGTATTGAGTTTGATAAGTTCTTTATAGATTTTGGATGTCATTTATCAGATAGGTCATTTACAAATCTTCTTCTATTCCATCAGTTGTTTTTTAGTTTTTTTTTTTTTTTATTCTTTACTTGGCTTTGCAGAAGCTTTTTATCTTGATTAAGTCCCAGTAGTTCATTTTTGCTTTTGTCTCCCTTGCATCCAGAGACATATCTAATACAAAGTTGCTACAGCCAATGTCAGAGAGGCTGCTTCCTGTGTTCTCTTCTATTTTGGTTTTGATGATTTCTTGTCTCATATTTAGGTCTTTTATCCATTTTGAATTCATTTTTGTGTGTGATGTAAGAAAGTGGTCCAGCTTCATTATTTTATATGTTGCTGTCCAGTTTTCCCAACACCATTTGTTGAAGAGACTGTCTTTTTTTCCACTGAATACTCTTTTCTGCTTTGTCAAAGATTGGATGACCATATAGTTGTAGGTTCCTTTCTGGGTTCTCTATTCTGTTCTATTGATCTATGTGTCTGTTTTTGTGCCAGCACCAGACTGTCTTATGGTTAGAGCTTTGCAGTATAGTTTGAAGCTTGGAATTGTAATGTCTCCAGCTTTGCTTTTCTTTTGCAAAATTGCTCTGGCTCCAGAAAGAACCCAAAAGAAAATATGGTGTATATGTCCAATGGAATATAATTCATCCATAAAAAAGAATGAAATCTTGCCATTTGCAATGACGTGGATGGAGCTAGAGAATATTATGCTAAGCAAAATAAGTCAGTCAGAAAAAGACAAATACCATAAGATTTCACTCATTATGTGGAATTTAAGAAACAAAACAAATGAGCATGGGAGTGGGGAGAGTCATACCATAAAACAGGCTCTTAACTATAGAGGACACACTGAGGGTTGCTGGAGGAGAGGTGAGAGAGGAGGTGGGTTAAATAGGTGGGTTAAGGAGGGTAATTGTTGTAATGAGCACTGGGTATTGAATGTAATTGATGAGTCACCAAATTCTACACCTGAAATGAATATTACACTGTATGCTAACTAACGGGAATTTCAATAAGAGCTTGAAGCTACCAAAAATAAGGACAATAAATACAGTTGGAGGTATATCCCCTATTAAAAGATACAGATGTTCAGATTAAGAAACAATATTTTTAAGAGGCAAAAATTCAGCACCATATAAAAACTACCACTATTTTTATCTGAAACATTTCTGGAAATTCTAAAATATGAAATAAATCACAATCTCCAACCAAAAGAGACGACAGGCATCTGATTGTCTCCGTGAAAACCCCAGGGCAGCCAACTGAGAAATTGTTAGAACTAATAAGAGAATGTCTTAAATAGCCAATAGTTAACTGATTTGTATGTAACCACCTTGTTCCCCTTTCTCTCTATAAAATATCACGTTCGGTCTTCACAGCACACTGAATTAATTCGAGGCGAGTAATCTTCAAGTCCAAATGTACATCTAGGCATTTACACACCCTCCAGTTGAGGTTTTTGGCTTACCAAATCAATTGTTTTTGTTTCCAACTGTGAATAAGCCAAGTACACTTGATATTGTTCAAGTGACAGAATAATGTACTAAATATTCAACTATGAACACAAAAAAGACTTTATTCCACGCAAATCAATTGTGATGTTTCGGAAATATTTGAGAAAAGTGAGCTGCGAACAAGTAATAATTCACTCTTGAATTAACTAAAATGGACAGAGCTCTTGTAAATGTTTGAGGGAGAAATCAGAAAAAGAAGGAGCATGCATTTTTTCACAAATGTCTTTACTTTTTAATTGTGTGTCAAAGACATTGATTTTTAAAATTGCAGATGGTGACCTGTGAGTAGGGTTCATGTAAGAAACACTTAAGTTTGCAATAACCACTCAACCAGAAGCACACACACAGAAATGGCTTGTTCATATGTCAGGAGGCTGAGGTAAAAATGTGTAGTTATATGTTTTGCATATGCTTATGCAATTATTTGTTAAAGACTGTAATGAATATACAACATTTCAAAATTAGTTTTTTGGGGGGGTTCTTGGGTGGCTCAGTCGGTTGATCATCTGACTTTGTCTCAGGTCATGGTCTCACACTTTGTGGGTTCAAGCCCTGAGTCGGGCTCTGTGCTGACAGCTCAGAGCCTGAAGCCTGCTTTGAATTTTGTGTCTCCCTCTCTCTCTCTCTGCCCCACTCCTGCTCACACTCTGTCTCTGTCTCTCTCTCTCAAAAATAAACATTAAAAATAATAATAAAATGATTTCTTTCGGTAATTGCCCTTTCAATTATCTGATCAAGCTCTGGCTCTGATTGCATTGGATGAAGGGGCTTTTACTTTATGTCAAACACAAACGTTTTTCTCCATACCAGCAATAACTACTTAGAATATTCTAATCCCAATAGCCACGCAAATATAAAATGTCAAAAAATGTAATCTTAAGACAAATTTAAGGCAGCTATTATAGCTTTTTTATGATGGAAAAACTCAATATTTTAGAAGTATTAGCTATCTTAAAATAATGCATATAATTGGTAGGATTCTGATTTTAAAATCACAAGATAATTTGAGTGTGTGTATGTGCATACTTTTTTGTGCATGTGCGTGTATTTCATAATGTAATTAAAGTTTATTTGGAAGAACAGCCAAGTGAGAATAGAGTCAGGGTGAAGCTTGCATTAAATATTAAATTATAGCATGAATGATAACATGTCATATATCAAAATTAAATCAATTAAAAATACATGCAGGAATAGAGAGGTCAATAAGACAGAAAATACTCATGAATATATGAGTCTCCAATTCATGAGAAAGGCACAGCAGCATAGCATATTGGCTAAGAGCATGTTTTCTGCCATTGGAAACATACTAGGGTTCGAAGTCATCATGGGCGCTTTACCTAAATCCAAATACTTCAATTTTTAAAATCCATAACATGGGAATGATAATAAAGGCACTTAACCTATAGGGTTTCTTTGACAACATAGCAAAAATAAATTAAAAGCGCTTAATATGGTGTCAGTCCCTATAAATATTCACTAAATGCTAACTCAAACTATTTTTCAAATAACCACAGTATGGAATAATGGACTAATATTCATTTTGATGTTAATTTTTAGAAACCAATATAACATACTGACATTTAGTTTGGATGGCCAGAAAGCATATTCTTAAAAAGCCAAATCATAAAGGAGTTAGAAGAACATGCAGATAAGGACAAAATTGAGACCCTGACCCAGCAAGATTTAGTTATTAGAAGGTAGAGTCTACCTTACACTCTTCGGTTCTTGGAGTTTACTCTTTCAGTCTGGATCAATTACTTTGGAACTTTGCCAAGACGTCCCAAAGACCCAGAAAAGACCGATTTGTTGGAACAATTCTGTTGGAGGGTCTAATATAAATATTCAGTCTCTGAGCCTATACATGTAGAGAGGGAGGCAATCTCCTACAAAGTATGAAGATTCTATACTGTCCCCTCCATTGTCCACATTGTCCACTGAGCACTGTGAAGGAAATTCTTGAGGTAATTGAAAAACTGCCGAGGCTTTAAGGTCCTTTTGCCTGTATTTGAATCCAGGCTCTGCCACACGCCAGCTCTCTGGCCTTGAAATTTTACTTACTCAATAAGTAAACCTACAAAGCTGTTTCCTTAGCTGACAATCTGCAGTGTCCGTGTGCATGTTAGTAAAAATATACACAGAGTGCCTTGGGCCTAGCTCTTCCCCTTCCCAAATATTCCCTATTGTAAAATATACATAACACAATATTTACCATTTTAATAATTTTAAGTATATAGTTCAATGGTTTTTAAGTATATTCTTATTTTTGTGCAACTAAACACCGTTATTGACAGAAATCTTTTCATCCTGCAGAAGGGAAACTCTATACCATTAAATAACTCCCCATCTTTCTTCCTTCCCAGCCCCTGACAACCGCAAGTCTACTCTCTGTGTCTATGATTTTTTAAAAATGTTTATTTGTTTTTGAGAGAGAGAGAGAAAGTGTGAGAGCAGGGAGTGGGGCAGAGAAAGAAGGGGACAGAGGATCCTAAGCAGGCTCTGTACTGACATCAGGGAGCCTGATGCAGGGCTCAAACACAGGAACCATGAGGTCATGTCCTGAGCCAAAGTCAGACCCTTAACCTACCAAACCACCCAGGCGCCCCTCTGTGTCTATGACTTTGACTACTCTGGTTACATCATATAAGCGGGAACACAGAGTGTGTCTCTTTGTTACTGCTTATTTCACTTAGTATGTCTAGCTTTTAAGAGGATCTCCTCTCTTCCCAGTGCTCACCCTGTCCAATCCCTTTACTACTATCTTGTCTTTCCTGAAATCACTGAAAGTCTGTCAACTTGGATAACTTTTCCTTCCTTTCTTCCTAGCTAATTTCTACAGGTTTCTGCTCAGGAAGCAATTATCCAGGAAGAATTCCTGTTTCTCCTTCTCTCTACACCTCTGGGTAAGGTGCTATTTGTATAAACTACTGCAGAACTGTGAGTGTATCTCAGCTACAATACTCTGGTGCCTGCATCAGGTTAAGCGCCGTCAAGCAAGCAAGAAAGCTGGCTAGCATTTATTGAGCATCTGACATCTACTGAAATCTTAGTCTCAGCTCTGGGGACAATATTTTTTTAAATATGAAAAGTGATGTGTGTCCTTAAACATGTAAGGGAAACATAATGTTTAACAGAATTTGGGAAAAACTCTCCTAAGTGAGAGTTTCCTATGTAATCTTTCTAGAATATCAAAGCTATAAAATACTCCTTCTCCTACATAGAAAGACAGATAGATAGATAGATAGATAGATAGATAGATAGATAGATGATAGATAGATATAAATGAATAGATTAATAGATACATGGATACATATATACATAGTCAAGCACATTTGGGAAAAACCAAATATTCTCTTTGTGATCTGCAAGAGAGATAAGCATTAAAAGGCTCTTAGAATACTGATATGCAGAAATGACTATAAATTTAGCTTTTTAAAACTTATTTCTCTGGTGTTTCACGAAAGCTTTTTTATGTGCCTTGAGAGCATATTCAAACATAATAATAATTGCTTGTGTCATAATGTGAAGGCACCCTTCTAAACTCTCTGCATGTATTAATTCAGATACACCTTGCAACAAAACCATGAAGTAGGTCATATTTAATGCCAATTTTACAGTTCAAGAACTAAGAAAGATTAACTAGTATGAGATACACAGCTGGTCTGTGGTGGAGTTGTGATTCAAGCTTAAGCATTTTGGATCTGGAAAAGAAGGACCTAAGTTTGGACCCTGAGTTCACCACTTCTGAGTTAGATGATGTTGGACAAACCACCATCTAAGGAAGCCTGATTGTTCTCATCTTGGAAGTATGGATAATTATATCCAAACCATTAACTATTTGATTTATTTAACCCTTCTTACAGGCACTTTGAAATTTCTCCCTGCATGGTAAAGTAGGGATTAAGAAACTTCTATAAAGGACAAGATAGAAAATATTTTAGGCATTGTAGGCCACATGGGTTCCTTGCGTATTCCTTGCGTATCTCCTTCCTTTCTTCCCTCCTTCCTTCCTGTCCTGTCCTTCTCTCTCTTTTTCTGCCTCCCTCCTTCCCAATCTTCTTTCTCTCTCTCTCTCTTTATTCTTTTTCTCTTAAAGTACAAAACATATTCCTAGCTCAAGGGCTGCACAAAAAGAGGCTGAATTTGGTCTATAGCCTAGTTTGCCTATCCTTGCCCAAAAGCATTACACTCAGCAAGTTAAGATGAATTAGGGGGGAAAATAGCCATTAGTTTTTAAAAAGTAAACTCTCTTAAGATGTTTCCTTACCTCTTTGCGATTCACTTCATTCGTCGGCCATCAAAGAACATTCATAAAGGCACAAATTTTTTGTTTCTGCCTATTGATGATTAAGGGAGCACTTCCAGAATGCTTCCTAACCCTATGTATTCTGTTCTTTAAGGATGAAATGAAATAAAAATACATGGGATCCAGAGATGTAGAATCCCCTGGAAATGAAAAGTAACCGGTAGGTGATGTTTTTGTAATATCTGAATGTGTATGGCAAAGATGTGCTGGTGTTCAGGAAGAATCAGGTTTTAGAAAGCCATTCTTGGGATAGGGCAAGATAAAGAGGAGCACATGGAAAGTGGGTGTACTTCGGAATTATTCTAAGCCAGAGTCCTACATGGAAGGACCAGACTCCTTTTCTGCATTCTCCTCTTTACTCAGAGTCCATTTTTGCCTGATTTAGCCAGATAATTTAGTGCTTTATAGGGTGTCTTAAAATAATGGGTCCCAAAGAGGAGGAATTTCCCCAGTGGCCTTTCTTAAACCAAATTCAACTAAAAAATATTGGGAGGAAATTTCCTGGGTTGATCAGCTGTGACAAAGTTAATGGGCACCTTGATAGTCACAGACAACTGTTTTCTGGGGACCACAAGGTGGTGTCCTCATTCCTATCGATACCCAACCCGCAGGAACCTAAGGATGAGTATTCTGGCAAATTCGGTCTATGGGAAACATTCATGCCAGCTCAGGGTTCCCAGAAGGAGTAGACTACATAAAATTATCCTCACCCAGGCAATTGGGAATGTGAATTTTAGTCTGAGTTTGCCACTTAAATGCTAAGTCAACTAAGACAAATTTTGAAGATTTTTGTATTTGAATTTCCTCATCTATACTATGCATGGTTGGACTAGACGTTTATCATCCCCCCTCACCTCAAAAGTCTACAGTTTCTACTTCTCTCTCAAGGAATAGAGAATATATGGAAGAAGAGCATCTCACTATCACTGGTAGCTTCCTCACTTCCCTTGTCAATCATATCATATTTCTTTCTGCTGAGCTCTGCTCCATTTCTACACATTTCCATGATGATAACTGAGTTGGTTGTTATATTTACAATGAAATATCATGTTTGTTCTTATGTTTTTAATTTCATGCCTGAAGCAAGTGGGTGGTTTGGTAGTGTGTATTTGAATGTCTTTGCCATGAGCAGGCTTGTTATTTTGGCCTTTACCCAAGTAATTTGCCAGGATACTTTCAGCCTATCATGGTTGTGTTATAAGTCCAGCCATACCTTCGAGTAAAAGTATGTATTTTATTTTTTTAACATTTACTTATTTATTTTGAGAGACAGAGAAAGTGCGAGCAGTGGAGGGGCAGAGAGAGAGTGAGAACTAGAGTGATATTGAGAGCGAAAGCGTGTGCAAGAGAGAGAATCCCAAGTAGAGTCCACTCTGTTAGTGCCAAGCCTTATGTGAGGTGCGATCTCACAAACTGTGAGATCATGACCTGAGTCAAAATCAAGAGTCTGACGCTTAACCAACTGAGCTACCCAGGAACCCTAAAAGTATGTATATTTTAAAATATGGTATATAATTCCTATGCAGTTACAATTTGTAAGAAGATTTTTCTCATTACTTTCTCCTCAGATGTTAAATGGATAATTACTGTTGAAATTTCACTGGGTCCATAAGGAACAACACTGACTATCATGTAGCAAATAATGACCTTCAAGGGGTTCCAAATGCTCTAACTCCTAATTTAAAGAAAAATTGTTTAACGTTTATTTATTTTTGAGAGACAGATAGAGACAGAACGTGACTGAGGGAGGGGCAGAGAGGGAGACACAGAATCTGAAGCAAGCTCCAGGCTCTGAGCTGTCAGCACAGAGCCGGATGTGGGGCTCGAACCCACTAACCATGAGATCATGACCTGAGCCAAAGTCAGACATTCAACTGACTGAGCCACCCAGGCGCCCCAACTAACCCCGAATTTATCCCCATCAACAAGCTCAGAAGTGTTTGTCTGCATAATGATGCTGACACTCACACGCATGGTAGAATTTGGAGTTGGAATAAATTATTCTTGATGGATTCATCAAGACCTCTATGGCAGGATTTTCACACAATGCAAAGGAGCAACTCCTTTCCCGACAGGATGTTACTGAAATATTCCCTCACATCCACACGTGCTCAGCATCTTCTCTGTCTCACCCTCCCTCTTTTCACCCTCCAGCCCCGTTCTTAGCAAATAGCACTCTCTTGGGGAAGCCATCAATAAAATGCTATGGTATCACATAAAATTTTAATAAAATACATGATATCACGAAGCACGTCTGGCTTTCTCTCACTAGAATGTTAGAAATGGCTGGTTTTATGAAGTACTCACAGAAAGCTTTGAGAAATAAAAAGATTTGTAGTGTGTGCATGTGTTTTGGGTACATGTGTCTCAAGAATAGCACTAATCTCATTCTTAGTTGACCTTTTAAAGTTTGTATGTTAGTACTGATGATGAGAAGAACACTAAAGTCCACCATTTTCAATATATTTCCTGGGCACTCCAAAGAGAGAAGAATGAGACCATTCTGTGACTGGGGTCAAATATTAAACCTATCTTGACTGGTTGGGTTAAACAGAGTCAGACAGAGAAATTGGTCTTTGTTATGGCTTCCCAGTATGGTTCTTGGCCCTAGGAAAATGTCCTCAGCTGGATGAAGTATATAAACACAGGGTTGGGTCAGAAAATTAGAAAACCTGCAGGAGAGGAGAAATAAGATCAGATGGTTATGAAGTGATGGGGGGCGGGGCAGAGAGATGTGATGGTCCACTTTTGTCTCTATTAATTTTGCTTAAGGTATAATAAAAATAATTTTAAAATTTATTTCTTTATAGCACACTAAACACCATACTAAGTACACTAAAATGTATTATCTCATTAAATCTTACCCTAACTCTCTGAAGCAGTTACCATTGTTATGCACATTTGCAGACAGGGTGACTGAGGCACTATTAATATAGTTTGAATCCAGATTGTCTGTCAGAGACTTTTGATTTAGCCATTGCATTAGTACCTTTTCTTTCTTGCTTGCTTGCTATCTTGCTTTGCTTTCTCGCTTTCTTCTTTCCTTCCTTCTTTCCTTCCTATCTTCTTTATTTGTTTGTTTCTTTCTCTCTCCCTTCCTTCCTTCCTTCTTTCCTTCCTATCTTCTTTGTTTGTTTATTTCTTTCTCTCTCTCTCTCTTCCTTCCTTCCTTCCTTCCTTCCTTCCTTCTTTCCTTCTTCCTCTCTTTCTTTCTTTTGTTCTTCCCTTCTTTCTTTCATCTTTTCTTCATTTCTTTCATTCCTTTCCCTCTTTCTCCATTCTGTCATCTTTCTTTCTTTCTTTCTTTCTTTCTTTCTTTCTTTCTTTCTTTCTTTCTTTCTTCCTTTCTTTCTTTCTTTCTTTCTTTTCTTTCTTTTCTTTCTTTCTTTCTTTCCTTCCTTGCTTCCTTTCTTCTTTCTTTCTCTCTTCCTTGCTCTCACTCTCCCTTCCTTCTTCCTTTCCTCCTTCTTTTCCTTCCTTCCTTCCTTCCTTCCTTCTTTCCTTCTTCTTTCTTTCTTTCTTTCTTTCTTTCTTTCTTTCTTTCTTTCTTTCTTTCTTTCTTTCTTTCTCTCTCTCTCTCTCTTTCTCTTTCTTTCTTTCTTTCTTTCTTTCTTTCTTTCTTTCTTTCTTTCTTTCTTTCTTTCTTCTTCTTTCTCCTTCCTTCCTTCCTTTCTTTCTTTCTTTCTTCTTTCTTTCTTTCTTTCTTCTTTTATTCTATCTTTTCTTCATTTCTTTCCTTCCTTTCTCTCTCTCTTTCTTTCTCCCTTCTGTCATCTTTCTTTCCTTCTTTCCTTCCTTTCTTTTTTCCTTCTCTCTTCCTTGCTTTCATTCTCCCTTCCTTCTTCCTTTCCCCCTTCCTTCCTCCCTTTCTTTTCTCTTGTCTTCTTTCTTTCTTTCTTTCTTTCCTTCCTTCTTTCTTCTTTCTTTTCAACTACTAGCACAATTTAAAAACACTCCTTCAGAATGGAGAATTTGTGAAACAATTTTCTATGGTTGTAAGGCCATTAAGTGACTTCTTTTCTGGATATTTGTCTTTCTAATCAGAATTCCTTAAAAAAAGAATTCCTTAGAGAAAAAATAAAACAGTCTTGTTCTTGCAGTCTGGCTTTGTAAGGAGAGACAACTCAAACTATGAAGCTCCCATGAGGAGTAAAGACTTTCACAGTCATGTAGGGAGAGTAAATCTATGCTACCAGAGAGAGAGCCTTCAGTGGATGCCAGTTCTTAACCCCTTTGCTTTTCTTTCTGGCTGTCAGGCCAGAAGATAGAAAAAATTGGGCCATTATTTTTTTCTATTCAATATTTACCAGTAGAAATTTTCTTTTTTTTTTTTTTTTTAATGTTCTATTTATTTCTAGGAGAGAGAGAGAGACAGCGTGAGCAGGGGAGGGTCAGAGAGAGAGGGAGTCACAGACTGAAACAGGCTCCAGGCTCTGAGCTGGCAGTCAGCACAGAGCCCGACGCGGGGCTCGAACCCACGAACCGCGAGATCATGACCTGAGCGAAAGTCGGACACTTAACCGACTAAGCCACCCAGGCGCCCCATCAGTAGAAATTTTCTTATAATGGTTGGCTACACTGTTATTTATTATTTCCATATGTTAGACTCAAATTAATCATTTTTAAATTCTTGAATTTCACAATCATCTGGAATGCCTCAAAATCTCGCAGGCCGACAGGTGGTTTGAGCCTAAGATAGAAGCATTGAGTTTAGTTAGTGAAAATGGTTTGTACTTCCATAAGATGAGGGAAGAGGGAATGTTGTGGTGGTGATCTGAGATATGTCCTCTATTTGGGCTCGTAAAATGAGCAAATCTTGAATCCTATAATTAGCCATTAGGGACCCAGCATGGTGCTGACTCATTTATTCAATCTCAGCTCATTCACTCATTTATTCATTCACTCATGTAATCATCTATTCACATATTTCCTCACTCATTAGTTTAATTTCTCATTGAATAAATATTTAATGGTTCCTAGTAAAAACCAAGCCTGGTAGAAGAGATAAGCCTTATGTATGAGCTAAGATCAGTCCTCAGGAATATGCAGTTTCCATTAGATGCCAGGTCCAGGGATCTCTTTTAACTTGTAGAACACTACATCTTGGCCTCAATGAACTGGAGTGGCTGAGGATATTATTTCATTCTTCTGGGATTCACCTAAGAAGAATCCCCCTCACTGCTGATCTGAAGTTTGGTGTCTTGTTAAAGTCAAAGTCATGGTTAATAGGTCGGGGGAGGGTTTGAGTATATTCATCTGTTCCTAATGCTTCTGTCTTAGTTCACCCAGTCTGCTGTAACAAAATATCAAAGCCTGGGTGGCTTATAAAGAACAAATTTATATTTTACAGTTTTGGAGGCTGGAAGTCTAAGGTCAATGCTCAGGCAGATTCCATGTCTGATGAGGAAGAACCTGTTTCTTGGTTCACAGAGAGCTATCTTTTTGTTATTTCATCACATGGTGGAACAGCAAGAGGACTCTGTGGGATTTTCCTTTTTAAGAGCACTAATCACATGCACTAGACACCTAATCTGTCCCCTCTGAAGCACCCATCTCCTACTACTATCACACGGGGTGTTAGGATGTAATATATGAAATTTATATAGCCATTGCTATATAAATTCTGTCTATAGCCATTGCTATTTCCAGAAACAATCTGACAGAAACTTTTGATTATATAAATTTATTATGATTTTATTTAAAAATTACAGAAGGATAATTGAGAGATGAATCCATACATTATCCCATTGCTGTCCAACACAGGGTGGTGGACCTGGTTAAATCACTGTCTAAATCTGCCTGCTGAAAGTGCTGCATAGCTCTTGTGACTAATAGCCTACACCAGCCCTCCAAGACTTAAAGATCAGGGCATGGATGCTTTCTGTGTACACATTTGCCCTTTACTGCCTTTTCCTATTTCTTCCCTGTAAGGCAATGAGACATTTGGGATTTGATGAAGGTGAGCACATCGTATGTTAAGGTTCATGGTCTTCCACCTTCTTAAAAGAAGATGTTCACTGGAGCATGTAGGATTCCCAACTAAGTGTCTTTATCCAAGTGAATGTGTAGTATGAAGCTTCTGGAAAATAGCGATGATAGGGCTTCCCAGATAGCAAGGGCTGTATTGTAAGCAGCAGCAATGCATGGATGGAACACATGGGTTCTGGTCCCCTTTACGTATGTCTGATCACCTCAAATATGTATGTGGTCTAATAGGCCCCTACTTAGAACTTTGATGAGCAGTAGGAATTTAAGGTCTTCAGAATGCCAACATTAAAGAATATTTAAACAGTTCCAAGGAGACTCTAGATCAATATTATTGTGACTTTTCATGTCTCTTTGAGTCCTAGTGATGTATTACAAAGATAATTGTATTATACTGAGAAGACTAGTGGTCTTTGATAGAATATATTTTTTTAATTTTTTAATGTTTTATTTATTTCTAGGAGAGAGAGAGAGAGACAGCGTGAGCAGGGGAGGGTCAGAGAGAGAGGGAGACACAAACTCTGAAATAGGTTCCAGGCTAGGAGCTGGCAGTCAGCACAGAGCCCGAAGCAGGGCTCGAACCCACGAACCGTGAGATCATGACCTAAGTGAAAGTCGGACGCTTAACCGACTAATCCACCCAGGTGCCCCGAATAATTCTTGATCTTAGTATCCTTTATGCCCACTACACAGTATTATGGCACTAATCAATTGTTAACTGAAGTAAAGTGGAAAGGATATGCTTTGGAGTCCCACAGACTTGAGTTCAAAATTCTCACTTTGCCACCATCTGTTGTGTCTGAGCCTCCATTTTGTCCTATTTACATGGCTGATCACCTCAGAGGGATCTGAATGAGCTCACATATGCAAATAATGAGTAGATACTAGATGATAAATAAATACGTGTCATCTTTTTTGGGGGAGGTGTCTTAATCTCGTCTTATATCAGGCTCTGGGGAAGTGACTGCATTTGACAATCTCCTGCTGCTCAGGTCTTATCCCTAGATCCATTACGTCCTACACTCCGGAGCTGGGGTCCAGGCAGCAGTATTTTTAAAAATCTCTAGATTATTTTCATGTGCAGTCAAGGCTGAGAATCGCTGTTCTAGGTTAGTGTTTCTGGGATGAGTCAAATGGCTTTCAAACCCAAACATGCTTTGGAATCATCAGAAGGGCTTCTTAAGATACAAATAACTAGGCTATCATCCTAGAGTTTCTGATTCTGTGGTTTGAAGTGGGGGATTCTATAACTGTCACTTCTAAAAAATTCCAGGTGAAGCTGATGCTACTGGTCTTTCTATGATGCTTTTGAAACACTGGTCTCAGGGAACAAATCTCAAAGTGTGACCTGCACATCAACCTCTGTGAAATACAGGGAAAGCTTGTTAAGAATGTAGGCAGACTTTCCTATCCAGACTCTCTTGTATGAACTTTATTTGAATGCAGGTAAGGAGTAGGGAGGGGTATATTTTCACCCTCTGAACTCTGCTTTTCTCTCTGAAATTCAGGAATTAAATAGAGTAAGCTCACATAGTATCCCTCATTATCTAAACTCACCACTGGCATTTTTGCTAAGTTCAGGATCCAGGTATATGTGGATAATGGAGGATAATTCTGCAGATTTCTGGGCTCTACCAGAAATATATTAAATAAGATTATCTGGAATTAGCCCCTGGAACTATGCATTTCAACATCTCTCAAGGTAATTCTTTTTTAAAAATGTTTTATTTATTTATTTTTGACAGAGAGAGAAAGAGAGAAAGAGAGAGAGAGAGAGAGATTGGGAGAGCTCACAAGCAGAGGAAGGGCAGAGAGAGAGAGAGAGAGAGAGAGAGAGAGAGAGAGATACAGAATCCAAAACAGGTTCCAGGGTTGGAGCTGTCAGCATAGAGCCTGATGTGGGGTTTGAACCCACAAACGGTGAGATCATGACCTGAGCTGAGGTTGGACGCTCAATTGGCTGAGCCACCTAGGCCATCCAGGAGCCCCATCAAGGTAATTATTATTTTTTAAATGTTTATTTATTTTTGAGAGAGATAGAGATAGAGACAGAATGTGACCAAGGGAGTGGCAGAGAGAGAAGGAGACACAGAATCGGAAGCAGACTCCAGGCTCTGAGCTGTCAGCACAGAGCCTCACACAGGGCTCAAACTCATGGACTTCACAGATCTCACGGACAACAAGACCATGACTGGAGCTGTCTGATGCTTAACCAACTGAGCCACCCAGGAGACCCTCACAGTAATTCTTAAGAGAATGAATGTCTGAGAACTATGGCTCTATACTACATACAAAAACCACAGAATTATTTTGAGTTCTAGTGGTTAAAATGTAATTCTGGCATTATGCACTTATGAAATTTACCTGCAAATCAATGTACTGTGGAACTTAAAGTATCTAAGTTTGTAATCTTCATTTTAAGATAGAAGCACCATCCTCTTTCTGGAAAAAGATATCTAATTTTTTTCTACTCAATCATATTCCCAAAGCATGAACAAAACCAGTCTTATGTGCAAAAGAACTACTCAGAGAAATGAAAGACAAGAAAGAATTAAAATAAGAAAATATTCTTAGATACTAGAAGTCCAAGACAAATGCCGTATGATTTGATTGTTACTTCTAATTAGTAGGCTGAACCCAATGAAGACTTTGCTTTTCCAACTACCTTTTGAAATGCACCCTTGACCTCTTTGTTCCTTAGGCTGTAAACCACAGGGTTCAACATGGGGATAACCATAGTGTAGAACACGGATGCCATTTTGTCTGTGTCCATGGAATGACTGGAACTTGGCTGTAAGTACATGAAGATGATTGTCCCATAGAAGATGGAAACAGTGGTGAGGTGGGAGGCACAGGTGGAGAAAGCCTTCTTCTGTCCCTCAGCTGAGCGCATCCTCAGGATAGCAATAAAAATAAATAGATAAGAGTTCAAGATAACCAAGAGAGTGAAAAAGACATTGAATGCTGCCAATGTGAAGAGCACAATCTCATTCATGTAGATATCAGAGCAAGAGAGAGACAGCATTGGGGGAATATCACAGAAAAAGTGATTAATTACATTGGAATGACAGAAGGAGAGGTGGAAAGTGAGGGCAACATGGATGGAAGACTGCAAGAGTCCACAGATGTAGGAGCCAGTGGCCAGTAAGGTACACGTAGCTCTTGTCATGGTGGTGGTGTAATGCAAGGGTTTGCACACTGCTGCATGGCGGTCAAAAGCCATTGAGGCCAGAAGGAAACTTTCAATAGTGGCAAAGGCTGAGAAGAAGAACATTTGTGCAGCACATGCATTGTAGGATATGATCTTATCTCCTGTGAGAAACTCCACCATTACCTTGGGAGTGACAGCTGACGCATAAACACAGTCCACAAAGGAGAGGTTGCTGAGGAAGAAGTACATAGGAGTGTGGAGACGAGAGTCCAACAGAATCAACATGATCATTCCAACATTCCCAACCAGAATGACGAAGTAAATGATAGTGAAGACTGTAAACAAAGGGACCTGCATCTCCAGGGCATCTGTTAGCCCCACAAGAATGAATTCCATCACCTCTGAAATGTTCTCCATCAAAGTCTTTTGGGAATCATAGTGAGAGGTGCCTGGGATAAGATGAGCAAACACAAGATAATGCTATTTGATCTCTATCATGGGAACTGACTGTGAATCGAATCCCTTCCCCCACATGTGTCAGCTTTCTGTCAAGGGTAGGAACCCACATGCAGCAAGTTGGACTGTGCACTGGGGTTGGGTGAGTTGAGCAAGGCCATTCATCTAGAAGTTACATGGAAGGACAATGACATGTCCTTGCTGATGGCTGCCACAGGGGACGGAGGTACATTTCAGTTTGCTTGTTGTATAGTATCTTCTATTACACTAAGCCAATAAGACTCCCTTTCACTACTTGCCATATCCTGCAAGCACTCTTATTACAAGTACATGAAATCTTAATCAACAAAAAAGAAAAGAAAAGAAACATTTTCTCAGTCATTGGTATATGATACAACAAGTTCTCATCAAACATTTTCTCAGTCATTGGTATATGATACATTTCTTGGAGCGCCTGGGTGGCTCAGTCGGTTGAGCGTCCGACTTCGGCTCAGGTCATGATTTCGTGGTTTGTGGGTTCGAGCCCTGCGTCGGACTCTGTGCTGATAGCTAGCTCAGAGCCTGGAGCCTCTTTCAGATTTTGTGTCTCCGTCTCTCTCTGACCCTCCCCTGCTCTCTCTCTCTCTCTCTCTCTCTCTCAGAAATAAAACAGTAAAAAAATAAAACATCAAATACATTTCTTACCTCTGAGGGGCCCCGCATTGACTTGTTCATAACAGCTGAAGACGTACAGTGATTCAGGACCCTGCTTTAGGGGCACCCACTCTTCACTTTTAATTCAAGAGTCCTCAACTGGATGCTTAGTCCACTGACACTGTGGACTCTGCTTGGGATCCCCCCCCCGCCCCCGGTCTTACTCTTATTCTCTTTCTCTGCCTTTCCCCTCCTTGCACTTTCTCTGTTCTGCAACATAAATAAATAAACATTAAAATATTTTGGTATATTTCAGTAACTCTCAAAAAGAAGGAACAGTTTTTCAAAAGGTTGAAGCAAAACTGTAGTTGTTTTCTGTCTATGTCATGATCCTTATTTTTCTCCTAGGTTGATGTTTTCTATCTCTTACCACTACCTATGACTTTGCTTTATTCGTGGAAGAGAGAATGTGGAGATGGAAGAGTTACTTTCATCTTCACCTAAGGACTTTGTACCATTGACCAAGCCATGGGTGTCCATCCATGTTATCTGGGGAGTCTGGTTGTGCTCACCTCCCATGGCAGCTTGGTTAATAGCTGACTGTAGCTGCCATAGTTACAATATGAGAAGCCCTCATGACCCAAGAGACACTCTGACTCTGGAATCGTTCACATTCATTTCTCCTAGATTAAAAATCCTTCCTATTGAGGGATGGGTATGATATAGCCCTGTCTTTAAGAATAGTCAAGTGGGAGAGACCTGTTATCCAAAAGTTATGTTCATCATAATGTATTTTTAAAGTAGAGGTTATGTACACCCAGGGGACTTTGGAAGTAGAAAAGATATATGGTTAGCCCAACACAGGGACTCAAAACACCTCTCTGGAGATGATTTCTCCTGAGTTGTGGCTTTGGAGACTTCAGAAATATAATAACAATTATTAGTTATTATAATAGTAAATACTTCTGTAGTCTTTGTGTCAGGAAACTGTTTCAAGCTGTTCACATATATTAACTCATTGAGTACATTTAGTAACTCTGGGAGGGAAATACTATTATTACCCCCTTTTTATTTCAAATGGAACTGAGGCTTAAAGAAGTAAGTTACTTGCCTAAGTAGCAAATTTGGTAGTATAACTGGGGATTTGAACCCAGGCAATATTGTCTAAAATCCATAATACTAGGCAACCTTCTCAAAATAGTGGGTCAAGTTAATCAAATTTCCTATATTTCAGGTTCTGGATCTTTCAAGTGGGAATGATAACAATTTTCATCTTTTGAAGTAGATGAATAGAATAACATAGATCATGCAAAAAACACTTAAAATAAGGTCAATTAAACAGCAAGAACTCAAGTAATTCAAGCTGTTACTACCACTATTACTATACCAGGCAGAAGAAGCACCATGGATAAAAGCATGAATTGGTAAGCACAATGGTATAAACAGGCAATTATAAACAGACAGTAATTAGTAAAATGCATGGCACAATCATAATCTCAATTAGATACTGGTGTGCAAAAGTAATTGGTAGAAACGAGACAGATAGGATTGAATTCTAAAGGAAAGAGAAGAAAAAATGCATTAGGTTATAGATATAATACAACCATTAAGAAGAAGAGCCAAAGGTGACTATTTACACCAAGTATAATAGATATGTGTCGCTCACTGATTAGCACCCTAGATGGGATGTGGCCTTGGGAACACTGCTTATACTCTGCAAACCTCAGTTCATTGTCTGTGAAACACCCAGTTCATGATATCCAATGTATCTATTTTATGCAGCTGAACAGTGAAATTAAGTGATTTAGGGAGCCCTACTAACATGATCCCTGGCACATGGCAAACATGCAGTGTTAATTCCCTTTTTCTTCTTCTCCCCATAGCTGGCTTTGCCCATAAGCCACCTCTGTACCAGCAGCTGGTATTATAAAATGAATCACATGATTCCATGGTTCCTGACATTTTTAAGGGGTAGTGTCAGCTGGCTCTGGAAATTATCTCCCAAAAGTGATCAGTGCTTTTATAAAAGCATGTATAAAGTATTACAAAATGATCATGGAAGTGTCCAAAATATGCCAGAACACCCTACTGACAATGAAGATACTTGCTCCTGAGACTGGTTCCTCAATTCCTCAATGTCCGTGCTTGTTAAGAGTTGATAGATTTGCCCCAAATGCACAAATACGTGCATATTTTGAAAAAACAGGTTAATTTCTGTATTTCACTGATGTACCAAGAATGACCAACATATTGACCAAATTTCATGTCTATAATGTTTGTAGCTACAAAGAGAACACAAAACAGTTATTTTTTGATCCAGGAGTTTGAGGTATAGGGGTGTGGTTATGATTGTTCCACAAATACAAGCCCAATTCTGATCCTAGTTCTGTCGATAAATCAGTAGGGTATAGACCTGCTGCTGACTGTTATCTTTTTAATTCACAAGATGCAAACCCCTGTCTCTCTCCCTGCTCTCCTGCTCTGATGTGACAGGAAACACGAAGGTTCTTTGAAAAGCACAGAAGAGGGCACTTGTTGGGATGAGCAGTGGGTGTTATATGGAAACCAACTTGACAATAAACTATGAAAGAAAAAAAAAAAAGAAAAGCACAAAAGATGCTAGCATTTCAATCAAACCATCTGAACCATTACTTTCCATTGGCTTTCTCATCTCTCGGTTACTACGGGGTATTCAGCCCCATATATTGAAAGTCCAAACTTGGACGCTAAAGGAAATGACTTTACACTCTAGATGCCCAAACAGATGTTGAAAGTTCTACAACCCCTGAGATTTAGAAAAGGAGCCATGATATTTGCACTGCTGCTCTTCTAGCATGTTCTAAATAAAAAAGATAAGGAGGCATGGTCTCCTTTTGTGATTCTATGACCTCAACCATTCACTTTAAGATATCTGATTACAATCGGTGGAAAGGATGGTGAGTGATAAGCTAACAAGGGGTCTACAATCTAGCCATTTCGCCTCTTTGGGTTTTGTTTTCCATATTTGTGAAATGAACATGGTTGGACCTTCTAGAGCCCCTTTTCATTCTAATTGGTTACGATTGTTTGTTTTCTTGATACTTACTTCTGTCCTGGGAACAGACAAAGGAGGGTGCAAGGCAGGAAGGATGGGAAACCCCCATGGCCACACTGTCGACTGGAAGTCCGCATCCAGAAAAGCATCATGCTAGAGAAGTTCCTTCCCCATCTGCGGAGCACGGTGCTGTGGAACATCACTTGGGCTTGTGCTCTTACAAATACCAGGGCCAACACAAGGACCTTTTCACTCCACAAATCTCAGGGGGACATTTACTGTCTTGTGAGTGGGTATCTCAGGAGGCTCCGGATCCAGGATTGGTCCTTCTGACCTGAACCTGACAGGAGGTATCAGATAATGTCTCGGTGTATTTGAGCTGAGAGTGCTCTTGAAGACACGAGGGGATGGAAGCTTAGAGAGAGGAACCCCCAGTCAGCAAATCAGCAGCGCCACAGCCAGGCCAGACAACAAAAATAAAAACCTCACTAAACTCTTGGGTTAGGTGATGTCATTACTCTCATGCAAGCTTTGTCATAGCTTTATCTTTGGGTTTTGAGTTTATTTATTTTTCAGAGAGAGAGAGAGAGAGAGAGAAAGTGTGAGTGCGGGGTGCAGAAAGAGAGGGGGAGAGAGAGAATTCCAAGCAGGCTCCATACTGTTCAAGCACAGCCTGACTCGGGGCTCAAACACATGAACTGTGAGCTCAAAGTTTGATCTGAAGTCAGACACTTAACCCACTGAACCACCCAGGTGCTCCAATAGACACATTTTTCTTAAAGGCCTACAAGTGTCCTTAGGAATGTTTTTTGTTTTCTTTTTTAAACAAAATACACATTTTTCTTACTAGTACAGAGATGCTTTGAGGATATTGGGGGGATTTCCCTCCTTATTTTTAGAACTAAGAATATGGATCCATTCCTCCCTTCACATAGTAATCTGTGACCGCAAACACCAGGCAGAATTATCTCTCCTTTATCAATGCAGTCCAGTGCCGCTGCTGCAAGTTTGAGCTCAGCAGTCATGGGGCTTGTCTTCAAATTCTAGTTCTGCCACCGGTTACAGGGTGACCTTGGCCAAGGTATTCAGTCTTTCAAAGCTTTAAAGTATCACCTATAAAAACAAGGATAATCCTATACATCCCTCATAGGACAGTCCTAAAGATGAAAAGAGATGTCTATAACACATCAAGAGATCAATCAGCTTGGGGCACCTGGGTGATTTGGTTGGCTAAGCGTCCAACTTTTGGTTTCAGCTCAGGTCATGATCTCATGGTTTGTGAGTTCGACCCCCATATTGGGCTCTGTGCTGACAGTGAGGAGCCTGCTTTGGATTCTCTCTCTCTCCTTCTCTCTCTGCCCCTCCCCTGCTCACTCCTTCTCTCAAAATAAGTAAATCTAAAAATTTTTTAAAAAAGAGATCAACCAACTTAAGTGTTACTATTTTATCATCAGTAAAACATGATACATTACATGACACAAATTAGTGGTACCAAACATTATACTTGCTCCCTACATTTCCTTGCCCCTTGCAGAGAGATAGAATCATGGGCTAGTTCAATGTAATAGACTGGAGAAGAAGCGTAATATGTGCCGTTTCTGGGTTGAGGCATAGACAAGCTAGTGCACAAGTATGTAATGCCTCCTACCTGCCATGGTGGCCAAGGAGCCTGCATGTTCCAGAGAGTGTGGCTACAGATGGCAACGCCTCCATTGGCCTCGGTGTTTGAATGAACACATGCAGAGGCTCTTCTGGATAACCTGTGACACACACGTAATAGCAGAAGTAAGAAATAAATCTTTGCTGTGTTAAATCAGTGGACTTGTGGACTGATTTGCTACTGCATGTCATGTAGTCTATCCTGTCTAATACAACAGATAATAAGATATTCATGTTTTGTTGTCTATGTGGCTTTTTTTTTCAATAGATCCTTGAGTACTAGTTGCCTTATAATTTATTACATCTTTTTTTTAATGTTTATTTATTTATTTTGGGAGAGAGTGAGCATGTGATTTGGGGAGAGGCAGAAAGAGTGAGAGAGAGAGAGAGAGAGAGAGAGAATCTCAAGCAGGCTCAGCACTTAGCACAGAGGCTGATGTGGGGCACACACCCATGAACCGTGAGATCATGACCTAAGCAGATATCAAGAGTTGGACACTTAACCAACTGAGTCACCAGGTGCCCCGTATTACCTCTTTTTAAAATTACAGCTTTATTGTTACATAATTAACATAATTATATAAAATTCACCCACTGAGGTTTATATAATTCAATGATTTCTTAGTATAATTAGAGCTGTACAAGCATCACCGAAGCCAATTAAATTTTTTTAATGTTTATTTATTTTTGAGAGAGAGACAGAGAGAGACAGAGACTGAGCATAAGTGGGGGAGGAACAGAGAGAGAGGGAGACACATACGCCGAAGCAGGCTCCAAGTTCTGTGCTGTCAGCACAGAGCCTGACACAGACCTCAAACTCATGAACTCTGAGATCATGACCTGAGCTAGAGTCACCCAGGGGCCCCGAAAAAGTCATTTTAAAGAACATTTTCATCATCTAGGAAAGAAACTTTGTCCTGATTAGCAGTTACTCCCATTTCCTTCCACCTGTAGCTGAATCCTAGGAAACCACAAATCTAATTCTGTCTCTATGGCTTTGCATTGTATGAAAGTTTCCTATAAATAGAATCATAGAAAAGGTGGTCATTTGTGAGTGGCTTACTTTAGAATATTTTCAAGGTTCATTCCATTTCTATCATGTATCATTACTCCATTCCTTTTTGTTAGATTTTTACATGGTATAAGATTTCAAGTATTTCTGTTCACTCTGTAGACTGACTTACCATATTCTAGATGGTGCTCTCTGAAGTACAAATATTTTAATTTTGATGAAATCCAATATATATATAGAATCCAAAGATATATATATATATACATATGTATATATATATCTTTTCTCTTGTTTCATATGTTTTTGGTGGTGTATGTAAAAAGGTTTTGCTCAACCAATGTTTACAAAGATTTATTCCTATATTTTCTCCCAGGAGTCTTAGAGATGTAGCTATAAACATTCAGGTTTATGTTTTGAGTTAATTATTGTATGTGGTATTTATTCAGTTTAATTCTCCTTATTTGCCATATTTTTTTGGAGATATATTTCACATAACACAAAACTCACCATTTTAAAGTCTACAATTGGTGGCTTATTTTCATGATATTTTATAATCATCACAAGTATCTTATTTCTGAACACTTCCATCACCATAAAATTAAACCCAATATTGAATAATGTTGCTATATGTATTCATGTACAAGTGTTTTGTCCAAATGTATGTTTTCAATTCTTTTAGGCATAAACCTACAAGTGAAATTGCTGGGTCATATAGTAAACTCTACATTTAACTTTTTGAGGGCCACCAAATGGTTTCCCATAGCAGGTATTATTCCTCATTCTCACAAGTATGGTATGTCCACAACCTCTCCAAAATTGTTTCCATTTTCTTTTTTATAGTCATCCTGCCAGGTATATAGTGGGGTATTGTGGTTTTTATTTGCATTTCTCTAGTGACTAATGATGTTGGGCATCTTTTTCTGTGTTTATTGGTCATTGGAGACCTTATTTGAAGAAATGTCTATTTAGATACATTGCCCATTTTTATGTCCGGTTATTTATCTATTTAATATTGAGTTGTAAATGTTCTTTATATATTATGGATATTAGTCCCTTATTAGATATGTGAACAACAAATATCTTCTCCCATTCTTGGGGTGGTCTTTTCATATTTTTTTTAGTTTTATTTATTTATTTTGAGAGAGAAAGAGTGTGTGCATGTGTGCTCGTGCACACACAAGTGGGAGAGGGAAAGAGAGAGAGAGAGAGAGAGAATCCCAAGCAGGCTGTGCATTGTCAGCACAGAGCCAGTCGTTGGGCTTGAACCCATGAGCCCCAAGATCATGACATGAACCAAAACCAAGTGTTGGGTGCTTACCCAACTGAGCCACCCAGGCACCCCTTCACATTCTTGATAATGCACTTTGCTGCATGAAACTTGTAAATTTTGATAAAATACAATTTATTTTTTTGTGGTTGTTTGTGCTTTTAGTGTCATATCTAAGCAACTCTTAAAGTAAGCCAAGGTCCAAAGATGTATGCCTATTACTTAAATGAGTTTTATAGAATTATCTCTTACAGTTAGGTCTTTGGTGAGCTTTGGGTTAAATTTTGTATATTGTGTGAGTCAGGATCCATATTCTTCTGCCTGTGGCTATCTAGTTGTCTGTCCCAGCACCATTGTGGAAAAGACTATACTTTCCTTATTGATTGGTTTTGACATCCTAGTCAAAAATCAGTTGGCCATGGAGATAGTTTTAAATTCTCAATTCTAGTCTACTGATCTGTACTTCCAACCTTATGCCAGTACTACACTGTCTCACTGCTTTCTTTTTTGAATATTTTTATTTGATACATATATATAACATGGAATTCACCATTTAAAATATTTTAAGTGTACAATTCAGTGGTATTAAGTACACTCACAATGCTGTTCAATCATCACTACCATCTATTATTTCCAAAACTTTATTGCCCTAAACAGAAACTGCCTATTAAGCAGTAGTTTACCACTTTTTTTTTTTAAATTTATTTCTGAGAGAGAGAGACAACATGAGCAGGGGAGGGTCAGAAAGAGAGGGAGACACAGAATCCGAAGCAGGCTCCAGGCTCTGTCAGCACAGAGCCAGACGCGGGGCCCAAACCATGAGATCATGACCTGAGCCTAAGTCAGACGCCCAACCGACTGAGCCACTCAGATGCCCCAGTAGTTTCCCACTTTTACTCTCCTTCATATTAATTTAATCTTTATCTATAAATTTTCCTATAGTAGGTATTTCATATGAGTGGAATCATACTAATATTCATTCTTTTCTGTCTGGTTTATTTCACTTGGCATAGTGTTTTCAAGGTTCATTCAAGTTTTGGCATGTATCAGAACTTAATTTTTTATGACTGAATAATATTCCATTGTATGAATATATCACAGTTTGTTTATCCATTCACCTCCTGATGAACAGTTACATTGTTTCCACTTTTTGGCTGTTGTGGTTAATGTTGCAATGAACACTGGAATACAAGTATCTGAGTACCTGCTTTCAACTTTGGGGAATATATGCTTATGAGTAGAATTTCTAGGTCATACGGTATTTATCTGTTTTATATTTTGAGGACATAACAATTGGTTTCCACAGTGACTGTTCCATTTATATTCTACCAACAACATACACTGGTTCCAACTTCTCCACATCCTCAACACTTATTGTTTTCTTTAATATATATATATATTATATATATAGTCTTGGAGTGCTTGGGTGGCTCAGTGGGTTAAATGTCTGACTTTGGCTAAGATCATGATCTCATGGTTCTCAAGTTCAAGCCCTGCACTGGGCTCTGTACTGACAGCTCATGACCTGGAGCCTGCTTCGAATTTTGTGTCTCCCTCTCTTTCTGCCTTTCCCCCACTCACGCTCTGTCTCTCTATAAAAAATAAATAAAACATTAAAAAAATTAAAAATATATATAGTGTTAAAAAACACAGCCTTTCTAGTGTGTGTGAAGTAGTATCTCACTGTGATTTTGATCTACATTTCTTTTTTAATGTACATTTCTTAATAACTGATGATTTTGAACACCTCTTCACAGGTTTATTGATTATTTGTGTATCTTTTTGGATAAATGTACATTAAAGTGCTTTTTCTATTTTTAAATTGTGTTGTTTGTTTTTTCATTATTGAGTTGTATGAGCTCTTTACACATTCTAAATATCAAATCTTTATCTGATACGTGATGTGCAAATATATTTCCCAACCTGTCAGTTGTCTTCTCACTTTCTTGATGTTTTTGATGTTCAAAGCGTTTTATTTTGTTGAAGTTGTACTATCTCATTTTTTCTTGCTTCAGCTCTTAGTGTCATATTTAAAACCTATAGTTATATCTAAAGTCATGAAAATTTAGCCCTATGTTTTCCTTTAAAAATTTATGGGTTAGCTCTTGTATTAGGTCACTGATCTATTTTGAGTTCCCTTTTTGTATATAATGGGAAGTGAGGATACAACTTTAATTTCTATGTATGAAAATCAGATTGTCTCATATCATTGTTGAAAGGCTGTTCTTTCCACTTTCAGCGGACTTGGTTTCCCTGCAAAAATCAATTGGCTGCATATATATATATGGTTACATTTCTGAACTCTCAATTCCGTTCCATTGATTGATTAGTCTATCTTTTTTTAACTTGTTTTTGTTTTTTTTTTTTAAATTCAAGTTAGTTAACATACAGTGTAGTATTGGTTTCTGGAGTAGAACCCAGTGATTCATTGCTTATTTCAGTACCACTCTGTTTTATGACTATAAATTTGCAGTTTGTTTTAAAATCAAGAGGTGTGATTTCTCTGACTTTGTTTTCCATGATTGCTTTGGCAATTTTGAGCCCTTTCCAATTCCATATGAATTTCAAGATTGCTGGTGTAGTCTTGGCCATAAAGACTACTAGAATTTTTTACTTATTTATTTTTGAGAGAGAGATAGAGACAGTGTGAGCAGGGGAGGGTCATAGAGAGAGGGTGTCACAGAATCCAAAGACAAGCTCCAAACTCTAAGCTAGCTGTCAGCACAGAGCCCCACATGGGGCTCAAACCCAGGAACCATGAGATCATGACCTAAGCCGAGGTCGGACGCTTAGCCAACTGAGCCACCCAGGAGCCCCAAGACTACTAGAATTTTGAAAGGAATTATATTTAATTTCTGGTTCACCTTGGATCACACTGACATCATAAACTGAATCTAAAGTTTCCTTCCCATGAACGTGGAATGTTTTTCAACTTATTCAGGTCTTGTTGAATTTCTTTCTTCCTTATTTTATAGTTACTTCAACTGCACAGACACCCTACAAGCACCTGCACCTAGGATCCTGGAGCCACCATTGCCACAGGAGGGCCCACACATGGGCCCCCAGATCTTTGTGCCTCCCTTATACACCAGCTGCAAGGCTGTTCTGTGAGCACCCATACCTAAAACATTAGCACTCTCTGCACCCAAAGGTCCATCAAGTGATGAGTGAATAAACGAAGTGTGGTTTATGCTTGCAGAGGAGTATTTCGAGGCAACAAGAAGGCATGAAGTACTGGCACCTGCTACAATATGAATAAATTTCAAAACCATTATGACAAGAGGAAGAGGTCTGTCAAAAGTGATCACATTATTACATAAGGGAGGATGGGAATATATAGACTAAGCTAATCTCTAAAGATAGAAAGTAAATTGATAGTTGCCTAGAGCCAGAAGGAGGAGGTTGCATGGCAATGGACATAGACTGCTAGCTGGGTATGTAGTTTCTTTCTGAGGTGATGGAAGTCTTCAACAATTCATTAGGATGATGATTGGACAAACTTGTAAGTATACTAAACTCCCATGAATTGTATACTTTGGTGAGTTTTGTGGTATACAAACTGCATCTCAATAAAGAACTTTACAACAAGAAACCTACTACTGATACAGGCAAGAAAATGCATGCGTCTTAATTGCATTATACTAAGTGAAAGAGGCCTGACTCAAGAGGTTGCATATTGTATCATTCCATTTATATGATAATCTGAAAAACAAAACTATATGGGGATCAGCAAACCAGAGGTTATGATGGTCTAGGGGACGGGGCGATTAACTACAAAGGAAGTAGGAGACAGTTTCAGGTGGGTGGGGCTTTGTTTTATGCTGATATGAGTGGTGTATTGTATACATTTATCTAAACTCTCAGGAATGAACATACTGACATGTATTAACTTTATTTTATAGAACTTACATCTTTCAAAAATGAAAAGTGAAGATATGACAACATGAGCCAAAGGTATCTGTGTGCTCATTTAAC
Organism: Proteles cristata cristata; assembly: GCA_017311185.1. Taxonomy (NCBI): domain Eukaryota; kingdom Metazoa; phylum Chordata; class Mammalia; order Carnivora; family Hyaenidae; genus Proteles; species Proteles cristata. Next base: position 4,647,106 of record JAESUZ010000174.1, on the reverse strand, counting down.
AACTCAAGCAAAGTGCCTAGATGCAGTTAAATTGTTTCTTCTGTAGGTAGGTTGGATGAGGGCCTCTGGATGTTCCCAAAGGGGTCCTGTCCCTCTGAGAACTGTGTCTCTAAAATTCTGTACTCATTTTCATTCATTAGCCTCTGAAATCCCAACATGGTCCCGCGTGATATCATTGCAGAGGGATCAGACTGTGTGCAGAGCCCCTTAGTTCATTAATTTGCAATTAGGAATAATCTAATATGTGCAATACCAGAATATAGAAAACAAAAACACCAATGAAAAGAATCAAGTAGGGGCGCCTGGTTGGCTCAGTCGGTTAAGCGTCCGACTTTGGCTCAGGTCAGGGTCAGGTCATGATCAGGTCATGATCTCGCGGTTTGCGGGCTCTGTGCTGACAGCTCACAGGCTGGAGCCTGCTTCAGATTCTGTGTCTCCCTCTCTCTCTGTCCCTCCCCTGCTCATGGTCTGTCTCTCTGTCTCTCAAAAATAAATAAACATTAAGAGAATTTTTTTATTTTTTATTTTTTAAATTTTTATTTATTTCTAGGAGAGAGAGAGATAGACAGCGTGAACAGGGGTGGGTCAGAGAGAGAGGGAGTCACAGACTGAAACAGGCTCCAGGCTCTGAGCTGGCAGTCAGCACAGAGCCCGACGCGGAGCTCGAACCCACGAACCGCGAGATCATGACCTAAGCGAAAGTCAGACGCTCAACCGACTAAGACACCCAGGCGCCCCTAAAAGAATTTTTTTAAAAAGAATCGAGTAAAGGCTATACTGGAGGAGAGACAGATCATGTTCATGGGCTAGGAGACTTTAACATACCAATTTTCTCATCTTGATTTACAGACAGATTCAACTTAATCTCAATCAAAATGTGAGGAAGAATTTTGGAAATATTGGTAAACTGACTGAAAAATTTGTATGAAGAGGTAAATCTACTAGAATACTTAACGTAGTATTTAAAAAATATAAACAATATGTAAAGTGGAAATATGCTCATTGCCTGACTTCATGACTTATTCTAAAGCTCTACTAATTGAGAAAGTGTATATACTTTGTGATTTAGTAGGTAGAATTAATTTCATGTCTTCTTTGCCACTTAATGAGATAATTTTAATTTAAAAAATGTTATATATTATCCATTAGACAATGTAGTTTTCAAAACATCAATTTTTCCAAAAGTGGGGAATATAAGCAATGAGTGAGAAAATAGAAGAAAAACTAGTTGTGTCTTTTTAAAAAAAATTTAATCCTTATTTTTGAAATAGAGAGAGTGAGAGAGCATGAGCAGAAGAGGGATGCAGGGCTCGAACCCATGAATCGTGACATCATGACCTGAGTCAAAGTCAGACACTTAACCAACTGAGCCGCCCAGATGCCCCAAAACTAGTTGTGTCTCATAGAAAGTTCCAAAATTCTTTTCTGAAGAATTATGTAATAGATAATGAGCTAAATTATCAGTGGTCCAAACATGTTAACAGTTGGACTCAGAGTTTAATTAATTTATTGGATAATTTAACAAATGCTTACTGAGAAATTAGTGTGAAACAGGCTATATGTTATGTTGGGGATGAAATTGTTAGTAGAGAAGACAAAGGTACTCTTCTTGTGCAGTGTACATTCTAGATAGAACGGTAAGTGAATAAATAAAGGGACAAATACATAAATAGAAATAGTTGAGTACTGATCAGAACTATGATGAATTAAGTAAGTTGGGAACAGTGTCCATAGGGGGTGGGGTGACTATGATACAGTAAAATTTAAGGAAAGACCTCAGGGAAGTGAGGGAGCTTTCTAAGCATTAGCAACAGTAGGTACAAAGGCCCTGAGGCAGGATTGAGCTTGGATTGTCCTGGGACAACAGGGAGCTCAGTGTGAGGGAAGAGGAAAGAGGAATTAGGAGAGGCAGGATATGACATAGCTCATGTGAAACGAAAGTATCCTTGCGTGAGGGACACTAGCCATTTCATAGTATTTCCAGAGAGAAAAATAGCTAACGTTATCATTACTCAGTGCATTTATCTTACACAGTTGGGGAGTTGGTATTCCTACAGAAAAATGGAGAAACTGCTATATTTAATCAGTTGATCCCCTTTTCTGATACTCTGGTCTTCCTGTTTTTGAAAGTTATCATGTGACCGTTTTTCTACCAAATGACTTTCCAAAGACATAAAGATGAACTCCTTCAAGATTTTACACCTATGTGATTCTGAAAAAAAACATGTTCCAACAAAAAAAGCACAGACTTCTTTTTAAAAAAATCCATGTCAGGTTTTCTTCCTTCATTTTGGATTCTTATAACAGTTTTTAAACTAGAAAATAATTTAATTAATTGATTAATTAATTAATTAATTTTAATAGTTTATTGTCAAGCTGGCTTCCATAAGAGGGGAATTTTGTCAAAAGAGGTAGCTGGAGTATGGCTAGTTTTTAATAAGAAAGTTAAAAATAATTAATTGTGAATCAGGTTACAAATTAATGTCCAGCATTTAAAATTTTTTCTATGAGCACTGGGTGTTAGAAAAAAATTTTAAATGCTAGACATTAATTTGTACCCTGATTCACAATTAATTATTTTTAACTTTCTTATTAAAAACTAGCTATACTCCAGTTACCTCTTTTGACAAATTTCCCCTCTTGAGTGTATGTGCACACCAGGATCCTTGCATGCACTTCTCTTCATGGGTTTGGGCTGCGTTTCACAAATACACTTGCATTGGCATATGGTGGGAAAAATGTGAACATATGAATAAATCACATATAATTAATAAGTCTCATGATAAGAGTAATGTAAACATTTTAAGGTCCTCATGGCTATTTCCATCCAGATGTTACACAACTGGATCATCTTCTTTTTCATCTTTTTAGTGACAGGCTTTTGAAGAGGAAAGTATCACAGCAGTAATTTAACTGCAATGTGGGCTGTAAACAGCAAGTTACCCAACCAGAATGAAGGTGGGTCATTGTGAATCCTACAACCTTAAGAGGAGATGCTCAGAGACAGTTTTGCTTTCTCAACAACCTTCTTGAAAGCATTGTTGACCTCTTTGTTCCTCAGGCTGTAGACCACAGGGTTTAGCACAGGGATGACCATAGTATAGAACACAGATACAATTTTGTCTGTGTCCATGGAATGGCTGGAGGTGGGCTGGGAGTACATGAAGGTGACTGTCCCATAGAAGATGGAGACTGCAGTGAGGTGAGAAGCACAGGTGGATATAGCTTTCAGCTATCCCTCTATTGAAGGCATCTTCAGGATGGTGATAAATATGAACAGGTAGGAAATCAAAATAACCAAAAGACCAAAAAAGATGTGGAAGCTTGCTACAAAAACAAGAACCAGCTCACTGACATGTCTATCAGAACAAGAGAGAGACAAAACTGCAGGAATATCACAGAAAAAGTGATGGATCACATTGGACTTACAGAAGAAGAGATGGAATGTGTTTCCAACATCCACAGAAGCATTCAGAAAACCAAAAACATAGGCGCCTATAGCCAAATGAGTACACACACCTGTCGTCATGGTGGTGGTGTAATGGAGGGGTTTGGACACCGCTGCGTAGCGATCATAGGCCATTGAAGCCAACAGGTAACTCTCCACTGTGGCAAAGACCGCAAAAAAGAACATCTGAGCAGCACATGCATTGTAGGAGATGACCTTGTCTTCTATAAGTAATCCAGCCATGACCTTGGGAGTGACAGCTGTAGAGTAACCAAAGTCCACCAGAGACAGGTTACTGAGGAAAAAGTACATGGGAGTGTGGAGATGGGAGTCCAAGAGAATCAGCACCATCATCCCCAGGTTCCCAACCACATTGATGAGGTAGAGGAGGGTGAACATGACAAAGAGGGGCATCTGCAGCTCTAGGGCATTGGTTAGTCCCAGCAGGATGAATTCAGTCACTTCTGTGCTGTTCTCCATGGTGTTCTTTGGGAATCACAAGATGCCCTGTAGTGATGAGAAATAAAGAAACAAAGTCATAAATGAATGAGAGATTGAAGTGAAATTCATTCAATATTGCTTGTGTACACACACACACACACACACACACACACACATTTGTACACAATATTTCATTATAGCAAGAATTTGTGTTGCACAATTCCCCAGATCTAAAGTATGGGCTAGACACTAAAAGTTAAAGCACAAATTATCTGTAGAGTTTGACACTGTTAAAGCTGAAAGATCTTCATGGATTATTTTCCAACTTTTCAATTTTGTGAATTTGTAAACAGTGGTGTAGAAAATGTAATATCTTGATTATGATGAATCATCTTGAATGAATCCATATGTCAATTCAGTTTTTCTGAGCCTAGTAAATGCTTATATCTATGGTTCTTATGTGTCAGACACAGCTCTAGACACTTTGTAAGAATATTCATTTATTATTCTCAACAAATCTATGAGATTGATTACTTGTTATCCCCATTTAACTTATGAAGCACAGAGCTTGAGTAATGTATTTTTAAGTTTGCAAAATTATTTTCACCAAAGCCAAACTTTGTGCTCAGGCAGAGTGAGTACCAAGTCTGCTGGTCTCACCTGAATTTAAATCACATTGAATTTAACTCGGTTCATGATCACTCTATCTCCAGTGTCATAAACTCAGTGCTTGGGGTTTCACAGTGAAGCAATCGAGAGACATGTGCATGGTGCATGTGGTATAATAACTGTAGCAGTAGGGGATTGGACAATCAGCAGAGACAGTCTGGGGAGTGCATGGGATTGAGTATAAAACTTGGGCTCTGGGACCAGGCTCATGTCAGTCTTAGCATTCACTACTAAGGAGTCTTTGGTCCTAACCTAACTCCCTGTTTTTCTTTATCTACAAAATGAAAATAATAATGAGACTTCACTCAAGGCGTTATTGTAAGAATATTGTAAGAATTAAATGAGATAGTATATAATATATAAAAATCAAAATAAACAAAATGCAGAGTATTTAGTACAACCTGATTAGTGCAAGGCATGGTCTTATTAGTAGGATGGAATGATAGCCTCTATGTTGGCTTAAAAAAGGTCAGGAGTGACATGCAAACTCAGTGTGGATGAGTGTTTAGTCTGCTGGTGTCCCTCTTCAATATGCTTTATATCACACACTTAGTTGCTCCACTGGAATCTTCTGTGTCCTCAGTGTTTCTCAGTCTGTTCATCCTCTGCCTACATGAGTGGCTGTTTCATCTACTGCATGGCTGCCACTCTTTGCTTAATTTCTTTCTTAAAATCGATGTTTTAGTTTGTGTTGAAAGTGTCCCCTTAATCTCAGTCTTTCTTTCATTATGGTTATCCCACAGTTGAATCACAGGGATCAATGGGTGGATGTTCCTAATTTGTTGGTCTTTAGCCTGAAGATCTGTGTTTTGGCCAATTTCATGTTTTAAAACTGTTTACTTGAGTGTCATCTTGTGTGGGAATCATATTTTTAATCTTTTCAATGGACTTGGAAGCCTTTAGAAGGACATTTGTCCCTTGCTAATCGCTAGATCACTAATGCCCTCCTTAATTCTTTTAACAGATAGTGAATAAGATGAAATTAACACCTACTCAATCAGAGCATCATGTATCCATCTATTTTTAATTATGTTTTTTAATGTTTTATTTGTTTTTTGAGACAGAGAGAGACAGAGCATGAGTGGGGGGGGGCAGAGAGAGAAGGGGGGACACAGAATCTGAAGCAGGCTCCAGGCTTCGAGCTGTCAGCACTGAGTCTGATGTGGGGCTTGAACTCACAAACCATGAGATCATGACCTGAACCAAAGTAGGACACTGAACCAACTGAGCCAACCAGGTGCCCCTTATTTTTAAAATAGGAAAAGCAGCATGATAATGTTTCACAATGATCAGTAAACTCCTTACTGATGGAAATTTTGACGCATGTGTCTAGCCTCATATCACTGCTTTAGAAATTTATTTCTGTATTTAAATAATTCATAGTATGTATAGATGCCCCATTGGTTTTGCTTGAATTACATTTCTCACTAAAAGTGTATGTAGAACATAGAAGCTTACCTTGCTGCTGGAAAAGAAGGAACAGTCAATCCTGAGGAGTTAGATTGGAATCAGAAATTCAGCCATGGGATGATGTATACATACTGTGAGAGATAGTTTTTATCAGATACTGATCAAATAGTTCCAAGATATTTAATATAAATAAAGATGAAGGGAAGAATGCAACATGTAGCCAGGAACCTATGTTGAAGAGCTGAATCCCCCATGCAATCTTTGTGTACCTTTGGAGGGCTCTCTCTTGTTTTCTTATCTCTAAAATGAAGCAGAAAATTACTTCTCCCACATAATATAAGAAATTCTTCTGAATGGCAAATGAAGGAGGCTCTCTAATATACCTGTCAGAGGGGTTATCCTTCTAAAGTCAATGAATATAATTTTCGTCTTGAGGTGTTTTCCCTGGCCATCACTGGAAGTTCATGACAAATCCTCAGGTGAGGATTTGGGGGTGGGAGGAAAGTGCTGCATGTCCTAATGACTACTAACATTCAAATGAATATATGATGCCCAAAGGGGCTCAGTATATGTCGGGTCCTTTTAAAATGAGATCATATTGAGACATGCTGGGAGGTTTTATTTTTTCTTTTCTCTTTTCTTTTTTTTTTTTTACAAATAGTTTATTGTCAAATTAGTTTCCACATAACACCCAGTGCTCATCTCCACAAGTGTCCTCCTCCATGCCCATCCCTCCTCCCCCCCCACATCCATCAGTCCTCAGTTTTTGTCAGCATTCAAGAGTCTCTCATGGTTTGCCTCTCCCCTTTCCCCCACCATTTCCGCCCTTCTTCTCCCCCTTGGTCCTCTGTTAAGTTCCTCCTAATCCTCCTATACATGCACACATATGATATTTGTCTTTCTCTGCCTGACTTATTTCGCTCAGCATAACACCCTCAAGGTCCATCCATGTTGCTACACATGGCCAGATTTCATTGTTTCTCATTGCCATGTGTATTCCATGGTATAGATAAACCACATCTTCTTGATCCATTCATCTGTTGATGGACACTTAGGCTCTTTCCATGTTTTAGCTATTGTGGAGAGTGCTGCTATGAACATTGGGGTACATGTGCTCCTATGCATCAGCATTTCTGTATCCCTTGGGTAAATTCCTAGCAGTGCTATTGCTGGGTCATAGGGGAGTTCTATTGTTAGTTTCCTTAGGAACCTCCACACTGTTTTCCAGAGGGGCTGTACCAGTTTACACTCCCACCAACAGTGTAGGAGGGTGCCCGTTTCTCCACATCCTCGCCAGCATCTAGAGTTCTCTGATTGGCTCATTTTAGCCACTCTGACTGGCGTGAGGTGGTATCTCAGTGTAGTTTTGATTTGTATTTCCCTGATGAGGAGTGATGCTGAGCATCGTTTCATGTGTCTGTTGGCCATCTGGATGTCCTCTTTGGAGAAGTGAGACATGCTGGGAGTTTTAAAGGCTATTTCATAGCGATCAGGAAGGAGTTACAGAGATGTAAAGTCTCTGGGGATGTCCCTCAGGAGGGCATCTGTAGCTCTTATCTTAGTTTCCTAGGAAAGTGTCAATTAATTTTCCTATGGGGACTTGGTTGGATATGTTGAGGGTGCACACATGTTTTTGTATTACTTGTTTTGTTTTACTCCCTGCTTTCTAATTAACATGAAATTTACAAACAGTAATATTTATAGTTTTCAATACTGTTTGAACAACTGTTGAAACTGGGTCAAATTTATCTGGTCACATCACTGCCAACACAATCATGATATAGAAGAGTTCCGTCATCTAAACAAAATCTCTGAGCTTCTTTGCCATCAACCCTTTTCCTACCCTATGGTGACCACTAGACCATTTCCTGTCCATATTGTTTTGCCTTTGTAGGGGGGTCATGTAAAGTGAATCATTTAAACATGTACTAGGATTTAAAGCGAATCTTAGTACATGTAACCTCTGACTCTGGCTTCTTCCAGTTAGCATGGTGCATTTGAGACCCATCCATATTGGTACCTATGTTAATCTCCTAGAGCTGCCCTAAAAATGTACCACAAGCTGGATGTCCTTATATAACAGAAATCTATTTATCTCACGTTTCTGGAGGATAGAAGTCTGAGATCAAGCTGCCTGCAATGCGGTTCTGTTGGTTCTCTCTGAAAGCTGTAAGGGAGCATCTGTTTCATAGCTTTCTTTTTGCTACTGGGTGGTTTGCTGGCCATCTTTGGTACTCTTCGTCTTCTGCTATCACTTCCCATTCTCTGTGTTCACATAATGTGTCCCTCTTCACATGGTGTTGTCCTTATGTGTATGTCTCTCCAAGTTGTCCCTTTTTATAAAGACACCAGTCATATTGACTTAGAAGCCCATTCTGTTCCAGTAGGTCCTTATCTTAATAATTACATCTGTAATGACCCTGTTTTTGACCAAGATCATCTTTCGAGGTAATGGAGGTTAGGACTTCAACATATAAAATTTAGAGACACAATTCAGCCCATAACATAGCAGCAGTAAAATTTTTTTCATTGCTGGTTTTATTCCATTATATGGACACTACAGGTTGTTTATGCATTTCCCAGTTGGGGGACACCTGTCTTCCATATAGTGTCTCAGAATTAAGAATAAAGTGTATCTAAACTTTTGCTTATTTTTTCATGAACTAGATTTAAAAAAAAAATAGTTTATTGTAAAGTTGGTTTCCATATAACACCCAGTGCTCATAGTGGGTAATTATCTCAGAGTTGGGTTGCTGGGTCAGATGGTAAGTATATTTTTAACTAAGTGGAAACTGTCTAACTGTGTTTTTGAGCGACCACATGGAGAGGCCCTGCCCTTTCCCAGACAACCTGTGTTATGAACTTGCACTATCATATGTGAGAAGCAAATCTGTAATACACTGAATTATCGCCCCCAAATGTCAGATCTTGTCAACTGGAATGTGTTATGCTTTCCATATAACAAAGACTTTGTAATTATGGTTAACTTAAGGGCAGAAACTTGGGATATAATCATGGGTTAATTTTTGGACCCTAAAGGCAATACTAGTGTCTTTATAAGAGAAAGGCACAAAAATGGAAGTCTAAGGATTTGAAGGGCCTGTAACTCCATAGAAACACTAGCAAAACAAATAAAAAACAAAAAATGAGCCAAACTATCAGAATAAACTTGGTTTGAGGTATATGGAAAATGCCAAAAGGTATAACAACCAGATAAATGTCAAATCATGAAAATGACTAAGCTATAGTGTTTATGGAAATTATGTCAAACAGGTAAGTGACTTCCAGTTACCACAACAGAAGCATGAGACACCACACACAAACCGTCAGTCAAAAATAATAGTTTAGAAAACTAATGAAACAAACAAATACAACCCACAATAAGTAAAATAACAATAATAACAAAAACCTGAGTTGGAAGAATCTGAATTCCCAAGGTTAGCACACTATATATGCACAGTATTCCATTTTCAACAAAAACTGAGACATGAAGAGAAACAAGAAAGTACGTCCCATCCATGGGAGAAAAAAAGAAATTAAAATAAAACTTCCTGAAGAAGCATAGACATTGCACTTATTGGACACAGTAAAAATTGTACTGGACACAGATTTTTATTTATTTATTTATTTATTTATTTATTTATTTATTTATTTTATTTTATTTTTAAAGTTAATTTATTTTTTTAATTTACATCCAAGTTAGTTAGCATATAGTGCTACAATGATTTTAGGAGTAGCTTCCTTAATGTTCTTACTCATTTAGCCCATCCCCCTCCCACAACCCCTCGAGCAACCCTCTGTTTGTTCTCCATATTTAAGAGTCTCTTATGTTTTTCCCCTCCCTGTTTTTATATTGTTTTTGCTTCCCTTCCTTTATGTTCATCTGTTCTGTGGACACAGATTTTTAAATCAACTATCTTCAGTACGCTCAAGGAACTAAAAGAAACCAGGATAATTATGTCTCAGCATTAGAGAATATCAGTAATAATATAGAAATGATCATTAAAAACTACATATAAATTCTGGAGCTGAAAATACAACAACTGAAATGAAAATTTTACTAGAGGGTTTTGAATAGTATTTCATCATGAAGAAAAAAGAATTAGTAAATTTCAAAATATTTCAAATGAGTTAATCAGTGTGAGGAATGGAAGAAAAAAGAATGAAGATAAACTGATCAGAGTGTAAGAGACCTGTGTATCACCATCAAGTGTACCAACATTTGCATAATGACAGTTCCAGAAGGAGAGGAGAAAGAAGAGGCAGAAAGAATATTTGAAGAAATAAAGTCTAGAATTTCCTCAAATTTGATTTTAAAAATGTATCTTCACATTGAAGTAGCCCATGAAACAACAAGTAGGATCACAATTGCATTCTGTGAGGTAGACATTACCTCAATATGAAAGCCAGACAAAGACATTATAAGAAACAAAAACTACAGGCCAAGATTCCTTATGAATATAGATGCAACAATAACCAACAAAATGTCAGTAAACCAAATCCAGCTACATAATAAAATAATTGTATAGTTGGAATTAATAGGATTTGTCCTAGAAATACAAGGATGGCTCAATATGTGAAAAGTAATCAACGTCATAAACCACTTAAACAGACGCAAGGAAAAAGAATATGGTCCATCTCATTGATTTATAAAAAGCTTTTGACAGGGGTGCCTGAGTGGCTCAGTGGTTTAAGCCCTTGACTCTTGATTCCAGCTCAACTCATGATCTCATGGGTTTGTGAGTTTGAGCCCCACAAACTTGGGATTCTCCCTCTCTTCACCTCCTCTGCTTTCTCTCTCTCTTTCAAAATAAATAAACTGTAAAAAAAAAAAAGCTTTTGACAAACTCTTACATACTTTTATTATAAAAAGGAAAACTCAGAAATCTAGAACAGTGTGAAAGTTCCTCAACTTGATGAAGGGCACTTATGAAGAAAGCCACAGCTAATATATTATTCAAAGATGAACTGTGAAAATATGTCCCCTAAGTTAAAATACAAGATAAAGTTATTGATTTGACCACTTCTATATAAAATTGTACTGGCAGGCCTAACCGGAGCAATTAGGGGGGAAAAAGAAATAAAAGGCATCCAAAATGAAAAAGAAGAATTACTATCTTTTTTTAATGCTTATTTATTTCTGAGAGAGAGGGAGAGAGAGAGAGAGAGAGAGAGAGAGAGCATGAGCGGCGGAGGGGCAAAGAGAGAGGGATACAGAATCCGAAGATTCCAGGCTCTGAGCTGTCAGCACAGAACCCGACACGGGGCCCAAATCCATGAACTATGAGGTCATGACCTGAGCTGAAGTTCGACACCTAACCGACTGAGCCACCCAGGCGTCCCAAGAATTATTATCTTTATTTACAGATAACCTGATTGTATTCCTACACAATTCTAAAGGCTGCACAAAAAAATTTAGAGCTAACAAACATATTAGCAAAGTTATAGGCCACAAAATCAACAAAAAAGTTACAATACTAAAGAGAAACTAAAATATAATTCCATTTATGGATTTAGCAATACTGAATGGAAATTAAAATATAATCCATTTATGACAGCATTCAAAGAATAAAGTCCCCAGGAATAAATTTAACCAAGGCGATGTTAGACATCCATGCTAAAACTACAAAATATTGTTAGAATCCAAGAACAGCTACAAATGGAAAGGCATTCTGTATTCATGATTTGAGGATCTAACTCCTCCACCTCCTTGCCAAAGCCTAAAACATGTACTGCCAGCCAATGGGGGCCTCTGCATCCATGCCAAGTGCAAGAGACCACTCAAGACCCCCGAAGCTGACCCACACAACTTTGAGTGCCCTGTGGGCTAGCCCCTCCAGCTGTGCACCCACACGGTGCTGGCCCGATTCCTGGCACTAGCCTCCACTGCTACAGATCACCTCAAATTTCAAACAAATATAGTCTTCTCCAAGCATTTGCTGATAAGCCTGCCTAAAATCACAAAGAGAGAATGTTTAAAGCAACAAGAGGGAAAAAATGATCTCATAGAAGGGTAACCCCACAGGGCTATTAGGATATTTTCAGCAGAGACCTTGCAGGCCAGGAAAGAGTAGGATAACATATTCAAAGAATTTAAAGAAGAAATAGCTGACCAAGAATATTTTACCCAATAAAGTTGTCCTTCAGAAATGAAGGTGAGATAGGTCTTCCCTGAACAAACAAAGCCATAGGAACTTTCTTACAGGAAATACTGAAAGGAATTCTTCAGGCTTGAATAAAAAGGTGCTAATTAGTAACATGAAAGCAGAGAAAAAGAAATTATGCACTGATAAAGGCCAGTACATGGTCAGATTCAGAATATTAGAATATAATTCAGATTAATAACTACTTAACTTTTTAAATTTATTTTTTTAATTTTTAAGTTTATTTATTTATTTTGAGAGAGAGAGAGCATGAACAGGGGAGAGGCAGAGAGAGGAGGAGAGAGAAACAGAGAGAGTCTCAAGTAGGCTCCTCACTGTCAGCACAGAGCCTGATATAGGGCTCAAACTCATGAATGGTGAGAACATGACCTGAGCAGAAACCAAGAGTCAGATGCTTAACCAATTGAGCCACACAGGTGCCCTTTAACTCTTTACAGTATGAAAAGTGCTCTTGCTATGATAATTTCTTAATAGGCACACAATATAAGACGATATAAAGAGAGATATCAAAAACATAAAATGAGAAGGGAGAATTAAAGAGTAGACTTTTTGTGTGCAATTGAAGTTAAATTGTAACCAGCTTAAAAGAGAGTATTGTACTTATAGGGTGTTCTAGTCAGCCTCAGAGTAACCACAAAACAAAAACCTATAGTAGAAACAAATTAAAAAATTAATAAGGAATCAAAACATATCACTACAGAAAAATCATCAGTTCACAAAGGAAGACATAAGAGGAAGAAAGGAAGAAAGAAATTACAAAACAACCAGCAAATAACAAGATGGTAATAGTAAGTCCTTACCTTTAAATATAAGTGCATTAGATTCTCTGATCAAAATATATAGTGTGTTTGAATGAATAAAACAAATTTCCATAAGACCCAAGCCTATGCTACCTACAAGCGATTCATATCAGTTTCAAAGACACACATAAATTCAAAGAGAAGGGATGCAAAAAGGTATTCCGGGTAAATGGAGACTAAAGAGAGCAGAGGAAGCTATACTTATATTAGAAAAAATAGGTTTTATGTCAAAAACAGTAATAAGAAACCAAGAAGACCATTACATAATTATAGAAGCATTAACTCATCAAGAGGATATAATGATTGTGTGTGTATATGTGTGTGTGTGTATATATATATATATATCTCCAACATCAGAGAATTAAGGAAATATAGCAAATACTGACGAATTTGAAGGGAGTAATAAACATCAATACAATGATAGTAAAGGACTTCAGTAGCCTACTTTCAACACTGAATAAATATCAAGACAAAATCAAAAAGAAAATTTTGGATTTGAACTATACTTTAGATCAAATGGACCTAATGGGCATATACAAAGCACTATATCCCACAGCAAAAGTATATGCCTTCTTCTCAAGTGCACACTGAACATTCTCCAAGATAGATGCTATCTTAGGTCACAAACAAGTTTTAGCAAGTTAAAAAGATTGAAATCAGATCAAAAAATCTTTTCAACAACAACAGCATGAAACTAGGAATCAATAACAGGAAGAAAACTGAAAAATTCACAAATGTAGAAATTAAACAATACAGTCATGAACATTTAATGGGTCAAAGATGAAGTCAAATGGGAAATCAAAAAATATCTTGAAAAAATGAAAATGGAAACACAATATATGAAAACTTATGGATTGCAGCAAAAGTTATTTTAAGAGGTAAGCTTCACAATATATACTGACATTTTAAAATTTTCAAATAAACAACAAAACTTTATACCTCAAGGAAATAGAAAACCAAGAACAAACTAAGCCCAAAGTTAGCAGAAGAAAGGAAATAACAGATCAGAGCAAAAATAATAAAATAGAGAAAATTAAAAGTTAAAAAAAATCTATGTAATTACAAAGTTGGTTTTTTGTAAAGATACACAAAATTGCCAAACCTTTAGCTAGACTTACCAGGAAAAAAAGAGAAAAGGTCAAGTTAACAAATTCATAAATGACATTACAACTGATGTCATAGAAATATGAAGGCTAATAAAAGACTACTATGAACAACTATATGCCAACAAATTGGGCATGTAATGGATAAATTTCTAGAAATATATGACCTTCCAAGACTAAATCATGAAAATTTTTAAACATCAGAACAGACCAATAATGAGTAAGAGTCAGTAATCAAAACCTTGTTAAGAAAGAAAAGCTCAGGACTAGATGTCTTCATGGGTGATTTCTACTAAACATTTAACTAAATTAACTAAAAAATGAATACCAGTGCTTCTCAGCTTCTTCCCAAAAACTGAAGGGGAGGGAACACTCCCAAACTCATTTCACAGGGCCAGCATTACCCTGATGCCAAAGCCAGGTATGCATTCTACAAAGTAAACAAAACAAAACAAGAAACTACAGGGCACTATCCCTGGTGAATGTAGATGCAAAAATTCTCAATAAAATACTAGTAAATCTAATTCAACAGCACGTTAAAAGGATCATAAACCATGATCAAGTGGGATTTATTCCCAGGATCCAAGGATGGTTCAACACAAACAAATTAAGTGTGATACATCACATAGATAGAACAAAAGACAAAAGTCAGAAATTGTAAGTACAAAGCAATACGATAATAAGTGTCTCAATAGTAATATGGAGAGGACTGACAATATAGAGGAGGAAATAAAAGAAAGGCAGGGAATGGAATGGAAAGAAAAGGAAACATTTCTTGAACATCTGTTCTGTTATGACACTGTACTATGTTCTGGCTTAATCAGTTTATAATTTTGTGAGGCAGGCATTATTTTCCCCAATTGAAGCTCAGAAAATTTGATTAGCTTGACCTGTATTGAAAAGCTTGTTGGAATAGAATTCAAGTTGAGCTCTTTTCTGTCTCTAAAACCTGTGCTAATTTTATGTGTGCTAGCCATTTGTGTTTTGATTTGGAGATTGAGTGAAGTTGACTGCGGGCTCACAAATAAGCAATTGTGGCATTATATTGTGTTATAGCAGGTTGACAGTTTTCCTCATTATATAGACCCTTACTTCTGACTTACTCCAAACAGCATGTAGATCGACTTATAGGAAATTTTCTGAATTAGTTAGTGTGAATAATACCAGCTGCCTTACCAGGAGATTCCAGTATTTCAGTGCCATGGTTTTAAGAGGTTTGTGCTTATATACTGTTCAGTTAGTCGTTCTATGGGAAATAATCCTGTGGTTCAGTGACCCAAAGTCTCTCTGATTCGTGGTTTTCCCATGTTTTGTGGTATCAATTCTTTCTATTAGCCATGACAAAGACTGACAATGAACAGAAGATAACACAGAAGGTTTCAAGAGACAGACTTGAAAGTAGCACACGACTTTACACTCACGTTCCAGTCACAAGAACACAGTCTTAGGGTCTCAAATAATTTCATGAGAGCTGAAAAATGGAGCCTGCGGGGTGCCTGGGTGACTCAGCCGGCTAAGCGTCTGGCTTCGGCTCAGGTCATGAGCTGCGGTTAGTGGGTTCGAGCCCCGCGTCGGGCTCTGTGCTGACAGCTAGCTCAGAGCCTGAAGCCTTTTTCTGATTCTGTGTCCGCCCCCCATCCCCCCGACCTTCCCTTGCTCACGCTGCCTCTCTCTCTCTCTCTCTCCCCGAAATAAATTTTTTTTTTAAATTTATTTCTGGGAGAGATAGACAGCATGAGCAGGGGAGGGTCAGAGAGAGAGGGAGTCACAGACTGAAACAGGCTCCAGGCTCTGAGCTGGCAGTCAGCACAGAGCCCGACGCGGGGCTCGAACTCACAAACCGCGAGATTATGACCCAAGCGAAAGTCAGACGCTTAACCGACTAAGCCACCCAGGCGCCCCAGAAATAAATTTTTTAAAAAAAATATTTAAAAAGTTGGAGCCTGCTAGCTACATGCTCAGGAATAAAAGAGAAATAGCTGGGAAAACAATTAACTGTCTTTTCAATTATGTTTTGGTCAGCAAATGTCCATTTTACATTTCCTCCATCCAGAGGACGCTTTATGCACCTCCACCAGGGGGACAATCTAAAATTCAACTAATCGCCATTGAAGTTCCACACCATAAAGGACTCTTAAATACTGGAACAAACTGCGGGTTGATGGGGGAGAGGGGAAATGAGTGATGGGCATTGAGGAGGGCACTTGGAATGAGCACTGAGTGCTGCAGGGACACCAACTTGACAATAAACTATATTAAAAAAAATTTTAATGAAAAAAAAAAAGTTCCACATCCCGGCTAACGAATTGATTAAATTGCCTCTCCATCCAGTCTAGAAATGGATCCTCATGATCTAACAACCTAGGAAATAAAAAGAAGACTTACCTCATTCTATAGTCATATCCAGCAAATAATGTTTGACCAGGTTTTAAAAAACCCTACCATTCCTAACAGAGAGTAATTGAAGAGACACCAGACAGTTCACAAATCTTGCTGAACTGACATTAAAAGGCTCCCTCAGCCCTGGTGATGGGGAATATTTTTTTATGAGACTTGGTTTTTTTTCTCTAGGCATAATTCAATTTTCCACTGTTTTCCTTGGCTCCTTGTTCCAACCACTTGAATGTTTTTTTTTCTTATTCATTATTCTTTATTGCCACTTCGGAAGTATATCGAACATAAAACTATGTCCCACACAACATTAACAAAAGTAGTTTATTCATGAACTTGCATCAAAGAAAACCATTTCCAGTAAATTTCATTTCAGCAGGAGTTCAAGGGTGTTAGAAAAGAGTAAATTCATTGAGTAGAATGAAGAAATACCGAGCCAGTGTATATTTGGCAGGTGTTTTACTAAGATCTGGTTTTTGGAAGTGGGCAAGATGTTCTAACTGGTCTTCAGACACATTAGTCACTGATTGGTTGACTGCAAGTAGGCAAGCGAGCAGTTTGGGACATTTAAAAAGAGGAAGAATTATTCACAGAAGTGGCGGGTTTTTTTGAGACTGCTAATTTTCTGCAAGAGTTGAGATTGATATTGGTGGTATTCTCCCCTTGAAGTGAGTTTTTGTGACTCACTTTCACCTATATAACTTGGAATTTCTGGAGATGTTTTGCTGCTCAGGAAAGTTATTTTTAAATAAGGCTCAAAACTTCATTTTCAGTGAAATCATCACACTAAGCTCTGGCATGAAATGACTTTCTATGCATTCGAGGGAAAGAAATGAACAGGTGAATAAGTAAACAGAAGAGCTGAATGTTGATAATGTCTATGAAAAATAGACCAGGCTCAGGGGAAAAGTCCACCGAAAAAGAGTGACTATCTTGTAAAGGTGTCATGGCAGGTATCTACAGACTCCTTGGGTAACATTTAACCAGCACTCTGAAGTAAGTGTAAAAAATAGCCCATATGGAGGAAATAGCAAATACTGAGACAAGGCAAGATTGGGACTGTCCAGGACTGCAGGACCAAGGGTGAATGAGGTGGATGAATGGTTACTCCACGAAAGTATAAATTAACGAGTGGCTCTAACCATTTCAAAACATTTATTACCAAAAAACCTCAAGTACCATTATTATTTTTAATGCATTTTAAATTTTATTTTTACGTGTTTATTTTTGAGAGAGAGCAATCACGGGTGGAGGTGCAGAAAGAGAGGGAGACAGAAGATCCAAAGTGGGTTCTGTGCTCACCATGGAGCTCCATGGGGCTCCAAAGTGGGCTCCATGAACCATGAGTTCATGACCTTAGCTGAAGTCGGATGCTTAGCCACCCAGATGCCCTTTTAATGCAATTTTTAAAATAAAATGTGAAGAGTTGGTACTCAGAAGATAAAGGTACAGATAATGTAATTACATATTTTATTCTAATATGCTGTTTCTTTGGCAAACTTCCACATGAATTCACTTTTTTCCCCCAAATAACTCAGTAATGACTGAGGCATTAATTTGTTGAGCTGTTATCATTATTTAGCTCCTGATGGAATATGCCAACAAAAGCACATATTTAATGATGAATTAAATAAACTTCATTAAAAACCATTACTTTTTTTTAATTTTGCATTTTAGAGGATTGGACCTATTCTTCAACTAAAGAAATAAATCATATTAGACTAATATTTTTTTCTAATATCCCAAATGTCCTTAACATTTGAGTTGTAGCAGGGAGTAAATCTAAGTAGCTTTCTGTGGATTCTACTTCATTAAGACAAAACCTAGAGAAAATTTTGCCTTTTCAACAACCTTTTTGAATGCATTCTTGACTTCTTTGTTCCTCAGGCTGTAGACCACAGGGTTCAGCATGGGGATGAGCACAGTATAGAAAACGGATGCAATTTTGTCTGTGTCCATGGAATGGCTGGAACTTGGCTGTAAGTACATGATGATGACTGTCCCATAGAATATGGAAACTGTAACAAGGTGAGAAGCACAGGTAGATAAAGCCTTCTGGTATCCCTCGCCTGAGTGTATCTTCCGAATGGTAGTAAATATGAACAGGTAGGAAATAAAGATAACAGAAAGTGCAAAAAAGACATTGAAGCTTGAGATAAAAACAAGGATCAGCTCACTGTTGTGTTTATCAGAGCAAGTCAGATTCATAACGGCTGGAATATCACAGAAAAAGTGATGGACCACCCTGGACATACAGAAAGAGAGACTAAAGGTGTCTCCAATGTTTATAGAGGCATTTAAGACACCACAAGCATAGGATCCCATGGCCAGACGAGCACACACACGCGTTGTCATGGTGGTGGTGTAATGCAGGGGTTTGCACACTGCTGTGTAACGGTCATAGGCCATTGAGGCCAAGAGGTAGTTTTCCACAGTGGCAAAGACTGCAAAAAAGAACATCTGGGCAGCACATGCATTGTAGGAGATGACCTTGTCTCCCATTAGGAGCCCAGCCATGACCTTGGGAGTGACTATTGAGGAGTAACAAAAGTCCACCAGAGACAGGTTACTGAGGAAGAAATACATAGGAGTGTGGAGATGAGAGTCCAGCAAGATCAGCATGATCATCCCCAGGTTTCCAATCAGAGTGACGAGGTAGATGAGCGTGAACATTATAAAGAGAGGAAACTGCAGCTCTGGGTTATTGGTTAGTCCCAGCAGGATGAAATCAGTCACGTCTGTATTATTCTTCATGGATGTGATTTGAGAGTCACTAGATGCTCTGTGGCAAAGAATGATCAATAAAAAAAAGTTGCACAGAAATTGAAATGCGTAAGCATTATTTGATTATAACCATAGATTATTTGTAAATATTCTCCATTTCTAAGCATGGGAATGACAATGCAATTTAGTGATAACTTATCCATAAAAGAATAGACTTTTGTAAAGGAAGGTTCATCACAGATTGTCTTCTCAACTTCTTATTTTTTTATATGAGTAAATTGAGTCACAGGAAAGGATAATGAGCCATCTAAGGTCACATGCCAAGAAATGATTGATCTCCCAAATCAGATCTTTTGGGTTCACTAATAACTTTCACTTCAGTAGTGCTTATGTGTATTTATTCAATCCTCTCTGTATCCCCATTAGATTGATTAGTTACTATGCTCATATATATCATAAATAACTTAGCAACAAAAAGATTGGGTATCAAGTTTACCTGGTTATTGACAGAGCCATGCTTTAGACACATTCAGAATGACTCCCAAACTAAATGTCATCAATGAATTTGAATTTACTTTCATCTCATTCAATTTATACTTCATCATGGTATCCATTCTTCCAAACTTAATGCTTGGGGTTGCACAGCAGAGCAATCCACAAATGTATGCGAATATATGCAGGGAGATTAATGCACATTAATGTATTAGAGACACATACAGTCAACAAAGGCAAAAGAAGATACAGAATTGGGTGTGAAATATTTGGCTAATGTGTATATGCATTCACACAGAAGAACTCCCATTTACCACCTGGGAGATATTGGTCCTCAGCAAAGTTTGCTGAGCGTATTTTATCTATCAGTAAAATGAAGGTGATATTGGAACCTACCTCTGTAAGTGTTAGATGAAATAATTATGACAAACAGTTCACACAATATGGGTGTTCAGCACCATCTCAATGCGTTCTATTCATAATCTTATAATTCGGATGGAACTAGGTGCAAGTGAGTTTTGACATCTGGCAGCTTTACTCTGATGTGAGTTTTTTGACACCCTATGCCCACCTAGATTTTTTGTTTCTTCTAGTGTTTCTTACTCTGTCCTACACCCCCGTTGTAAGTGGCTTTGTCATCCATTCTGTGTGAAGACCCTCACACAGACCTCTTTTGTTTAATTTCTTCCTTTGGTCCATACTTTAGCCTGGGTTGAAAGACTCCTATTTTATCTTAGTCTCATTCTTATTGTCAGCCATAGTTGGATCATAAATACTGAGGGTTGAAAATACTGTGGAGTTGACTCAAGTCTGTAGATTGTTTTTGGGTAAGCACAATGGTTTAAATCTTTTTATTTACATTCAAAGTCCTTGAGGGACATCCATTTTCTGGTAACTACTATTTGCCACCATCTTCTTTCTGGCCCCTCTACACATTGCATGTCTGGAATTTACAGTATTTGTGTTTGTGAACCCATCACTCAATAATAGTATAAAGTTATAATTTCTTGTTTAGCATTTGTTATATTTTATGATGACTGGAATGTTCTTATTGGGCACATATGGATAGTCCAATATAAAATTGTCACCTCAAAATCCTTAACCTATTCATATGCGCACAATACCTTTTACCATGTAAGAGAACATAATCACGATTTCCAGGATTAGGATGTGGGCATACCAGAGAGCATTATTCTGACTTGCACAATGGGGATGAAGAGAATATAGAATAGATAAACTACCTAGAGTAGTAGAGACTGTTGAAGCTGAGACACCTTCACAGCTTCACAGGTCTCATGGCCAACTTTATGATTGCGTATAATAATCAGCCCAAAAGGTATTAATTTACCCAAGGTCACATATCTGGAGTAAATCCATTCCCAAATCGTATTTCTGGGAATTACTAACAACTTTAACCCAGTGTTTATGTGCTAGTTTATCTGACAGATAAACAGAAATCAGAAACGACAGATAAGTAGGCAGGCAGAGAAACACCAAAGAGGAATATAGAGGATAAATCAAGAAGGGATAGATGGTGGATGGGTGGGTAGATGGATGGATGGATGGATGGATGGATGGATGGGTGAATGGATGGATGAATAGATAGAAATAACAGAAGAGGAATGGATATAAATTGTGTACACAAACACACACACACACACACACAACCCAATTTACAGTTAAGAAAATGAAGGCTTTGGAAGTTACATGCCTGTTTAAAATTCTACACCTTGTATGAGTTATTTAAGAAGCAAACCCATATCCCACTGATTTTAATGCCTGTGGCTTCAAACATTGCATTGTTAGATTTTCTAGATGATCCAGTAATAAAAGGGCAGGTTGTAGGGAAAATTATAGTAAAAATGGAATAAAGATCTTGGTAGCTTCATGATGATCCTTCTGGAGTCTAAAGAAGTGTCATTTCACCCTTTTTGGTTGGTTATCCCTTCAGTAACAAGCCTACATGTAGTAAACAGGAGAAGCTTACCAACTACCCAATCAGAGTACCATCTATCATAGTTGCGGTTTAAGCCTCGACAGAAGGTTTTCTTTTCTTTCTAATGCAAGTGCCTGATTTATGGTTTGATTGCCTAGGCATCCACTCAGAGAGATACCCCTTCAAAAATGTCTATCCATTACCCTCCCCCCAAATATGTCTATCTCATACGCTCTACTGACTGAGCCTGTTAGGTGATGTCTATCTTGGATAAACACATTGCCCGCCATTAAATAAAGAATTAACTTCTCACCTCCCAGACTCCTTGGTTTTAAAGATGTTGGTAGATTTAGATAACCTACCATTCAGGCTGCTTGTTTTTCTCTTGCTATATTTTAAATTCCCTCTCTTTTGTTTTAAATTCACCACTGAAGTGTGAATCCCAGAACCTTAGGTCTCCATCCTCCACACCAATAAAAACAGAATGCAGACCTGCTCTCTCTCCCTATCCATGACCTTGCTGTATGGCCCCAGAGATGCCATGTGGTTTTCAGGACCAGTGAATAATAAACTTTGTCTCTTTAAAGTCTCCTGATGGTTACAGCTGAGCAGGTTTTGCAATTATAATGAGAACCTAAAGAATCAGTTCAGCCACAAATCTGGTTACCAACAGACTTGGACCAGCACAAAACAATAGATTTTTGCCATCTTCTTAAGGAAAGCAGCATGAAATTTCATAAATACTATCCTACTTTCCGCTATTTAAAATGGTTTTCTTCTTATATTTCTTTCTTACATTTGAATCCTATACTTAAGCCAAGATTTCAGAAAAATTGTCCAAACAACTAGATAGGAGCTCAAAAACTCAGAAGAGGTAGCCGACCCGCTGCTTCTGCATCAATTACATTTTTCACTAAAAGCATATATTAAATAAAGAAGCTTACCTTGCTCTTGAAAAAAAAAGAAAAGGCAATCCTGAACTGAGTCTGAAATCAGAAATTCAACTAGAAGAATGTATAAACATTTTGAAGCATATCTCAGGTATTTGTCCCAAAGTTCCAAGGTTCATGGAGAGATGAAGAAGTATCATAAACATGGAGCTGGGAAGCCCAGGCTCATGTCTTGCATCTACCATGGATTCTTCTGTGTATTTAGAAAAGTCATTTACCTTTCACAGTGTGAAGTTTCCTTATTTGTGGTACAGACACAATAAAATTACTTGTCCCATGATTTCACAGAATTTTGTCTGTGAAAGATGGTGGGTCTTTAAGGACCTTAGTAAGGGTTATCCTTTGGAAATAAAATAATATAATTATTATCTTAGGGTGCTTCACCTGACTGTGGTTGCAGAGCCACTGCCAACACTCAGATTGGGGAAACACTGGTGTGTGTACTAAAAAAAATTAACATTCACTTGGATAAATGGTGACCGAAAGGTCTACTCAGAATCTGGTCCCTTTACAATATTGTCATGTGGAGTCATGATATGAATTCAAACCCTAATGAATGAGAGTCAGGAGAAAATTTGTAGATGTGAAATTCCTAGGGGACAGGCCCCTGTGAAGGCAGTCACTTCTATCTAGGGAAGAAGCAATTAAATTGTATACAGGGGTATAGTTTCTTCTGTTGAGTAACACATAGATGCATTTGTGGTAATTTTCTTTCCTTTCCCTAATTGTATCAATTTGCTACTCAGTCCGTAACTAGTGGGCTTAATACATTCACATTTTTTACATTATTGATATTTATAACAGGTTCTAAAATTTTATTTTGTTGTCCATCTGCCATTTATTTTATTCCTTTCCATTATTTTACTTGTTATAATTAAATTATAGGCTATTGGATTTTTAGAGGTTGATATATAAATCCCTGTTTTCCTTCTTGTGTTTACAACAAACCAACAATATGACACATAGGCCAAAAAATATGGAGAGTAAATTCAGCTTTAATACTACTAAGTCCATTCAAAAATTTGATTCTGGTCTGCAGACAGATGGGCTTCTTTTCTTTCCTGAATTTCCCTGTTGTAGCCAATGCAGGTGATGCTCTATTCACATCCCCTAGGCACTCATGTGGCTCCAGAGGTAGAAGCTGAGGAATCGAGAAAACAGGTGAAGGTGGCTAAAGGTACAAATATGCAGTTATAAGATTAATAAGTACTAGGAATATGACATACACCATGATTACTATCATTAACAATACTAATATACGTATTTGAAAGTTTCTAAGATGCTAGATCTTAAAATTTCTCATCACAGGATAAAAAGTGGTAGTTATGTGATGTCATAAATGTTAGTCAAACATCGCTGCAGTCATTTCAAATAATTACGTTACACATCTTAAACTTATATAATGGGATTTGTCAATTATATCTTAAAAGGCTGGAAAAAACACAATTTTAAATCACTCAAGGTAATTAACCACTTTAATAGATTGAGGAGAAAAACACATAAAATTATCTGATTTATTCATTCAGAAAAAGTATTTAAATAAATCTCCAGCACCTTCATGACAAAAGCAACCAGAAATCTAATAGAAGTGAACTTCCTCTGAAACTAATTTGACAATAAACTATTTGTAAAAATAAATAAATAAATAAATAAAAAAGAATACACACACAAAATAAATAAATAAATAAATAAAAATAAATTAAAAAAAAAAAAGAAGTGAACTTCCTCAAGAGTATAAAGAGTACTAATGAAAAGCCAACAACTAGCATCATAACTCAAATGTGAAAGAGTGAAATCTTTCCTGTAAGATCACATACTAGACAAGAATGCCTGCTTTCACTACTCATATTCAAAGTTGTACTGAAAGTTCTATCTAGAGTAATTACATAAAAAATAAGAGTTAGAAGGCATATATATTGGAAAGGAAGAAGAAAAACTGTATGATTTTCAGATGCCAGACATAGAGAAAATCCCAAAGAATGTACAAGAAACTATTGCCAATAAACTTATTCACCAAACAAAAATAAGTAGTGCTTACATACACTGGCAATAAACAATCCCAGGGGAAAATTAAGGAAAAAATTCCACTTACAATAACCTCCTTATGTTAAAATACAGAGGAATAATTTTAAACAACGGTGAAAGTGTTGTACACTGAAACTACAGAATAAATTGCTGAAATTCAAGGAGGCCTAAATAAATGGAAAGGCATTCTATGTTCATGGATTGGGTGATATGATACTGCTGACTGGCAATACTTTCCAAAGTGATCTACAGCTTTGATGCAATCCCTCTCATAATTCTAATGATCACAAAGAGAAAGGCTATTATTAAAATTCAAATGGAATTTCAAGGGACCATCAATAGCCAAGACAATATTGAGAAGGAAGAACAAAGTAGGAGGACTCACCCTTCTGGATTTCAAAACAAATTTAAATTAATCAGAGCAGTTTGATACTGCCATAAGGATGGAGACATAGATGAACTGAATACAACTGAGAAACAAGACATAAGCCCATATACCTATTGTCAATTGACTTTTTACAAAGGTGCCAAGTTCATTCAATGGGAAAAGAAGTCTTCAACAAATGTGGATATCCACATGCAAAACTGAAGTTGAACCCCTTCTCACAGCATATACAAAACTCAACACAAAATGGTTGATGACCAAAATATGAGAGCTAAAAACATAAAACCATTAGAAAATGTGAGAAAATTTCCAGGCCTTGGATTGGGCAATGGTTTCTTATGTATTACATCAAAAACACAAGCAACAATAGAAAAAAAAAGACATAAATTGAACTTCTTCAAAATTATAAACCTTTGTATATCATCAAAGTACATTTTCAAGAAAATGAAAAGAAAAACATTAGAATGGGAGAAAAAATTGCAAATCACAATTCTGATAAGGACATAATATGCAGGCTATATAAAGGACTCATACAACTTAACAGAAAAACCAATAGTCCCTTTGAAAGATGGGCTAAGTACTTGAACAGACATTTTTCCAAAGAAGATTTACTCATAGCCAATAATGCAAGTGGAAATATGCTCAAAATCATTAGACATTAGGGAAAAGTAAATCAAAACCATGAGATACAATTTCACACCCATTAGGATGGTGTATGAAACAAAATGGAAACTAACAAGTCATAGCAAGAATGTGGATAAACGGGAACAGTTGTACATTACTGGTGGGAACGAAAAGTGGAACAGTTACTGTGAAAAACAGTTTGATGGTCTTCAAAAGTTAAACATAGAATTACCATATGAACCAGCCATTCTGTTCCTAGTAATATCATCAAACAATGAAAATAGATCCTCAAACAACACTTGTGCATGGATACAAATATTTCTGCTGCATTATTAACAATTGCCAATAGGTGAAAATCATCCAAATGTCCCCCAATTGAGAACAGATGAAAAGATGTGGTATATATGTACATAGGAGTATTATTCAGCCATAAAAAGAAATGAAGCGTGATACATGCTACAACAGGGATGAGCCTCAAAAATGTTAAATTGGGTAGAAGAAGTCAGAGATAAAAGATCACATATTATACAATTCTATTTACATGAGATATCCATAATAGGTAAATCCATAGGTTACTGGTTCCCACCATCAGTTGTCTTCAAGGGTACAGGATCTTCTCTATGAATAAAAAAAAAATCTTTTGGAGTTACATCAAGGTGATCGTTGCAGAACATTGTTAATGTGCTAAATACTAGTGAGTTGCACAATTTAAAATAGTAGGTTTTGTTATGCTAATCTCATATACATTAAAAAAGAACAGGCAGAGGGAAATTAATCAGACAATAGGAGGAGAAAATAATGTGATCACAAAGGCAGAGACTGATGGAAATACAACGGAGGGATGCTGCCAGCCACCTGCAGATGAAATACACCAGGGACGAAGCCTCCCCTAGTGACTCTGGAGACCAATGACTGTTTCATCCCAGTGAAACAGATTTCCAACCACTGGCCTCCAGAACTGTGAGAAGACAAATGTGTGTGGTTTTAAGGCCCCAGAGTGTGGGAGTTTGTTGCAGCAGCCATAGGAAACTAACATAAAATCTTTATTATCTTTGTTGTGTTAAACCACTGGGGATTCAATTTAATGTGTTACTGCAGCATGAGCTAGCATGTTGTGTCGTCTGTGTTCTGTTTTTACAAACAGATGATGAATTTTTCTGTTCAGTGTCAGTTCCTCTTATCATGCAGTTATTCATTCCACAGAATCTTTTACTGAGCCTCAGTTCTGAACTGTCAAGAGTCTTTGTTAGTGAACAAAGCAGAAATTGTTCCCAGCTGCATAGAACTTTTATTCTAATAGATAAAACAGATGAAAGGGGTCAACACACAAAAATGAATAAACAATATTTTGATCACTATTATGAAGAAGATGATAGAGATAAATATTTGTGCCTTCTTCTTCCATGTAAGTGTGTTCCTGTACAGAATCACATTTCATGAGATTCTCTTGAGTTCTATGGAATAAACCTTAGTCTAGACTCTGCAAATACATATCTAAATGAGATAACATCTTTGGGCTCAAAAGGCTTGCAATTCAGTAATATAGCTAAATCTATAAAATCAAACCAATCTAATTGGTTAATCTAACCAGATTAACTGCTGTAATCGTTCTATGGAGAAAGTTGGCCAATTAGATGAATGAAAGAGAGATAAGAAATAGGAAGGGAAGGGAAAGGATGCTGACATGTTTTGAGTATCTACTCTGTTCCAGGCACTATGCTATAGTCTGGCTCATTCAGTGCCCATTTAACGTTAGTCCATGAGAGACGCAGTAGTTTCCCCATTAAAAACACAGAACCCTTAAATAACTTGCCCCATATCACAAAGTTCTGGTTAGAATGGAATTCACATTGATTTGTTCTTCTCTGAAACCTGTGATGTTTATTGGTGCTAGCCATTTTGGTTATGATTTGGAGGCTGGTGAGGATTAAAAAGAAATCATTGTACGGGGTGCCTGGTTAGCTCAGTCGGTTAAACATCAGACTTTAGCTCAGGACATGATCTCATGGCTTGTGAGTTCTACCCCCACGTCGGGCTCTGTGCTGACAGCTCAGAGCCTGGATCATGCTTCAGATTCTGTGTCTCCCTCTCTCTCTGCCCCTCCCCTGTTCGCACTGTCTCTCTCTCAAAAATAGTAAACAATAAAAAATTTAACAAAGAAATCTTTGTAGAATCAAGTTATGTTGGAGAAATTTGATAGTTTTCCTGGTATAAATCCTTCCCACCAACACAACATCCTCCAGATGAACCTATGGGAAGTTCTCTGTATCTGTTAGGGTAAATAATACTAGCTGCAAAGCAAGCAAACTGCAAAAGGCAGAGGGCTTTCATGCTTGCATATTGTTCCGCTAGTTCTGTGGAAATCTGTACAGAGATTCAGTTGACCCAGATTCTTTCAATTAGTGGTTTTGTCATCTCTTGTGGTCTGAATCCACTCCACCCAGCTGGTGACAAAGAAAGAGAATGAACAGAACATCACCTGGAGAGTTTTGTGATCCAGACTTGGAAGTGGCATATATGATCTGTACTCATATTCTATGGCCAAGTATACAAACACATGGTCAAAATTAATTGTATGAAGGCAGAGGAATTGAGCTTACATATGTTTCCAGGAGTAAAAAAGAAATGGCTTAGGACAACAACTAACCTGTCTTTTCCATTATAATGCTTATGATCATCAAATATCCATTTTACCTTCCTTCCATATGGAAAATTTACTATTTACCACCACCAGGGAGACAACCTAAATCCCAATTAATTAATATAGAAGCACAATGTCCAGGCTATTGAAGAGGTTAAAAGATCTTCTCCACCCAGTCCATGTGTGGCTCCTTGTTGCCTAGCAGCTTATGCACTAAAAGGAAAACTTAGCTCATTCCACATTCATTTCCAATAAATAAAATTGGACTAGAATAAAGATAACAGGAAAAAAGGAGCTCCCATTCAGAATGAACAGTAATGGAAGACATGCAAATTTCAATTTAGAAATCTTATGGAATTGACATCTCGAAGGCCCCTCAATCCTGGTGATGGGATATACTTATTTATGAGACGCTGATTTTTCTTTTTGGGAAAAATCCATTTTCCATTAGTTTCTCTACTACCTGGTTCAATCTCTTCTTTTGAAATACATCAAAGGAAAACTATGTCTAATGCCATATTAATAAAAAACATCATCAGCATCACAGTTTGTGGGTTTTTTAAAAGTTTATTTATTTATTTTGAGAGAGAGCATTAGCAGGGTAGGGGCACAGAGAGAGGGAGAGAGAGAATCCAAGCAGTCTTGGTGCCTTGTGTATGGAGTCCGATGCAGGGCTCAAACTCACAAACTGTGAGATCATAACCTGAGCTGAAATCAAGAGTCAGCTGGTGAACCGAATGAGCCACCCAGCCACCCTAAATTTTGGTAGTTTCTTATTTTGTTATCCTGTTAGATTTATAACTATTTGATTTCGGGGGTGCTAATATGAAAGACTTCATGTTTTTTTTTTCTTAAATAGTTTATTGTTAAGTTGGTTTACATATAACACCCAGTGCTCATGTTTTTAATTTCAATTTCCACTTGTTCATTATCATTTTCAGTATATAAGAAAGTGATCAAATTTAGTATATTAGTCTTGCATCCAAAAATCATACTATTATCACTTATTAGTCTTGGGAGGGACTAATTTTTCCCTATTCTTTCATATTTTCTACACAGACATTCATGTTACCTGTGAACAAAAATAGTTTTTATTTATTCCTTCCCAAGTCTCTGCATCATGAGATTCCATTCATATAACATAGGGATGGAGAAAATCTCAGTTATTTCCAAGAGATGAGGGAGTAAGGACTGATAGTCTACAACAGAAATCGAAAGAGAAATATTAGGATGACAATGTATTCTCCATGGTACAATGCTGGTACTACACTCGATCTTAGCCAAAAGGCCGAGAAGCAATGGTACAGTGCTGGCGAATACAAGACTCATTTGTTAAAACACTGAAAACTCTACGTACCAGAGTACAATTAATATACACAAATCTTGGTTTCCTAGTTTTACAAATGCCTCATGGTAATATAAGGTTACTTTTTAAAGGAAACTAGGTGAGAGTTGTATTCATTTTCTATGGCTGTTATAATAAATGACTACAAACTTAGAAGCTTACACAACATAATATTAATTCTTTCACAGTCTAGAATCCAGAAATCCAAATCAGGCTCTCTGGACAAAAGTCAGTGTGTTGGAAGAGCCATGCTCTCTCCATAGGCTCTAAGACAAAATCTATTTCTTGCCTCTTCCATCTTCTAATGGCTGTTGTCATCCATGGTTTATGGCCACATGACTTCATCTAATCCAATGTCATATTGTTTACTCCTCTTTTATCTGTGGTCAAATGTCTTATAAGTATACATGGGATTTTCTTCATGGTCCACACAGAAAATATGGGATTAATCTTTAAGTTAATCATACCTACACAATCCTTTTAGGCCATATAAGGTAACCTTGGGAGATTCCAGAAATTAGGATGTGAATCTCTTTAAAGTCATTATTCCAATTGCCACAGGGTTACATTGAACATTCTGCACTGTTCTGAAAATTTTCTGTAACTCTAAAATAGTTCTAGAATTAATTATTCTTCTAACATTCTAATATTATTCTAATATTCTAATAATAGAAGTAATTATGTAAGATAATAATAAAAATTTAGATAATAATGTTTTTGATAGAAAAAAAGTCACCATAAACATAGAAGTGAATGTTTGTGTTATACTACACTGCCCCCAAATAGTAACATGTGAATATTAGCATATTCAAGCACAATCTTACAAATACTGAAATATCAAAATCTTTTGTTATCTAGAGGTAACAAATGAGATGAGGGTACACATTTATGTGGGTGGATTTGTACAGTGTAAAGCTCTCTAAAGGTCAAAATTAAAAGCATAAGTATTGTGCATTATACTAGCATATTGAATGTATATTATCTTTATTATTGACAGATATTGTCATATATATCAGATATATATGTTAGATATCTAGAATCATTTCAGTTAACTATATTTCATATATATGAAGTAATTTTCAAATAAAATTAGATACTAGCCCTTAAATAATTTTTTTCAAAGAGAGAGAGAGTATGAGCTAGGGAGACGGGAAGAGAGAGAGAAAATTTCAAGCAGGCTCCACATTCTGTGTGAATCCCAATGAGGGGCTTGATTCCATGACTCTGGGATCATGACCTGAGCCAAAATGAAGAGTTGTACGACACTCAACAGACTGAGCCACCCAGGTGCCCCAACCCTTCAAAAAACTTTAAATTTCATGTCTTTTTATGATTTACTAAACTACTTATTTGATATGCTACTTGCCATTTAATGAGGCATCACTTCAAAGTAAATATCATGGGATTGTTTCAGATGATTCACTTGATTATGGGATCCAGGAAATCATTGTGCCCAAACTTTGGAGTACAAACACTGAGTAAGATAAAAATATTTCAGCAAATTGGGGTACCTGAGTGGCTCAGTCGGTTAAGCATCCGGCTTCGGCTCAGGTCATGATCTTACGGTTTGTGAGCTCGAGCCCCCCGCACATCGGGCCCTGGGCAGACAGCTCAGAGCCTGGAGCCTGGAACTTGCTTCGGATTCTGTGTCTCTCTCTCTGCCCTCCCCTGCTCACACTCTGTCTCGTTGTCTCTCAAAAATAAATAAATGTTAAAAAAATATTTTAGCAAAGCAGAAAATCAGCTGTATCCCTTAAACGTACATAGACTCATTTAGTAATATATTATTTTAAGTATATTCTCAAGGATATTCTCAAGTTAGAACTCTTAGAACAGCATTCAACTGATGAAATAAAAATATTGGACATAGGGGCGCCTGGGTGGCTTAGTCGTTTAAGCGTCCGACTTTCGCTCAGGCTCGCGGTTCGTGGGTTCGTGGGTTCGAGCCCCGCTTCGGGCTCTGTGCTGACTGTCAGCTCAGAGCCTGGAGCCTGTTTCAGTCTGTGACTCCCTCTCTCTCTGACTCTCCCTTGCTCACGCTGTCTCTCTTTCTCTCTCCTAGAAATAAACAAAACATTAAAAAAAAATTAAAAAAAATATTGGACATAAATTTCTATCCTAACACATGAGTTAAGTATTTAAATTACTATTATTAAAAACTAACAACAATCCATTTAATTCTGGGAAATTCCCTACTCCAAAGTGTGTGTATCCTTATGGGCACATGCATCAACTTTTGTTTATGGTCTCATTTGTGCCCCTGTTTTATATGTTTCTGCATTGATGTAGTAGGAAAAAAATGCATGTAGAATAAGTGAGCGAAGGTGCAAGCGAGGGAAGGATGGAGACAAAGAGAAAGAAAAGAGGAGCTCACCTAAGGCAGAGCTCCAGCTCACCCAAGGCGAGGCTCCAGCTCACCCAATGTGGGATTTGAACTCGTTAAGCCTGGGATCGTGACCTAAGCAGAAGTCAGATGCTTAACAGCTGAGCCCCCAGGCCCCCAGGCCCCAAGACATCTTAACCATTCTTGTTCAGGTATTACTTTTCTGGACATACATTTTTTTCCCTTTCTGGATAAGAGGCATTGAATAAATAAGGATATCACTTCAGAAATTAATTTCACTGTGGTCTTGATGAAATTAGATTACTGTACATTGTACAATGTTAAAAAAATCACAATCTTAAACATAATTTTGCCTCTGAAAGGAGCTTCATGAGTGCACTCTTAACTTCTTTGTTTCTCAGGCTATAGACCACAGGGTTCAGCATGGGGATGATCATGGTGTAGAATACAGACGCCATTTTGTCTGTGTCCATGGAATGGCTGGAGCTGGGCTGTAAGTACATGAAGATGATAGTTCCATAAAAGATAGAGACTGCAGAGAAGTGAGAAGCGCAGGTGGATAAAGCCTTATGATATCCTGCAGATGAGTGCATCTTTAGGAGGGTGATAAATATGAATATGTAGGAAATCAAGATAACCAGGAGAGCAAAAAAGATGTTGAAGCTCACTACATAAACAAGAACCAGCTCACTTACATGTCTGTCAGAGCAAGAGAGAACCATGACTGCAGGAATATCACAGAAAAAGTGATGAATCACATTGGACATACAAAAGGAGAGGCTGAACGTGTCTCCAGTGTGGATAGAGGCATTCAGGAAACCACAGATGTAGGAGCCTATGGTCAGAGATGCACACACACCTGTTGTCATGGTGGTGGTGTAATGGAGGGGTTTGCACACTGCTGCATAGCGGTCATAGGCCATTGAGGCCAACAGGTAATTTTCCACAGTGGCAAACGCTACAAAAAAGAACATCTGAGCAGCACATGTG
Organism: Proteles cristata cristata; assembly: GCA_017311185.1. Taxonomy (NCBI): domain Eukaryota; kingdom Metazoa; phylum Chordata; class Mammalia; order Carnivora; family Hyaenidae; genus Proteles; species Proteles cristata. Next base: position 4,614,224 of record JAESUZ010000174.1, on the reverse strand, counting down.
TTATAAGAGATGACCTTGTCCTCTGTTAGTAATCCAGCCATGACTGTGGGAGTGACAGCTGTAGAGTAGCAAAGGTCCACCAGAGACAGGTTACTGAGGAAAAGGTACATGGGAGTGTGGAGACGAGAGTCCAACAGAATCAACACCATTATCCCCAGGTTTCCGACCAGAGTGATGAGGTAGATGAGGGTGAACATGATAAAGAGGGGAACCTGCAGGCCTGGATCACTGGTTAGTCCCAGCAGGATGAACTGTGTCACTTCTGTCCTGTTATCCATCAATGTTGAGAACCACAAATGCTCTGCGGTGATGAGAAGAAAGAAATGGGTGGTGATAAACAGAGACTTATATTGAAAAGTGTACATGCAGATGTGTTATTTCACTAGAGCAGTAGTTTGTATTTCAAGATTCTCCAGATAAAAGAAATTAGTTTGACCACAAAAGTCAGTGCATTAATAATGTGTATTTGCAAACTGTTGAGTCTGAAGTATGGAATGTCTCCTCAATTCTAAAATTTCAGAAATCTGTAAACTGAGGTGTGGAGAATTAAATAACTTGATCAAGATGGCTTGTCCAGAATGAATGCCTGGCAGTTCATTTTCCCCGAACTTAGTGGAAGCAGGTACTTGCACATTACCCACCTTCCAGGAACTGCTGCAGACACTAGTGGGGTACAGACAGTCCCCACTTACAATGGTTCAGTTTAGGGTTTGTCTACTTGACTATAGGGACACACATTCAGTGGAAATCAAGTTTTGAATTGTGAATTTTGATCTTTTCCCAGCCTAGTGATGTGAGGTTCGACTCTTTTGTGATGCTAGGCATTGGTACCAGCCACAACCCCGAGTCAGCTATGTGATCACGAAGGTCAACATTCTGTGGTTCACTTTCAGTACCGCGTTCAAGGCATTACATGACATATTTATTATAAAACAAGCTTTGCATGAGATGATTTTGCTCAACTGTAGGCTAATGTAGGTGCATAGAGTATGTTTGAGGTTGGAGAGGCTAGGCTGTGATGTTCAGTTAATCAGGTGTATTAAGTAAATTTTCAACTTACAACATTTTCAACTTCCCATAGGGTTATTGGAACATAAGCTTGTTGTAAGTCGTGGAAAATCTGTACATCTTCTCAAGAACATCATGAGTCTGATTTGTTATTACAGTCATTTAAATTATGAAGCACAACGGGCTCCTCGGTGGCTGTCAGTTGAGTGTCCGACTCTTGATTTTGGCTCAGGTCTGGATCTCTGGATCTGGCATCAGGCTTCATGCTGATCTCTTCCTGTCTCTCTGCCCCTCACCCACTTGCGCGCTCTCTCTCTCTGTGTAATAAATAAATATGCACAAGACATTGAGTAATTTTTTATATTTATTTATTGAAAAAAATTAAATATTTATTTTTGAGAGAGAGATAGGAAGAATGCAAGCAAGTGAGGGGCAGAGAGAGAGAGGGAGACATAGAATCTGAAGCAGGCTCCAAGCTCTGAGCTGTCAACACAGAGCCCAATGCAGGGCTCGAACCCATGCACCATGAGATCATGACCTGAGCTCAAGTCAGAGACTTAACTGACTGAGACACCCAGGTGCCCCAATTTTTATGTTTAAATGAGTATTAATTGACAAGCCATGCTTTGAACCAACTTTTGAACCCACACCGAATGGTTCCTAAGATGATAGTCTGAAGTGTATTTAAATCAAATTGAATTTAACTCAATTTATAATTGCTCTTTGTCTCTACTAGTCCAAAATCAGTTTGTGGTTTCCCACTGAAGTCTCTGAGAGATGCATGCCTAGTGCACATGGTATGATACCTGGAGCCTGAGGGGCTGGGATAGTCAGTACTCCTCCATAGGTAGAGTACTGTAAATCTGCTCACTTGAACTTGAAGCCTTGGAAGGGCATCCCTCTTCTGCTAACGACTAATATCTTCCTCCTAAACTTTGACAATTTCCCTGTACAAGGAGGGACATTGCTTGCCAACATTGGACATTGTAGATATTGTTTGCTGACTTTAACACACGTGTCCACTTGGAGCCTATACTACATTCTATAAGCAATAATATGGGCTTTATATGTAAATGCATGTGTGTATACAGTAGGTAGTATTATTATCCCTCCTTCACCACTGTGAAACGTGAGGATTTGAGAAGTTATGTGATGCTCTAAAATACACAGCTAGCATGGGAAGAAGTCAAGATTCAAGAGTTATATCCCCTTTCTGTGTAATCAAAAGGCTCTGCTTTTAGCCATTTGCTGTCAACATGTGTGATCATACTGGTGACAATAAGCTTGAGATTATAGGAGAGAGTTTAAAATATAGTTTGGAACTTGTTAACTCATAATAGAAATTTTGTAGTTTAACGATTATTTCACTCTTGCTCTTGTTTGTCTCTGTCCAATGAGAGGCCAGCATTGGGTGAACAGGATGAAATCACCACTTGATCAACTAGAGAATCATCTGTGGCTGTTTTGTTTGTAACTTTAGCAAAGCAGAATGATGATCCTTAAGTATCAGTAAACTCCCTTCTGACGGAAAGTTTGACATTTATATGCCAGTCTCACCTCCGTGTTTTGGAAAAACATTGAATTACTGTTCCCAAATAACTCGAAGTAAGCAGAGCTGCCCTACTGCTTTTGCATGGATTATACTTCTCATTCAAAATGTTTATGGAATATACATGCTGACCTGTCTGCTGGGTGAGCAGGAAGAGGCAATGCTGAGTAGCGGGTCTGAATCAGAATCTCAGCTGTAGAGTAACGCATAAATCCTACTAAAGGAGCTCTCTCAGGACATGGTCATAAACTCCAAGGTCTGAGGCAGGGAAAAATGGAGGAAAGAACATTAAGATGGTTCAATTTCTGAATTTATGCACTTTCTGTGTCCATAGAGGAATCACTTACCTTCTCCTTATTTGTAAAATAAAGATGATAAGATTACCTCTTACATAATTCACAGGCATGTCTCTGTAAATAACAAGCAAAGTGGTTTGTAAAACATCTCAATAAGAAATTATCATTTTTAAAGTCAATCAATGTGATTTTTATCTTCGGATGTTTCCCTTGAATGTGGTTGCAGGCTGATGGAGAATTCCATGATAAGGTTTCTGTGTAGTAGCGAGTTTAATGTTGAGATGAATAAATGATCACCAAATGGGTTCAGGATGTAGACTGGTCCCTCTACAATGATGTCATGTGTAGTCATATTGGGATTTCATTGGGTAATGATGGGCAATGTAGAGAGAATTATAGACACAGAGCTTCTCTGGGAATTTCCCGTGGGAGAACCTTTCCAGCACCTCATTCCACCTTCCTAAGAGGGAAGCAATTAAACTACCTGTGGGGGCCGTGCTGGTTTTTTCATTGAACACGCACGTTTTTGTATTACCGGTTACTTTTGTCAGTTTATAATTAATGCATAATTTCCACACATTAACAGTCACAATTTTAGCATATAGTTGTAGGAATATAGTCAGATTCATGTCAAATAAGCACTGGTACCTAAAAACTTCCTACGAACCATTTTGAGTGAACCCATTCTGTCACTCACTGCTCCTGACAACGAATAAACTGTTTTGTCCACATAAAGTTGCCTTTTTTAGAGTATCCTTAACTGTAATCCTAGCATATGTATTGCTTAGGTCTGTAATTTTTCACTTAGCATTTGAGGCTCATCTGTATTTTTTATAGAAAAACCCTGAATAATGGATTTAAATTTCCCCTAGGAGGTTGAATGTAGAGTCTTCCACCATGACTACGACCTAAACTTAGTGATATATTTCCAAAATGTAGAACTTGCAGGGGAAAAAAAAAGTAGAATTATACTGAAGCACCCAGCAAACATCTCTTGCTTAGGTGACTAAGATTAAGATTAAGATCTTAAGTGACAAGTCATGTTGGTAGCATATGTCCCCTGATAGGATGTGATAAGAATGGCACTTCTTACTCTTTTTTAAGACTAAATAAACCTCCGTGTAACCATGACAAAAAGATCAGATGAACATAAATTGAAAGACCTTCTACAGAATACCTGAGCAGTACTCCTCAAACTCTGTCACAGGTCAGAGGAGACCAAGGAGACAGAACAATATATGCAGTGCTGTATCCTGGATAGGACCCTGTAAGGGCAAAATGGTATTAGTTAAAAAATAATAATCTAAATAAATTCTTGAGTTTTAGATAACAGTACTATATCAATGATAGTTTCTTAGTTTTGACTAATGTGTTATGATAAGGGAAGATGCACCATCAGGGGAAACTGGGTGAGAAGTATGCAGGACTTGTCTATATCTCAGAAAAATTTTTGAAACTTTAAAAATCTTTTTAAAATTTAATGATATATTTAAAGTAATTTTTAAAGAAATGGTTCCAAAGCAGGAACTACCATTTTTATAGACTTCAGAGCCCAATATTTTTGTTGCACCACACAGACCTGCTAGGACATTCTAGCAGTTTCCCAAATCTTGAGATGTTGAATGTTTCTAAAATTATAGAGGTAGAAAAGGAAGGTGGGTACAAATCCCTTTAGGTAGCTTTATTATAAAATTAGCTTTCCTAAAAGCCAATAAAATGCACCATTATTATATATTATATTAGCACATTAAGGTAGGATATGTTTATTGTTGTAGAGCATTGCCATACTTAAATTTTCTATGGATGTTTAGAATCATCGGAGTTGATTGAATAATCATTATTTATGAAGATACCTTGCAAATTCAATCAGTTAGGAGACTTTTCATAGTATCATATTTTGTTATTACGTTTTACTAAATGCCACTTATTTCATGTCTTATTTTTCATTTAATGAGAAATCACTCATAGAAAAGAATTAGAATGGTTTTTATATGAGCTAGTTGATAGTGAGGTTTCCAAAAAGTTATTTTTCAAAGGTGGGAAATGTAAATAGGGAATAAGAGAATATTACAAAAAGAAAACTACATCTTATGGAATGCTCTAAAATTCCTTTCTAAAGGATTAGATAATGGGTCATCAACTATAATTATCTATGGCTCAAATCTATTTACTGCTGGACTCAAACAAGTAGTTTATTCATTAATTTAACAAATGTTTGTTGAGAACTAGTACAAACCAGGCCATAATTCAATTATGGGGGATGAAGTTGTTACTAAGGAACACAAAGCCACTCGTCTTGTGCAGTGTACATTTTAGGTAGATAGGTAAATGAATCAATGAACAAATAAATAGAAATAGTTGATCACAGCCATAAAGAATAAAGCAAGTTCGGAACAGTGTCCATTGGGGTGAGGTGACTATGGTATAGTAACATTTCAATAAAGACTTGAGGGAAGTGAGGGAACTTTCTGAGCGTTGACAACAGCAGAGAACTCAGTGTGAGTGAAGAGGAAGGCGTGAGTAGAAGAGCAGCAAGACATGATGTAGCTTGTATGAAATTAAGGTAGGGGCACTAGCCATCTCAGAGTATTTCCAGAGAGAAAAATTGATAACATTATCATACCCAGTGTGTTTTACCTTACAAAGTTGAAGACTTGGTAGTCCTACACAGAAAAAAATTAAATTTCTTTATTATTCATTGATCATATTTTCTTCTACTTTGGTCTTCTTGCTTTTGAAAATGATCCTGTGGCCATACTGTTTCTACCAACACTATTGAAGACAGAAAAATTAATTCCTTTAACATATTGTATGTTTATTGCTCTGAATAAATGTGCCCCCCAAAGCATAATACTTTATTTAAAATTTTATGTTATTGCATCCCAATGTTTATAGCAGTACTATTGACAGTAGCTAAATTGGAAAGAGCCCAAATGTCGTTTGACTGATGACTGGATAAAGAATATGTGGTATACTACTAAGCAATGAAAAAGAAAGAAATCTTGCTATTCGCAACAACATGAATGGAACTAGAGTGTATTAAGTTAAATGAATTAAGTCAGTTAGAAAAAGACAAATATCATATGATTTCACTCATATATGGAATTTAAGAAACAAAACAGATGAACATAGGGGAAGGGAAGTAAAATAGGATAAAAAGAGAAAGACAAACCATAAGAGACTCTTAAATACAGAGAACAAACTGAGGATTGTTAGAGGGGAGTTGAGTGGGGGAATGGGCTAAATGGGTGATGGGCATTAAGAACTGCACTTGCATACACCAACAATGAAGCAACAGAAAGAGAAATCAAGAAACTGATCCCATTCACAATTGCACAAAAAAACATAAAATACCTAGGAATAAACCTAACCAAGGATACAACAGATCTATGATGAAAACTATAGAAAACTTATGAAGGAAATTGAAGAAGACACAAAGAAATGGAAAAACATTCCATGCTCATGGATAGAAAGAATAAACATAGTTAAGATGTCATTACTACTCAAAGCTATCTACACATTCAATGCAATTCCAATCAAAATTGCACCAGCATTCTTCTCAAAACTAGAACAAACTATCCTAAATTTTGTATGGAACCACAAAAGACCCCTAATAGCCAAAGTAATACTGAAAAATAAAACCAAAACGGGAGGTATCACCATCCCAGACTTTAGCCTCTACTACAAAGCTGTCATCATCAAGACAGTATGGTATTGGCACAAAAACAGACACATAGACCAATGGAACAGAATTGAGAACTCAGAAGTGGACCCAAAAGTGTACAGCCAACTAATCTTTGACAAAGCAGGAAAGAGTATCCAATGGAAAAAAGACAGCCTCTTTAACAGATGGTGCTGGGAGAACTGGACAGCAACATGCAGAAGAATGAAACTAGATCATTTTCTCACACCATACACCAAAATAAACTCAAAATGGATAAAAGACCTGAACGTGAGACAGGAAACTATCAACACCCTAGAGGAGAAAGCAGGAAACAACCTCCTTGACCTCCACCGCAGCAACTTCTTACTTGACACATCCCCAAAAGCAAGGGAATCAAGAGCAAAAATAAACGATTGGGACCTCATCAAGATTAAAAACTTCTGCACAGCAAAGGAAACAACCCACAAAACTAATAGGCAACCAAGGGAATGGGAAAAGATAGTTGCAAATGACATATCAGATAAAGGGTTAATATCCAGAATCTATAAGGAACTCACCAAACTCCACACCTGAAAAACAAACAACCCAGTGAAGAAATGGGCAGAAGATATGAACAGACCTTTCTCCAAAGAGGACATCCAGATGGCCAACAGACACATGAAACGATGCTCAGCATCCCTCCTCATCAGAGAAATACAATTCAATACCACACTGAGATACCACCTCACGCCAGTCAGAGTGGTTAAAATGAGCAAATCAGAGGATGCTAGATGCTGGCGAGGACGTGGAGAAACAGGTACCCTCTTACACTGTCGGTGGGAATGTAAACTGGTACAGCCGCTCTGGAAAACGGTGTGGAGGTTCCTCAAAAAGTTAACAATAGAACTGCCCTATGACCCAACAATAGCACTGCTAGGAATTTACCTGAGGGATACAGAAATGCTGATGCATAGGAGCACATGTACCCCAATGTTCATAGCAGCACTCTCCACAATAGCTAAAACCTGGAAAGAGCCTAAGTGTCCATCCACAGATGAATGGATCAGTGTCCATCCACAGATGAATGGATCAAGAAGATGTGGTTCATCTATACGATGGAATACTACATGGCAATGAGAAAGAATGAAATCTGGCCATGTGTAGCAACATGGATGGACCTTGAGGGTGTTATGCTGAGGGAAATAAATCAGGCAGAGAAGAACAAATACCATATGTTTGCACGTATAGGAGGATTAGGAGGAACTTAACAGAGGACCAAGGGGGAGAAGAAGATGAGAAATAGTGGGGGAGAGGGAGGGAGGCAAACATGAAAGACTTGAATGCTGAGAACAAACTGAAGATTGATGGGTGTGGGAGGGAGGGGGAGGGGGGAGATGTGCATGGAGGAGGGCACTTGTGGGGATGAGCACTGGGTGTTATATGGAAACCAACTTGACAATAAACTATTTGTAAAAAATAATAATAATAATAAAATTTTTTAAAAAAGAATTGCACTTGTTAGGATGAGAACTGGGTGTTATATGTAAGTGATGAATCACTAAATTCTATTTCTGAAATTATTGTTTAATTTGGATTTAAATTAAAAATTTTGTCATGTTTTACTCATTTTGTTCTCTTGAAATAGCTTTTCTTTTTTAAAAGTTTATTTATTTATTTTTAGGGAGTGGGGGCACAAGCGGTGGAGGGGAAGAGAGAGGGAAGAGAGAGAGAATCCCAAGAAAACTCCGCACTGTCAGGGCTGAGACCACTGCAGGGCTTGAACTCATGAACCATGAGATCATGACTTGAGCCAAGATTAAGAGGTGGAAGCTTAACCAACTGAGCCACCCAGGGGCCCCAATAGTTGTTCAACTAGAGAAAAAAATGTCTGACATAAATTTGTATTCTGATATCTAAATTTATTATTCAAACTTTTTATTAGAAACTAGGAACACTGCATACGACACCTTTAACAAATTCCCCTTCTCCTTTTATGCCTGTGCACATATGGGATTCTTGCATATGCTTCTCTTCATGAGTGTGTGTGTGCCATGGTTTACATATAGATATGCATTGTCATATGGTAGAGTAAATAAGAAATATAGTTAAGATTTATTAAAAGCAGGGCCCCGAAATTTTAAGGTCCCTTTGGCCATCCTCGTTCAGATATCACATATGTGAACATACTATTTTCTTTTTCAGATAATGGACTTTTGAATAAGAAATTGTATCACTCTAGTAACTTAGGTGCAGTGTGGCCATTAATATGTCATGTGATTCAGTCATACGTGGAATTTAAGACATCAAGCAAATGATCAAACAAAGAAAAGAAGCGGCAAAAAAGCAGACTCTTAAATATAAGGAGCTGATGGTTGTCAGGAGAGGAGGTAGATGGGAGGATGGATGGCAGGGATAAAGGAGATTAAGAGGTTAATCTTCCAGTTACAAAATAAATAAGTCATGGAAATGAACACTACAGCCCCGGGGAATATAGTCAATAAGATGGTTATGTTGTTTGGTGACAGATGGTGGCTACAATTATTGTGATGAACATTAGGTAGTGCATAATTGTTGAATCATGTTGTACACCAGCACTAATACAACATTATGTTAATTATGCTTTGGTTTCAAAAAATGTGAATCATTGCCTATGGGAAATCTGAGAAGTAAAACACAGGTCACTGTGGGTCTTGTGGGTCTTATAACTCTAAGAGGCAAAGCTTAGAGACAATTTGGCCTTCTCAATCACCTTCTTGAATGCATTTTTAACCTCTTTGTTCCCTAGGCTATACACCAGGGGGTTCAGCATGGGAATACCATAGTGTAGAAAACGGATGCAATTTTGTCTGAGTCCATGGAATGGCTGGAGCTGGGCTGTAAGTACATGAAGATGACTGTCCCATAGAAGATGGAGACTGTAGTGAGGTGGGAGGTGCAGGTGGATAAAGCCTTCTGATATCCCTCAGCTGAGCGCATCTTCAGGATGGTGATAAATATGAACAGATAGGAAATCAAGATAATGAGAAGAGCTAAAAGAATATTGAAACTTGCTACCACAACAAGAACCAGCTCACTGACATGTCTGTCAGAGCAAGACAGAGCCATGACCACTGGAACGTCACAGAAAAAGTGATGGACCAGATTGGACCTGCAGAGTGAGAAACTGAATGTGTCCCGAATGTGGATGGAGGCATTCAGGAAACCACAAAAGTAGGAGCCTATGGCAAGATGTATACACACACTGGTTGCCATTATGATGGTGTAATGTAGAGGTTTACACACAGCTGTGTACTGGTCATAGGCCATTGAAGCCAAAAGTAAGTTTTCCACAGTGGGAAAGGCTACAAAAAAGAACATCTGAGCAGCACATGCATTACAGGAGATGAACTTGTCTCCGTTGAGTAATCCAGCCATAACTTTGGGAGTGACAGCTGTAGAGTAACCAAAGTCCACCAGAGACAGGTTACTGAGGAAAAAGTCCATGGGAGTGTGGAGATGGGAGTCCAAGAGAATCAGCACCATCATCCCCAGGTTTCTGACAACATTGATGAGGTAGATGAGGGTGAACATGACAAAGAGGGGGATCTGCAGCTCTGGGGCATTGGTTAGTCCCAGCAGGATGAATTCAGTCACTTCTGTGTTGTTCTCCATGAATATTGCTTGGGACTCAAAGGATGCCCTGTAGTGATGAAAAATAAAGGAACAGAGTGAAAAACAAAAAAGCAATTTAAGCATATTTGAGACTGGTACCTGGAAGGAGAGAAAGAAAGAAAAAAAAAGGAAGGAAGAAAGAAAGGAAGGAAGGTAGGTAGGAAGGAAGAAAGGAAGGGAAGAAGAAAGGGAGAAACAAGAAAGAAAAAGGAAGATGATAAATAGATATGCGTTTTCATTATAGCAATAATTCTTCTTTTTTTAAGTTTATTTAATTTTGAAAGAGAGTGAGAGTGGGGGAGGGGCAGAAAGAGAGAAGGGGAGAGAGAGAGAATCCCAAGCAGGCTCCACACTGTCAGCACAGGGTTCTGTCTTGAACGCATGAACTGTGAGATTATGACCTGGCCCAAAATCAAGAGTCAGAAGCTTAACTGACTGAGCCACCCAGGAGCCCCTGTAGCAGTAAATATTACTTCAAAATGATTCAGATCTCCATGATGAGCTTGACAACAAAACTTAATTAATGAATTACCTATATAGTTACACATTGCTCAAACAGAAGGATCTTTGTGGATCTTCTTCCACCTTCTAAATTTTGTAAATTTGTAAACTGAAATGCGGGAAAAGGAACTTCCTGATTTGGGATCAAATATATCTGTCATTTCAGTTCCACAAGCTTGTAAATATTGGCACTTCTATGTTGTTCATGTGCCAAGAACTGCCCTACTATGTGTGTATTCATATATTTTTCTCAATAACTCCATGAGATTGACTACTTATGAACCCCATTTAACTTGTGAGGCATAGTGATTGAAAAATACATTTGGTTTATAAAATTGTTACTGCCAAAGCCAAGGAAGGAAGGATTCAGTCCTCTCGTTCTGACTTCTTAAAAATTGCACTTAATTTACACATACTCAGTAACTTCATTGTTCCAAACTCAGTGTTTGAGGCTTTCTTTCTACTTAAGTAACCAAGACATACAAGCATAGTGGATGTGGTGAGGTATTGGAGCAGCGGGGTGTATACAACAGGCAGAGGCAATTCTGAGTGTCAGTGTAGAGCTTGGGCTCTGGAAAGAGGTGTCTATCAGCCCTATCTTGTACTTCCCAAGAGTCATTGGCTCCAACCTCAGTATCCAGACCTCATTTTCTCCATATACGAAGTGAAGATTGTAATGAGATCTACCTCAGGTATTGTTGAAGAAACAATGATGCAATGCACTCTAAACAATGAGCAAAATGTTTAATGTTTAGGATGGCCTGATGAATGTTATTTGTATTATTATTATTATTATTATTATTATTATTATTATTATTATTTTATTTCTAGGAGAGAGAGAGAGACAGCATGAGCAGGGGAGGGTCAGAGAGAGAGGGAGACACAGAATTAGAAGCAGGCTCCAGGCTCTGAGCTGGCAGTCAGCACAGAGCCCGACGCGGGGCTCGAACCCACGAACCGCGAGATCATGACCCAAGCGAAAGTCGGACGCTTAACCGACTAAGCCACCCAGGCGCCCCTGTAGTATTATTTTTAAGATGGAATGATAGCCTTTCTGTTTGTTTGAGAAAGGTGGGTGGTGACATGAGGGATTCGGGTGTTGATGAGTTCTGAAGTCTTTCTTGTTGGTGTCCTTTTTCTCACACACTTGGGCCACTGATTATTTTGTCCCTTCCAGTGTTCCTCAGTCTGTCCTCTGCCAGCTCGAGCGGCTGTTCTAGTCATTCTAAATGAATCATTCCTTTGCTTAATTTCTTTCTCAAACTATTAGATCATGAATGGAGACTTAGGGAACTCAGCAATTCCTTAAAGCAAAACAATATTCATATCGTAAGAGTCTCAGAAGAAGATCAGGAAGAAGGGGTAGGGGGATTGTTTGAATAAATTTTCATTGAGGACTTCACTAATCTGGGGAAGGAAACAGGCATTCAAGCCTAAGAGGCACAGAGAACTCCCCTCAAAATCAATGAAAACAGGTCAATGCTACAATATATCACAGTGAAATTTGGAAAGTACAAAGATAAGGAAAGAATTCTGAGAGCAGCAAGGAACAGAGGTCCTAAACATACAAGGGTAGACACATAAGGTTACCAGCAGACCTGTCCACTGAAACTTGCAGGCCGGAAGGGAGTGACAGAAAACATTCAACATGCTGAATGGCAAAAACGTGCGGCCAGAATTCTTTATCCAGCAAGGCTATCATTCAGAATAGAAGGAGAGAGAAAGAATTACCCAGGTAAACAAAAACTAAAGGCATTCATGACCATTAAGCCAGCCCTGCAAGAAATTTTAAGGGGGACAATTTGAGTGGAGAGAAAACAAAACAAAGCAAAAGACCAAAAGCAACAAAGACTACTAAGGGCCAGAGAACATCACCAGAAACTCCAATTCTACAGACAACACAGTGGCACTAAATCAATATCTTTCAATAATAATTCTGAGTGTAAATGGAACAAATGCTCTAATCAAAAGACGTGGGTATCAGGATGAATTAAAAAAACAAAAACAAAAGCCCTATCTATATGCTGCCAAGCAGAGACTCATTTTAGACCTAAAGACACTTTCAGATTGAAAGTGAAGGGACGGAGAACCATCTATCATGTTAATGGATGCCAAAAGAAAGCTGGAGGAGGAGCGCCTGAGTGGCTTAGTCCATTAAGCGTCCAACTTTCGCTTAGGTCATGATCTCGTGGTTTGTGGGTTCAAGCCCCGTGTCGGGCTCGGTGCTGATTGCCAGCTCGGAGCCTGGAGCCTGTTTCAGTGTCTGTGTCTCCCTCTCTCTCTGACCCTCCCCTGCTCACGCTGTCTCTCTCTCTCTCTCTCCTAGAAATAAATAAAAATATTTTTTAAAAAATAAAAAAATTTAAAAAAATAAAAAAAAGAAAGCTGGAGGAGCTATACTTATGTCAGACAAACTAGAGTTTAAAACAGACTGTAATAAGAGATGAAGAAGGGCATTAGATCATAATGAAGGGATCTATGAATCAATAAGACCTAACAATTATAAATATTTATCTCTCCAACTTGGAACCACTCAAGTATATAAATCAATTAATAACAAGCATAAAGAAACTCATTGATGGGGCGCCTGAGTGGCTCAGCCTTTTAAGTGTACAACTTCAGCTCAGGTCATGATCTCCTGGTCCATGAGTTCTAGCTCCATGTTGGGCTCTATGCTGACAGCTCAGAGCCTGAAGCCTGCTTTGGATTCTGTGTTTCCTTCTCTCTCTGCCCCTCACCACCTCGTGCTCTCTCTCTCTCTCTCTCAAAATAAATAAGTAAACATTAAAAAATAAATTTCTTCTTATATAAAAAAAAAAGAAAGTCATTGATAATAATACAATAATAGTAGGGGACTTTAACATCCCCCTTACAGCAATGGGCAGATCATCTAAACAGAAAATCAACAGGGAAACAATGGCTTTGAATGACACACTGGACCAGATAGACTTAACAGATATATTCAGAACATTTTCTCCTAAAGCAGCAGACTACACATTCTGCTTGAGGGTACATGGAACATTCTCCAGAACAGATCACATACTGGCTCACAAATCTGCCTTCAATAAGTTAAAAAATATTGAGATCCCACCATGCATATTTTCAGATCACAATGTTATGAAACTTAAAATCAACCACAAGAGAAAAAGCAGGCAGCCCTCAGATACACGGCGGTTAAAAAACATTCTATTAAAGAATGAATGGGTTAGGGGCGCCTGGGTGGCTTAGTCGGTTAAGTGTCCGGCTTTCGCTTAGGTCATGGTCTCGCGGTTCGTGGGTTCGAGCCCCGCGTCGGGCTCTGTGCTGACTGCCGGCTCAGAGCCTGGAGCCTGTTTCAGTCTGTGACTCCCTCTCTCTCTGACCCTCCCCTGCTCACACCGTCTCTCTCTCTCTCTCCTAGAAATAAATAAAAATATTAAAAAAAAAAGAATGAATGGGTTAATGAGCAAATTAAAGAAGAAATAAAAAAATACATGGGAGCAAATGAAATTGAAAACAAGACAGTTCAAAACCATTGGCAAAGACAGTCCTAAGTGGGAGGTATATTGCAATTCAGGCCTCTCTGAAGAAGAAAAGGCCCAAATACACAACCTAACTTTATACCTAAAGGAGGTAGAAAAAAAGCAGCAGATAAAACTTGAAGCCAGGAGAAGAAGGGAAATAATAAATATTAGAGCAAAAATAAATGATATAGAAACAACAACAACAACAAAATCACAGTAGAACAGATGAATGAACCCAAGAGCTGGCTCTGTGAAAGAATAAACAAAACAGATAAACCTCTAGCCAGACTTATCAAAAAGAAAACAGAAAGGATCCAAATAGATAAAATCATGAATGAAAGAGGAATGATCACAACCAACATCAAAGTTAAAATCCTTATTTTAGCAGGAGTCAGAGTGTCCTTTCTTAAACTTGTTCTTCCTCCCGTTACTATCATCTCATAGTTGAATCACCAAGAACAAGGCTTGAAAGGCCCTGGTTTGTTGGCTACCTTGAGCCCGCAGGTCTGTTTTGGTGGAGATCTCCACGTTTAAAATTTTTTATGTGATATGTTCTTGTGTAACAACAGTGTCTTAAATCTTATTTTGAATTCGAGGCCTTTAGAAAGACATCTATCCTCACAAATCATGATCTACCATTGTTCTCCCGATTCTTTCACATCCTCATTCTCCAAGCCAGGCCCGTGAAGTCATTAGGCCTGTCGACATGGACAATCATAACATCTCAGAATAGGGCATATCCTGCAAAGAGTTAAGAGCTACATGCATATATATTTCTATGTATGCACATGTACATATATTTATGTATGTGTTAATATCTATGTATATAAATATACCATTTCATTTTAATTCATTGTGAGGTAAGGAGATTGTTATCATTCCCACTTTACCATTAAGAAATCTGAGCATATGAGAGGTTATATAAAGCCTCATTCAAGATTCAAATTCCCCTGTGACCAAACCAAAAACCCATACTTTTAGTAACCTTATCATGGGCCTCTGTAGGTGTGTTAGCAATACTAATAAGAACCAGATAATGTGGGAAAGATTACAGTGGAGTACTCATCTTGTTAATTGAATTATAACACTTTGGTAGTTTATTGGAAGATTATTTCACTGTCTTCTGTTTTTCCTCATCTCCAGTGACAGGACAGAGATAGTACATAAGATGAATTTAAAATTACTGAATCAGGGCATCACTTAACTTTTTTGTTTGGCTGATCTTTTTGAAGAAAGCAGTTGATGTTTTTCCATAAATATCACTAAACTCCCCATTGATGGAAACTTTTAGACTTAAACTCCAGCCTCAGCTCACTGCTTTGTTCAAATCATCTATTTCTGGGCTCAAATAACTCATAGTAAGTAGAACGCCCAGTGGATTTTGCATGAATTATACTTCTTACTAAAAATATATATGTAGCATAGAAGCTTACCTTACTGATGGAAAAAAAGAGACAGGCAATCCTGAAGAGTGAGTCCGAAATCAGACTTGCTATGAAATACTGCATATGCACTGTTAGAGATGTTCTCTATCAGGTACTAGTGACAATATTCCAAGACTTCTAAGACAGGTAAAACTGGAGGAAAGATCCCAACATGGAGTCATCAACCTGATCCAAGTCCTTACTTCTGACTATGATTTTGGATGAGCCACATGTTTTCTTGCTATTTGTAAACTAAAGGATAAACCATCTCTCCTACATAATTCACAGAATTGTGTCGTGATGAGCAAAGGAAGGAAGCTCTATAAAACACCTTGCTGAAGGGTTCTCACTTTGAAGTCAATCAATATCATTTCCATGGGGAGCTGTTTTCCCTGCCCATGATCGCAGGCTTGACACAAAGTCTCGGGTCCAAGGTCAAGGAGGAAGGTTTGCATGTACCAGCAACAATCAACAGTCAGACGAATGAATGATGGCTGGATGGGCTGGGCACATGGTCTGGTGCCTCTGGAATGATGTCGCGTTGAGTCACATTGGGACTTTAAGGACTAACTCATGGAATCAAGAGGGAGTGAGATAGAGACGGAGTTCTCTGTGCATGTCCCTCAAGAGGGCATCTGTAGCTCTCCCCCACCTTCTTAGGGAGAAGCAGTTAAACAGCCTATGGGGACCTAGCTGGATATGCAGGATGTACACATCTTTTCATATCACATGTTCTTTCTAACCCGCCCCTCCCATTTTCTAACTAAAGTAGAATTTACAAACAACAATGATATCCCTAGTTTCTCTTGTATAAATCTAAGAGTTTGGTCACATTTACAAGGTCATGGAACCATTAACACCACTGCAGTATAGAAGAGCTCTATTATCTAAATAAAATCTCCATGCTTCTTTGTGCTCAACCCCTTCTCCCGTCTGCTGTCCCTGGAAACCACAAAACTGCTTTTGTCCATGTAATTTTGCCTTTGCAAGAATATCCTATAAATTGAGTCCCAGTGTGTGTAGCCTTTGTGTCTGGATTCCTTCATGTAGGATGTGTCTGAGATTCATCCTTATTGTTGCCTGTATTAAATTCCTAAGACTGCCCTTAAAAAGTACCACAAAGTCAGTAGCTTTAACAACAGAAATGTATTCTCTCACGTTTCTGGATGCTAGAAATCTGAAGTCAGTGTGTCGAGGGGTTGGCTCTGCTGGTTCGTTGTGAATTCTGTAAGGGAGCATTTGTTTCACATCTGTCTCTGAGCGTCAGGGCGATGTGCTGGTGTTCTTTGGCCTTCCTTGGTCTGCTGACCATTCTGACTTCTGTCTTCCTCTTCACATGGTGTTCCCCCCTGGTACCTGAATCTATCTAAATTTTCCCTTTTTAAAGAGAGTCTTATTAGATTAGATTAATCCTATTAGATTTGGGGCCTACCCTATCCCAGTGGGACCTCATCTTAAGTAAGTAAATCTGCAACAAACCTATTTCCAAATAAGAACACATTTTGAAGTACTGAGGGTTAGGATGTCAACACATGAGACATTGAACTGGACTTTGCACTTCTCATAAGAGTGTTTGGTTACATATATTGTTAAATCTGTTTTTCTGTCAGGAAACTTGGATATTGACTTCCTATTCCTCCCCTGCTAATCTCACTCTCTGGTCATTTATTTATATGGCTAATGACTTGGCAGAACTAAATCTGTGAAGTGTAGATATTTCCCATGAAGTATGCAGGTTCTGATGTGCTCGCTCCTATTTTTTCCCTATTTATCTTTTAGTCTGTCTTCTTATGGATTACTTTTGGGACTCAAGGACCATTTACACATTAAAAAATTGTCCTTAAATCTCCTGAATCAGGTAGACACCAATTTTCACATTTTACCTTTGGTTGTTTGTGTGTGTTGGATATATCTTTCACAGTTCAGGGACATTATAAGTTTGCCCTACATTCAGCCAGTGAATAGTCCCTCAGAAATTTTCCTTTCTATGACTCTCCAGAGAGAGTGGGAATGTACAACGTCTTCCAGACCAACAGGGATAAGCATGACTGTTTTTAGAGACTACTCCTTTAGAGTCATGCCTGGATTAGAGTAGTTTATTTTTCATCCAGTGTTTGGTCAAAGGTGGTGCTCAAGTGTGCTAAGGGTTCAAGGCCCATTGCTTATGGATCACTGTGTGATTTGGTAAAGCTTTTGCATTTTCTCTACATCCTGCTTTTATGACTCTTAAACGGAAGCAGTGTAAGATTCAGGCTTCGGGACCCTTAGGCAAGAATATGATTTTAGGTAGACTTTTCTTGATTATTTCTTGCTCCTGTTCTCTCTTTAAATCTACCAGATGCTCTACCATTTTATGTTTCGCTACTAGTATCATATTTTCCAACCATCTTTTAATTGTTCATCACCAAATGCTTCATAGTTTTCTATAATACGCTTAGACATGAATTTCTCACCT
Source organism: Proteles cristata cristata (assembly GCA_017311185.1). Taxonomy (NCBI): domain Eukaryota; kingdom Metazoa; phylum Chordata; class Mammalia; order Carnivora; family Hyaenidae; genus Proteles; species Proteles cristata. The sequence goes on along the minus strand of JAESUZ010000174.1, from coordinate 4,596,194 downwards.
GCTCTAAATAAAGTCATTCACCTCAGGCAAAGCTTCAGAGTTCTATGTCCTCATGGACTTCCTACTCCCCTAGATAGAAACTCTGTGCCATTGTACTAGAACTGGAGGAAGGGACAGTCCCCAACTCTCCCCGAATTATACTATTCTTCTTTAAGTAAGTGCTAGTGGGAAGACCATAGCCCTAGGTTTCTTGGTCTGTCCCTCCCAATGTGGAATCACTACCCAACAAACAAACTGAGGCAGAGGACACTGGGTCCCTAAACTCTCAGCCTTATGTCTGTTGGGCAAAGTTTTATCCTACAAACTCTATGGGAGATGACAGCCTCTGCCCCACCCCTCACCCCGCCCCAGCCTTGCTCAATGGTAATAGTGCTTTTGCAATATGGGCCTGGAGAAAATGAGTTGCTTGTATTCTGCCCCTCATAGACTGATGCTGTAGCCCACACTTGAACCTGGAGTTAGAAAGTACCCCTGCCTTCTTGGACACATTTTCCTGGAACTTAACTTCTACCACACAGAGTGGGGGTGGTGATGGAAGTGTTTCATGGCTTAAATGCCACGATGCTGTTCTTAGAAGATTGAGCAGATCTTCTCGAACAAATGTTTCTCCGTTTGCTGTATGTCCTTAAGACAAGTTCAAATGATTTCAAATTGTTGGGGTTTAAAAAAAATCATTTCCACCAGTTATGTTGTTTCACTGAAGAGAAATTCTGTTGAGCCCTTTGCATACCATCTAGAGAACCCACTGTTAAAATTATTTTTCATAAACTTTTAATGTTGGAATTGTTTTGGATTTACACAAAAGTTTCAGAGTTAACGCCAAGAGGTCCTGAATATCCACTTATCTAGTTTCCCTTAAAACTTTGCACCTAAATTTTTATTATCTTACATTATTGTGCTGCATGTTTCAAGACAAAGAATCCAGCATTGGTACTTTACTGTTAAGTGAAGTCCAGAGTTTATTCAAATTTCACTACTTTTTCTCATAATGTCCTTTCTTTCTCCCCTTTGGTCAAGATCCAATCTTGGATACTGCACAAGCAAATGAAATCATTGTAATTTTAAGCCACAATCTAGTAGTGTGTCACCAGCAATGTGTTGTTCACACAGTTCTCTCTCTCTCCCTTCCTTCCTTCTTTCCCTCTTCCTTCCTTCCTTCCTTCCTTCCTTCCTTCCTTCCTTCCTTCCTTCCTTCCTCTTCCTTCCTTCCTTCCTTCCTTCCTTCCTTCCTTCCTTCCTTCCTTCCTTCCTTCCTCTTCCTTCCTTCCTTCCTTCCTTCCTTCCTTCCTTCCTTCCTTCCCTTCCTTCCTTCCCCTCCTTCCTTCCTTCCTTCCTTCCTTCCTTCCTTCCTTCCTTCCTTCCCTTTCTTCCTTCCTCCCTTCCTTCCTTCCTTCCTCTCCCTTTCTTCCTTCCTCCCTTTCTTCCTTTCTTTATAGCATTTTTAGTAGTTTCAAGTTTTTATTTACATTCCAGTTGGTTAACATATAGTGTAATATTAGTGTCAGGAGTAGAATTTATAGATCCATCACTTATATATAACACCCAGTGTGCACCACTACAAGTGCCCTTAATACCCATCATCCATTTAACCCATCCCCTGGCCCACCTCCCCTCTAGCAACCCTCAGCTTCTTCTCAATAGTTAAGAGTCCGTTTTACGGCTTGTCTCTCTCTTTCCCCTCATTATGTTCATGTTTTGTTTCTTAGGTTCCAAATATGAATGAAATCATATAGTATTTGTCTTTCTCTGACTGACTTATTTTGCTTAGCATAGTACTCTCTTGATCCATCCATGTCATTGCCAATGGCAAAATTTCATTCCTTTTTGTGACTGAACAATATTACATTGTATATATAAACACCAGAACTTCTTTATCCATTCATCAGTCAATGGACATTTGGGCTCTTTCCAAAATTTGGCTATTGTTGGTAATGCTGCTATAAACATCAGCGTCCATGTGACCCTTCAAATCACAGGTATTATTAAGTTAAAAGAGAAAGATATAGGAGTATGGAGGAAAATAAATAAAACAATCTAGAGAGTTATATCTAGAAAATAATTTGGGGTGTGGTGACTAGAATATGGAAGCAAATTGATAAGAAATGTCCAGGTGTTTTAAGACATAAAGCATTTCTAAGAATGCTATGCCTTCATTGAAAAAGTCTTAAACCACCTGTGGATATTAAAAAATTGCATGGATAGAAGTAAGCTGCCAAATGATGTTCCTCAAGGAGAACAGACCCTTCAAAATCACTTTAGAAGTTGTAAATAAAGAATAATGGGTAAGAAAGCAATTTCCAAAAAACTGAACCAGGTTCTAAGAAAAAGAATGGCAAATAGAGTTCTTCACAAAAAGAAGAATCAAGATCTAATTAATTATCTATCATTCTCATGGTGGAAGGGCCTTTGCTAAATCAACAGAATTCTGTCTTTCTTTGTTCACTTTTATGAATGAGTTGGTGGTTCTTTCCTTACTATTTTTACCCTACTTTAATATTTTTTATTGGATGTGTATATGGGATGAGCTAAGTTTTCTTCTTAGTTCGTAAGTTGTTGGATCTAAGGACCTACACTTGGAGTGGATGGAGAGGACAAATTTATCCCTTAGATACACTGATAATTGAGCTTCTAGAGTCATTTATAATCGCTGGAATTTCAGCTGCTTCCTCGGAATTCTGATTGGAACTCTAAAAAGTCTTTATGGAGGTGCCTGGGTGGCTCAGTCGGTTAAGCATCTGACTCTTGATTTTGGCTTAGGTCATGACCTCATGGTTTGTGAGTTTGAGCCCTACATCAGGCTCTGTGCTGACAGAGTGAAGCCTGCTTGGGATTCTCTCTCTGCCTTTTTCTCTGCCCTTCTGCTTGTGATGTCTCTCTGTCTCTCTCTGTCTCTCTGTCTCTCTCAAAATAAATAAATAAACATTAAAAACTGTTCATGCAATAAAACAAAAAGTCTTTATGCCCTTAATGTATTCAGAAGTTTCCAGAGCAGGCCCTTGAACCTCAGTCCATTACCTTCATAAGATGGATATATCTTGTGAGTGATATTGTCTTTGTGCCTGAAACAGTCTTCTTTCCTCTAGTGGTTATTTGCTTTTTTTTTTTTTGTATAATGAGACTGCAGAGGATTTTATTCTACCTTTTAAGAAGAGTTTGTCCCAATTCTCCAGCCTCTCGGGTAACCCCAACTTCAAATACTACCAGCAATGTAACAGGACTCTCATTTACCACAGCTGAACAAGCATCTGTTATAACCTATTTATTTGATTGTAGTAATACAAATGTGTATGAACTGGTGTCTCATTCTGGTTTTAATATTTATGATTAATAATATTTTGTACCTTTTCATGTGCTTCTTCTTCTTCTTTTTTTTTTTTTGCCTTAGGAAATGATGTCTAAATTATTGTATTATCAGAGAAGCAAGCAATTTTTTTTCGTTTGTTTGTTTGATTTTTAAGTAGTTTATTGTCAAGTTGGTTTCCATATAACACCCAGTGCTCATCCCCACAAGTGCCCTCTTCCATGCCCATCACACCCCTTCCCCTCCTCCCACCCCATCTGTCCTTAGTTTGTTCTCAGCATTCAAGTATCTCTCATGGTTTGCCTCCCTCCTCAGATCGAATAAATCTTTCTCCTTTTTCATGCGCTTCTTAACACTCATACACCTTTGTTAAAACATCTTTTCAAATCTTTCCCCACTTTTTAATCAAAATGTTCGTTTTCTCATAATTGAGTTGTAAGATGCTTATAGTTTCAAAATAAACTTTTAAATTAGATAATAGAGTTACAAACACTTTCTCTCAACTTGTGATTTGTCTTCTTAGAACTTAATTAATGGTGTTTCATGACATGGAAAAACAGTTGAATTTTGATGCAGTTAAAATTTGGACTCCAAAATTATGACTTGTTCCTTTTTTATAGTTTTCACCTATTTAATGATATTCTTTATTAGATGAATTATTGGCAACATATTTTCCTCCTCTTGTTTTCTTCAGTTCTTTGAATATATCTGACTTCCCTCAGAGAGTTTCTATTGACCACTCTTCACTTTGTTCGGGCCACATTTTTCTCTTTATAATTTTTTTTTTTTTTTGCTAAAAATGTGGACATGTCATATCACATAGCATAGAAACTTTGAATTCTGACCATCCCAAGAGTTGTTGTTTGATACTCATTCTTGTTTGATTGATCGAACTACACTCATTTTAGAGTCCGTTTTCCTGCTGTGTGTAGTCATTGAAGTTTCCACCCAGTCTTTTTAAATCCTGTTCTTATTTGTAAGCCTGTGCTCTTAATGGTAGCCACTGTATCAGTGGTCAGTGAATGATGTGCTGGAAGTTTTCCTTAGACCCATTTTGATGGGAGGTTCTGTGGATGGTTGGGGGAATATATTCAAAGTTTGGGCAGTTGACAAATCTGCCCTGGTATTTGCTTTCTTCTTGATGGGAAACCATAAGATCATCTGGAATAAGTAACTGGCATCATCTGTTTTTACCTGCGTATTATATAGTCTTGAAAACGTGCATACCCAGGAATATGTCAGAGCTTCTCAAGCCTGCGTGGCTGTATCAATTCCTAACTTTCACTTTTTAATTGTTTGACTTGTCCCTTCGTTTCCCCCAAACCGTCTCACAGCTCTTGGCAGCTGTGATTTGCTCTTCTGGAATAGTTCTCCCAAATGCTGTTGTGGGGCTAATGGACTTCTCTTACTCCTTAAGCAATATAACTCGCAGCCTTAGCATTTTCACTCAGGCTCTTCGTTCTGTCAGGAATACTCTACCCTGGGATAGACAGTACTAAGGTTTGGCAATGATATGAGGACATTGAGATTATCGTGGACTACCAATGGAAATACAAAATGGCGCGTTACTAAAAAAAAGAAAAAATTGTTTGGCTGGGCACCCAAGTGACTCAGTTGATTCAGCATCTGACTTCTGCTGAGGTCATGATCTCATGGTTCATGGGCTCAAGCCCTGTGCTGGACTCTGCTGACAGCTCGGAACCTGGAGCCTGCTTTGGATTCTGTGTGTGTGTCTCTCTATCTGCCCTTCTCCCACTTGTGCACTCTCCCTCCCTCTCTCTCTTTCTCTCTCTCCTAAAAATAAAAATAAACTTAAAAAATTGTTGGCAGTGTCTTATAAGGTTAAACATAAACTTACCATATTTACTAACAATCTCACTTCAAGGTATTTACTCAAACCTATGTTCATACAGTAGTTCTGTATTCAAATGTTTATAGCCAATGCAACTGCAATCAATACAATCTAGAAATAAACACTGTGGTTAGATCCACATGGTAGAATACTACCTGACAATAAAAAGGAACAAACTACTGATACATGCAAGAAATGGATGAATCTCACATACACATTATGCTGAATGAAACAAGCCAGACTCAACAAATTAGATAGTGTATGACCTCATTTATATGACATTTTGTCCAGAGGAAAAGTCGCAAGAACCAAATCAGTTCCAGAATCTGAGGGTGGCAGGACGGTTTCACTACAAAGGAACACAGGGACTTTTTGGGACAGATGGAACTTTTCTTTATTTTGATTGTGTTGGTCATTCATGAATATACACACTTATCCAAACTGAGGACTATACACTAAAATGCATGAATTTTTCTGTAAATAAATTATGCCTAAACTGAAAAGGAGGAAGAAATGGCAAAAAAAAAATTAATGTAAATATATCTGCGTGTTCACTCAACACACTAAGCTAGGTCTTCACAGATGGATTAATTGCCTCTCCCTTAAGTAGTAGGAGAAGAACCTAGAGCTGCCTTTCCAAGGGCCTGCTCCCCTGAGATCTCCAGGTCTCTGGTTCTTATTCATTATTATCTTTCAGAATCCCAATGTAGCTCTTCTGTCTGACATCATTTTGAAAGGAACAGACTATATACCGAGCCATTTGGGTAATTTATTTACTTGTGTGAATGTGAATGGTTATTAGTACACATGCTGGCCTTCCCTCAAATTGTGGATTTTCTGTGAGTCTACAACCAGTGTCTGGAAAACTCCCAGGATGAAAATTGTATTGAATGCAGTCCAAATGATAACCCTTTACTGAGTTGTTTTATAGCATTTTTATTTGCTAAGTTTATGCAGCCACAGTCTGTGAATTACGCCCATGTGTTAATAACATTCTGTTTATTTCACAAATAAAGAAACTAAGTTTGACATCAGGTAAGGAGCAACTCTAAGGGCTCCTTTCAATTAGCTTCTGGGAGGGAGCTTCTCCAACGGGATCGCTGTATTCTTCCCCAACAGAGTTTCAGATCAATGACTAAAAATTCAGGATTTCCATCATCTGTTTTCAAGGGCCGGGTAAGTAACTTTTTGTATTCCACACACATTTTTAGTGAGAAGTGTAATACATGTAAGACTAGTAGTGAAACTGATGTTATGAGTTATTTGAGCTCAAGATAGAATGCCATGAACATCTTTTCTGAAACAGTTGGGACATTATGTCCAATTAAAAAACACTTCCGTTAATAGGAAGTTCAGTGGCACTTATGAAATGCTGTTATGTTCTTAAATATGATGGGCAAAGAGAGAAGATGGATGATGCTTTAATTGAGCGAGTGGTAAATTGCTCCTGTTTACTATCTTTTCCTGTCATTGTAGGGGAGGCTCACAAGTCAAGTTTGATTTTACAGTTCTTTACATTCCAGAAGGATCCTTGTGAAATTATTTAGATCTGGATTCCACTTCAGTATTTTTTACCCCAAAAGATCACCCTTTTCAAGACATCTAGAAAAGTCCACAGAGCAGTCATTCAGTGCATAGGATGTAAAATCGGTCATAGATTTGAATCTCGAGCCTGCTTTCTATGAGACATGTAATTTTAGGAGGTGACTTTTCAAATCCTGTTTTCTTATCTGTAAAATAGTGATAATAGTGCTGACTGACTTCTAATGGTGTTATGAAGATTAAAGCAAAAATTATCTGTATCTGAATATGTCATTCTCTTATTAGTGATCATAGAATCCAGCACATTCTATTTGCTTTCAAAGTTGTGGTTTATATTATCATGTATGTCAGAAATTTATAAACACAAATGCCTTTAGGGACAGGAATGTAAAGTGAAGTTGCAAAATGGCCAGGAGGAAATAGAAGGTAGAGAGGAGGTACAGAAAAGTAGTTACCAGAGCTCCAAATTCAAATTATAAATTAAAAACCAAAACCATGGAGCTTACCACATAAGAGATCTGGAGGCTAGAGTGAAACTCCTGGCCCATGACTTTCAACTTTCCATCTCTGTGACGGCACTAGAGGGTGGAGCTTGCCAGGCTTCACACTGCCTCCACATCTTGAAGCCCTGCATTTCACCCCCACCTTTCCTAAACCAAGATGGAGACCATCAACCCATCATAATAATAATGTAGTAATTCATCAGAATTGTGCTGAATGCTCACATTGTGCTTTTTAAAAATGAATTACTTTTTTATATTTTTATAATAATCCCTTTTGAATCAATCCATTACCATCTTCATTTTTTTAAAATAGGCTCCACTCCCAGTGTGGCTTGAACTCACCACCCTGAGATCAAGACCTGAGATGAGATCAAGAGTCTGCGGCTTAACGAATTGAGCCACCCAGGTGCCCCACCATCTTAATTTTATAAAGAAAATGAGGCTCACAGAAGTTATGTTAGGACCAACGTCTCCTTGGTTGAAAATGATAGTGCTGCTATTTGAATGCTTATGAATGTCCTCTCAGAGCCCAGGCTCTAATACCTAATGCCATACCTTCTTCAGAATGGAATTGAACTGGACTTCCTGGTTGTACATGCCTTTACTGCTGTTGTGCTGTTATCTCATTACATCTAGTTTGTATATACATAGCTATTCCACTGTACACCTACAAGTGTTGAGTTTGGCCCAATGGACACAATGAATAAATATGAGTTTAGGAGAAGCACCTGGGTGGCTCAGCCAGTTAAGCATCTGACTTCAGCTCAGGTCCTGATCTCACCATTCGTGAGTTGAAGCCCTGTGTCGGGCTCTTTGCTGACAGCTGGGGCCTGGAGCCTGCTTCAAATTCTGTGTCTCCTTCTCTCTCTTTGACCCTTTCCTGATGATGCTCACTCTCTCTCTCTCTCTCTCTCTCAAAAACAAATAAACATTTTTTAAAAATTGTTTAAAGAGCATAGGTTTAGGAAATCACTTTCCCTGGGTCCAAGGATTGACTCTATTGGTTGATACTGATGTAGACTTGCACAAACAATCATTTGTGGGTTTGTTGAGAGTATTAGGCATATTGATATATTTAATATAATTTATTATCAAATTGGTTTTCAAGCATATTTAAACATGTTAAACATAAGTGTGTACTTGATATGAACACTGTATAAATGTAAGCTGTCAATAAACTCAGGAAATCTGATTTAGGAAACATGTACAGCAAACATATGACCTTGGATAAATCATAACCTCTTTCTGCACCTCTCTTTGTGCATTTGCACAAGTAAGAAGTTGGCTATGTTGGGGCGCCTGGGTGGCTCAGTTGGTTAAGCATCCGACTTCAGCTCAGGTCATGATTTCACAGTTCGTGGATTCAAGCCCCGCTTTGGGCTCCATGCTGACAGCTAGCTCAGAGCCTGGAGCCTGCTTCAGATTCTGTGTCTTTCTCTCTCCCCCTGACCCTCCCCTGCTCACACTATCTCTCTCTCAGAAATAAATAAAACATTTTTTAAAAATTAAAAAAAAGAAGTTGGCTATGTAACCTGTAAGGATCCTTTGGCTTCAACAGGATGAACCATATAGATCATTTCTCTAAGTACTAAGTTTTTTGTTCAAATCTATGCTTCATATAAGAGAATCATGAAGAATGAATTCTTGCCAATTAAATGGGGATATAAACGGGGTATTTATATATTTAAATTTCAGAGCAGCGGCGCCTGGGTGGCTCAGTTGGTTAAGCATCTGACTCAGTTTTGGCTGTGTGTCATGATCTCACAGTTTTGTGAGTGTGAGCTCTGAGTAGGGCTCTGTGCTGGCAGCTTGGAGCCTGCGTGAGATTCTCTCTCCTTGTCTCTCTGCCCCTTTCCCTGCTTGTGCTGTCTCTGTCTCTTCTCAATTAAATGAATAAACTTTATAAATAAATAAATAAATGTATGTCAGTGCCATCTACTTTCTGTTTACCAAATGTTTCTTTCTTTCTCATTACCACAAAGAATTTAGTACTTCCCATGGAGAATAATACAGAAGTGATGGATTTCATCCTGATGGGTCTGACCAATACTCCGGAACTTCAGATTCCACTTTTTATTGTGTTCACCCTCATTTACGTCATCAGTGTTCTGGGGAACCTGGGGATGATCATAATGATCCTACTGGACTCCCGTCTCCACACTCCCATGTACTTTTTCCTCAGTAACCTGTCTCTGGTGGACTGTGGTTACTCTACAGCTGTCACTCCCAAGGTCATGGCTGGATTGCTGATAGGAGATCAGGTCATCTCCTACAATGCATGTGCTGCTCAAATGTTCTCTTTTGCAGCCTTTGCAACTGTAGAAAGTTATCTCTTATCCTCAATGGCCTATGACCGCTATGCAGCAGTGTGCAAGCCCCTCCATTACACCACCACCATGACAATGAGTGTGTGTGCTCATCTGGCCATAGGTTGCTACATCTGTGGTTTCCTGAATGCGTCCATTCATGTTGGAAACACGTTCAGTCTTTCTTTCTGTAAGTCCAATGTGGTCCATCACTTTTTCTGTGAGATTCCAGCGGTCATGGCTCTCTCTTGCTCTGATAAACACATTAGTGAGGTGATTCTTGTGTATGTGTCAAGCTTTAATGTCTTTTTTGCTCTTCTTGTTATAATCATATCCTACCTATTCATATTTATAACCATCTTGAAGATGCAGTCAGCTCAGGGGCACCAAAAGGCTTTGTCCACCTGCGCTTCTCACCTCTCTGCTATCTCCATCTTCTATGGGACAATCATCTTCATGTACTTACAGCCCAGCTCCAGCCATTCCATGGACACAGACAAAATGGCATCCGTGTTCTACACCATGGTCATCCCCATGCTGAATCCTGTGGTCTACAGCCTGAGGAACCAAGAGGTCAAGAATGCTTTCAGGAAAGTTTTGGAAAAAGCAAAATCATCTCTAGTACTGGGATTTTAATATTATATTATACAGAATTATCTAGTTTCCTTTCTCTCAGTTTCTCCCATTGGTATTTTAAGCCTTGCACTGCATTTAATTCCTCAAGTTATGTCCTGAATGCCTGAAAAATCTGCTGTCTTATAAAAATAAACTGTGTCTAAACGTTAATATTTGAACTAGTATGTTTCAAGGGAAGCCATAAAAAACCAGGGGTCCTTCTTCACAAAACCTTACTAATGGCATTTGTTTTATTCACTTGTTCCACATGCATTTTCTCTACCATGTGCCAGTGCAAACACACATGTAAATCAGTGGGAAAAACAAGCATGTGAGCAGAGGCTCACACATGCATCCTTTACGAATATGAGGACATATACACACAGCGATGGTAAATTTGTCAGAGGTAAACAAAGTGTAAGCAGTTTTTAATAAAATGATTTTAAAATCATTTAGCAGGTAGAATATAAGTTTGTGGCTAATAATATTTGTTTCTTTTGCTGAATGTCTGTTGTAAAATCTTTACTGAAGAAAAAGTTATGGAATTCTAAATAAAAGTATTTGTTTTGGGGGCGCCTGGGTGGCTTAGTCAGTTAAGCGTCCGACTTTCGCTTAGGTCATGATCTCGAGGTTCGTGGGTTCGAGCCCCGCGTGGGACTCTGTGCTGACTGCAAGTTCAGAGCCTGGAGCCTATTTCAGAGCCTGTGTCTCCCTTTCTCTCTGACCCTCCCTTGCTCACGCTGTCTCTCTCTCTCTCTCTCTCCAAGAAATAAATAAAAATATTTTTTAAAAAAGTATTTGCTTTGTTGGCACATTTTATTGAAAGACACATTAATGTTGCATTTAAATGGAGTTATATTGGGGCACCTGGTTGACTCAGTTGGTTACGTGTCTGACTTCAGCTCAGGTCATGATCTCACAGTTGGTGGGTTCGAGCCCCACGTTGGGTTCTGTGCTGACAGTTCAGAGTCTGGAGTTCGCCTCGGATTCTGTGTCTTCCTCTCTCTCTGACCCTCCTCTGCTAGCACTCTGTCTCTCAAAAATAAAATTAAAATGTTAAAAATTTTAAAAAATCGAGTTATATTTTTGTCTGGACTGAGTCATTTTGTAGAATCAACATATTTACATTACACTTTTTAAAAGGACAAAAGGTCTAGAATACAAAAAATGGAGGAAAATAAAAGCATTTTCCATTATTCACATGTAACGTCAAACTCTCATAATGTTTAAAAAAATGCACAGAGAATATCAAGAATGCACACTTTTCTGTCTAAAAATGCTTTGAAATGGTTAATGTTTCCCATTTTATTGAAAAAAAATTTAATGTTTATTTTTTGAGACAGGGAGAGACAGAGTGTGAGCAGAGGAGGGGCAAAAGAGGGGGAGACACAGAATCCGAAACAGGCTCCAGGCTCTGAGCTGTCAGCACTGAACCCAACGCGGGGTTTGAACCCACAAACCGCGAGATCATGATCTGGGCCAAAGTCGTATGCTCAACCAACTGAGCCACCCAGGTGCCCCTATTTCGCATTTTTTTTTTGTACTTTAGTGGTGTTAGGCCACCTCTTGTCTCTCTCCCGGACTTCTCCCTCACTTCATTCATAGTGATTTCCTTGCTATTTCTGAACAACTCAAATATGCTTCCACCTCAGAGTCTTCCACTTGCTGTTCCCTCTGAAAGAAATCTTCCCTTAGTTCATTCAGGGTCTCCATAATCTCAGAGGCCTTCTCTGCCTACCTTTAAAAAATTGTCTCTATCTCCTTCTTGCATACACCAGCTTCTCACCCTGCGTTATTCTTCGTCGTCCTTATAAACACTCACCTGTCGTCTATTGACTGGCCGGTTGCGTTGTGAACTATGTCTCCTAGCTAGAATCTAACTCCATAGGAACAGTGACTTTATCTGTTTTATTTACCACATGAACACCAATACCTAAATGAGTATGTGATTAATTGTAGATTCTTAATAAACAATTATCTAACAAACAAATAATTTGAGTCCATTTGGACCAGATGTTAAGTCTTTGAGTCTGAGGATTGTAGTTTATTCTTTGTAGTAATTGTCTAGGTATGCTTCTAGAGCATTTCCTGCATTGTAGCTTGTTTTCCACTTTGCTGAAATATTTTAATCTGTGTTCTCACTCAGTGCATGCAGCCCTCACTTTTGGGATGATTTCCTGGAAATCTCAATAGCTGAGTGACCTCAAACCATTTTATAATTTTGGCTCAGAAATAATGGCTTGTAAGGTATCAAGGAAACACAAGATAAATGCTATTTGGTAAATTATAGAAATGCATTAAGATGAGATTATATAAAATTTGCTGTAGGATTTAATTTGGAAAATTACTTGGTGCACACTGGCCTATACACCTAACTGAAATGGTTCAAAAAATCCATATAGAAGATAAACCAGAAAATATCTGTCAGTAATAAACACATACCTGCTTTCAAAATCCCAAAGTAATATACAACTTTATGCATTTAATTTGCCCCTCAGGGAGCCTCATTCTATACTGAATCTACCTCTGGGAATGTGCACTCATGGCTCCATTTTTTGTCGCTGTCTAATTATCAGCTTCAACATCTCCGTATCTGTAAACTTTTGCTTCAATGTACAGAGATGGTCATGCTACTACTCGTAGGACGGTGTAGCATATTACAAGACTCACTTTTTTCTATATAAGGATGTTTCTCCCGTTGAAATTTAATTATTTGAATGTATAATTATTTTGGAGTTACAGAAAATTTTCAAAGATGGTGTGGAATGTTCCCATATGACCCACTGTAGGCTGAAAATAGCTAAATCAGACATTTAGGGGGGAAAAAGAAATAACAAATAATGACAACTGTGTGCATCCACTCAATACATGTAGCAAGGTCCCAATAGGTAGTTTAATTGCTTCTTCCCTAGGAAGGTGGGATGAGGAGCTATAGATGCTCTTGAAGGAGCGTCCCCTGAGCCCCATATCTTTATAACTCATTCTTGGTGCCCTTATATCAGCCTCCGAAATAGCAACAACAGTCCACATAGCATCATTCTAGATTGCACGCTGGGCTCGGTGATCATCCTACATTCATCTGAATGCCAGTGGGCCGTCAGTGCCCTCAAGCCTTCTCCCTACCTGAAGAGCTGCTGCCAGCCTGCAACACAGGGCCAAGGAACTCACCTCAAGACTAAAGTTGTATTGAGTGGCTTTAAAATGGTAACCCCTCCGGGCGCCTGGATGGCTTAGTCGGTTAAGCGTCCGACTTTCGCTTAGGTCATGATCTCGCGGTTTGTGGGTTCGAGCCCCGCGTAGGGCTCTGTGCTGACTGCCAGCTCAGAACCTGGAGCCTGTTTCAGAGTCTGTGTCTCTCTCTTCTGACCCTCCCCTGCTCACGCTGTCTCTCTCTCTCTCTCTCTTAGAAATAAATAAAAATATAAAAAATAAATAAAATGGTAACCCCTTACTGAGTTATATTACAGACCTTCCCTTATTTGCTATTTGCAGACACAATTCTGTAAAAATATGTGGGAGAAGTATTTTTACTATGTTTATTTTACAAATAAGGAGAAAGTAAGACTTCTCTGAGGGCACAGTAAGAATTAGTGGTAGATTCAGAATCTGAGCCCAGGTTCCTGGGTCCTTGTTAGGATAAAAATGCTTTTATCCATTTTATTTTCAGCCTTGGAGAACGTGGAAACTTTTGACCACTACCAAACATAACAGCTTCTCTACGGTATGTGTGGGTTGTTTCTTGGATGAATTTCTCATGAATTTCACACTCCCTGTTGAGGATTGACTGTCCCTTCTCTTCAAGGAGCAAGGTAAGCCTCTATATTCCATATACATTATTAGTGAAAAGTGTAACTCATGCAAATGGAGTAGGAGAGCTATACATGCTATGAGTTGTTTGACCAGAGATTTGCAGTCAAACGCTCTACCCCTGATATACCCCCATCTTGAGCAGAGATTTGATGTTTTGAATATTTTTTCTAAAATAGTAAGTTGAAGCTGGAGTATAAATTCAAAATTCCATTTGTAGGGAGTTTAATGATACTTATAAAATATGCTGCTGCTTCCCTCAAAAAAATAAGATAGTTGGTGCTGTACTTGAGTACATGGTAATTCCATCTTGTTCACTCTCAGATGGTCTCTCATTGGAGGTAAAAGAAAGCATGAATTGACTCTTCTTTAAGCTATAAATGGAATTGAGTGACTGAGTAAAATCAAATTGCAGTTTAACCTTTTCACCATAATCTCATCCTTATTGTTATTGGCACCTTTAAATATTTTGACAATGAGGGGGTTAAAAGTGCAAGATTCTGATCAGGTCAAAACTGGGTTTCAAACTTGAATCTTCTTCATACTAGTGATATCATTGTAAAATATCACATAATTCCTCAAATTCCTAATTCCTTCAATGGTAAAATAAAAATAATACTACTATCCATTGTATACACACACACACATACTCTCACATGCTTATTTATATATAAAGCCCTTAACATTAGATCAGGATCATTTTGAAGTACAAATTATTAATGAAATAATGCGCATGGTATTTATACATTTCAATGTCTAAGAAATTTCTTAGAAATTCTAATTCTAATTTCTTAGAAATTCTAATTAGAATTTTAAATGAGAATTAATTTCTCCTTTATTTCTCATTAACAGGACATCTCATAATTCCCTAATCACATTGATGGATAATAGGACAGAAGAGACACAATTCATCCTAGTGGGACTAACCAGTGACCCAGAGCTGCTGATCCCCCTCTTTATCATCTTCACCCTCATCTACCTCATCAGTGTGGTTGGAAACCTGGGGATGATGGTGCTGATTCTCTTGGACTCCCGTCTCCACACTCCCATGTACTTTTTCCTCAGTAACCTGTCTCTGGTGGACTTTTGTTACTCTACAGCTGTCACTCCCAAGGTCATGGCTGGATTACTTAGAGAAGACAAGGTCATCTCCTACAATGCATGTGCTACTCAGATGTTCTTTTTTGTAGCATTTGCTACGGTGGAAAATTACCTGTTGGCCTCAATGGCCTATGACCGCTACACAGCAGTGTGCAAACCCCTCCACTATACCACCACCTTGACAACGGGTGTGTGTGCTTTTCTAGCCATAGGCTCTTATGTCTGTGGTTTTCTGAATGCCTCCTTCCATGTTGGGGACATATTCAGTCTGTCTTTATGTAAGTCCAATCTGATCCATCATTTTTTCTGTGATGTTCCAGCGGTCATGGCTCTCTCCTGCTCTGATAAACACATTAGTGAACTGTTTCTTGTTTTTATGTCAAGCTTCAATGCCCTTTTTGCTCTTCTGGTTATATTGATTTCCTACCTATTCATATTTATAACCATTTTGAAGATGCAGTCAGCTCAAGGGCACCAAAAGGCTTTGTCCACCTGTGCTTCCCACCTCACTACAGTCTCCATCTTCTATGGGACAGTCATATTCATGTATTTACAGCCCAGTTCCAGCCATTCCATGGATACAGACAAAATGGCTTCCGTGTTCTATTCTATGATCATCCCCATGCTGAATCCTGTGGTTTACAGCCTGAGAAACAAAGAGGTCAAGTGTGCATTCAAGAAGGTGGTGGAGAAGGCAAATTTTTCTACAGGATTAGTAATTTAATGTTACACTATGCATAATAACCTTGTTTAATTCCACTCAGACTTTCCCCATGCAATGATCAGTCCCATGCTGCATTTAAACTTCTGAAGTGACATCCTTATCTCTTTAAAATTTTATTGTCTGGTAAAAAGAAAACATTTTAAGGGGCACCAGATGGGTCAGTTGGTTAAGCATTTGACTTTGGCTCAGGTCATCCTCTCCTGGTTGGTGAGTTTGAGCCCTGCATCTGGCCCTCTGCTCTCAGCACAGAGCCTGTTTGGCTCTGTTTCTCTCTCTTCTCCCTTTCTCTGCTCTTTCTCTCCTGTCTCTCTCTCTCTCTCTCAGAGACTCTCTCTCTCAAAATAGATAAATAAACCTAAAAATTTTTTCAGAAATATAATACCTGAATGAAGATATTAATGGGAAGTGTTAGAAATTTGGGGACCCACATGTCAAACTTGGCTAATAATATTTGAATTATTCACTTGTTGCACTTACATTTTTTTTCTGCCACATGCCAATGCAAACAAATATGTTAAATAGGGGTTCAAACAAGCCCATGAACAAAACACATGTGTATGTCCCATATATAGGCACATACACGTTGGAGTGGAAATTTTGTCAGAGGTAAGTGGAGTGTAGCTAGTTTTTAATAAAAATAATTTAAGTGGTTAATTGAGATATTAAATATAAAGTCATGTTTAATTGTAATTATTTCTTTTATTGAACAACTCTTTTAAGATTATGAATAGAAGAAGAATCATGTACTTTTAAATGAAAGTATATATTGTTTTGGTACATTTTATTGGAAGGTACATACATATCAAATCTAAATGAATTAATATCCCTGTCTTGACTGAGTCATTTTGCAGAATCAACATGTTCACATTATTATTTTCAAAAAGGTAAAAGAATCACCTAAATTCTATAACTTACCTTAGGGTTCTCTCTTGGTGTTATATATGCTATGGCTTTGGACAAATGCATAACAAATTGAATCTGTCATTATAGCACCATACAGACTATTTTCACTGCTCTAAAATCGCTCTTGCTCTGCCGAGTGATTCTCCCCACCCTACCCCAAGCCACTGTTCTTTCTGTTGTGTCCTTAGTTCTGTCTTTACCAGAATCTAATATAGTTGGACTCAGACAGTAGAGAGCCTTTTCAGATTGGCTTCTTTCATGTAGTAGTATGCATTTAACATTCTTCTATGTCTTTCCTTTTAGTGCCGGTTAACTATACTACAGTTTATTTATCCATTAACCTAATGAAAGACATCTTGGTTGCTGCCAGTGTTGGCAATCATGAATGAAAGTGCTGTAAACATTCTTGTGTAGGTTGTTGTGTGAACATAAGTTTTTAACTCATTTGGGTAAATACCAATAACAATGATTGCTGCATCATATGGTAAGAGTATGTTTACTCATATGGTAAGAGTATCTTTACTCGTATGGTATTTTAACAAATGTCCACATTGTCTTCCAAAGGGGCTGTCCTGTTTCGCATTTTGACCAGCAATGAATGAAAGTTCCTGTTGCTCCACCACCACTGATGTTGTCAGTGCTCTGGATTTTGACCATTTTTAATAGGTGTATAGTGAAATCTACTGGTGTTTTAATTTACATTTTTCTGATGGCCTATGATGTGGATTATCTTTTAGAAGGCTTATTTATCATCTGTATATCTCCTTTGTTGATGTGTCTGTTAAAGCTTTGGCCCATTTAAAAATCCAGTTGTTTGTTCTTTTTTTTTAAATTTTAAGAATCCCTTCTATATTTGGCATAACAGTCTTTTACCAGATGTGTCACTTGCAAGTATTTTCTCCCAGTTTTTGGATTGTTCTCCCATTCTCTTGACATTGTTCATCACAGAACAAAGTTTTTATTTTATTTTTTAAATAGTTTATTGTCAAGTTGGCTTCCATATAACACCCTGTGCTCATCCCCACAAGTGCTCTCCTCCATGCCCATCACCCCCTTTCCCTTCCCCCTACCCCCATCAATCCTCGGTTTATTCTCAGCATTCAAGAGTCTCTCATGGTTTGCCTCCCTCCCTCTCCCCCACTATTTTCCCCTCTTCTTCTCCCCCATGGTCTCCTGTTAAGTTCCTCCTAATCCTCCTATACGTGCAAACATATGGTATCTGTCCTTCTCTGCCTGACTCATTTCATTCATAACACCCTCAAGTTCCATCCATGTTGCTACACATGGCCAGATTTTATTCTTTCTCATTGCCATCTAGTATTCCATTATATAGATAAACCACATCTTCTTGATCCACTCATCTGTTGATGGGCACTTAGGCTCTTTCCATGTGCTGGCTATTGTTGAGAGTGCTGCTATGAACATTGGGGTACATGTGCCCCTATGCATCAGCACTCCTGTATCCCTCGGGTAAATTCCTAGCAGTGCTATCGCTGGGTCCTAGGGGAGTTCTACTGTTAATTTTTTGAGGAACCTCCACACCGTTTTCCAGAGGGGCTTCACCAGTTTACATTCACACCAACAGTGTAGTAGGGTGCCCGTTTCTCCACATCCTCGCCAGCATCTAGCATCCTCTGATTTGTTCATTTTAGCCACTCTGACTGGCTCAATGGGGAAAAACTGAGAGCTTTCCCCCTGAGATCAGGAACACAACAGGGATGACCACTCTCACCTCACCACCCTCCCATCTCACAGGGATGTCCACTAAGTTGTTTAACATAGTGCTTAAAGTCCTAGCATCAGCCATCGGACAACAAAAGTAAATAAAAGGCATCAGAACTGGCAAAGAAGAAGTCAAACTCTCACTTTTTGCAGACGACATGATACTGTACATAGAAAACCCGACAGACTCCACCAGAAGCCTACTAGAACTGATCCATGAATTCAGCAAAGTTGCAAAGTACAAAATCAACGTACAGAAATCGGTTTGCATTTTTATACACCAACAATGAAGCAACAGAAAGAGAAATCAAGAAACTGATCCCATTCACAATTGCACAAAAAACCATAAAATACCTAGAAATAAACCTAACCAAATATATAAGAGATCTGTATGATGAAAACTATAGAAAACTTATGAAGAAAATTGAAGAAGACACAAAGAAATGGAAAAACATTCCATGCTCATGGATTGGAAGAATAAATACAGTTAAAATGTCATTACTACCCAAAGCAATCTACACATTCAATGCAATCCCAATCAAGATTGCACCAGCATTCTTCTCAAAACTAGAACAAACTATCCTAAAATTTTATGGAATCACAAAAGTTTTTAATATTAGTGAAGCCCACTGTATTAACTACTTCTCTTATGAATCATGACTTTAGTGTTTTATCTATAGAGTTATCACCATACCCAAGGTCATCTAGATTTTTTTCCCTATGTTGTCATCTAGGAATTTTACAGTTTCACACTTTACATTTTGGTCTATGATCTATTTTGACTTAATTTCTGTGCAGGGTGTATGTAAAACCTGTTTCTAGATTCAGTTTTGCATGTGGTTGTCAGGTTGTTCCAGCACCATTTGCTGTAAACTATATTTTTGCTCCATTTGATTGCCTTTGTTCCTTTGTCAAAGACCAATTGACTATATTAATGGAGGTTTATTTCCAGGCTCTCTATGCTATTCCATTGTCTTTTTTGTTTGTTTGTTTGCCAATATCACACTATCTTGATTACTGTAGCTTTACAGAAAGTCTTCAAGTAAGGTAGAGTGAATCTTCCAACGTTGTTCTTAGATATTGCGCTATCTATATTCTGTCTCCTGCCTCTCCATCTAAACGTTATAGTCCATGTACTGATATTTGTGAAATAACTTGCTGAGATTTTGATTGGGATTGCTTTAGATCTATACATTAAGTTGGGAAGAACTAACATCTTAACAATATTGAGTTTTCCTATTCATGAACATAGACTATCTCCTTGTTTACCTAAGTCTTCTTTGATTTTGCTCATTAGAGTTTAATACTTTTCTCATATACATCTTGTACACATTTTGTTAGATATATACATAAGTATTTCATTTTATTTCTTGGGTATTGGTAATCTGTTTCTTACCACAATTAAAAATCTTAAAAACGTCTGTTGCTGTACAGATAAAGTACGCCCTAAATTGCAATTTCATGCCTGTGATTTAGATCTGGAGAAATTTGGAGAACAACTTATTGCCATAATAAAATTATACTTCTATATTTCAATTTCTGTACATCTCTTTTTATTTTATCTTTTTTAAATCTTTATTTATTTTAGGGAGAGAGAGAGAGAGTGGGGGAGGTGCAGAGAGAGAAGAGGACAGAGGATCCAAAACAGGCCCTGCACTGGCTGCAGACAATCCAATGCGGGGCTCAAGCTCACGAACTATGAGATCTTGATCTGAGCTGAAGTCAGATGCTCAACCAACTGAGCCACTCAGTTGCCTCTGCACAATTCTTTTTATTATTATTATTAATTACTCTGTTCCTTTACTTTATTTCACCACAGAGGATCTCATAATTCTCGAATCACATCCAGGAAAAATAGTACAGGGTCAATTAAATTCATCTGCTAGGACTAACTAGTGGCCCAGAACTGCAGGTTCTACTTCTTATTATGTTCACCCACCTCCATCTCATCACTCTGACTGGGAACTTTGAGATCACCATGTTTATAGTCTGTTGGGCCTTTGTCTCTACACCCCCATGTACATTTTCACCACTGATCTGTCACAGGTGGACTTTGTGACTCCTTAACAGTTATTCCAAAGATGATGTCTGGGCTTCTAATAAGAGACAAGATCATCTCCTACAATGTGTGTGCTACTCAAATGTTCTTTTTGTAGCCCTGACTCTGGAAAAATTCCTCTTGGCATCAATGGCTTCTGGGCACTGCATGGCAGTGTGCAACCCCTTCCATCATACTACCATCTGTGTCTGCTTTCCACTTCATTAAAGTCTCCACCTTCTATGGCACAATCATTTTCATAAACTTACAGCCCAGGTCCAGTATGGACAGAAACAAAATCCCATCCATGTTCTATACTATGTTTATTCTCAAGCTGAGACTCATTGTCAAAAGTCTGAGAAAGAAAGAAGTCAAGAATTCATTCAAGAAAGTAGTTAAGGAGTTAAAATTGTCTCTAGAATTGGGAATCTGATGTTGTAGATTATGCAATAATCTTGTTTCATTTCTCTCAGAACTTCCCTATGCTATGAGTAACATTTTAAGCCTCACTCTATATTTAATTCCTGAAATTATAACCTGATCCTTTAAAAAATATATTGTCTAGCAAAAAGTAAGTGTCCATACATGTAATACCTGGGCAAGGAAAGCTCAGTAAATCATAGGAAGCTTTGGATTTTGCTCGTATAAAGCTAATGGCATTTGATTTATTCACTTATTCCACATGTATGTCCTCTACCTCATGTCAATGCAAATATACATGTTAAATAGGGACACAAACAATCTCATGTACAAAGACGCATACACATGTTCCATGCTGACATATGGACACATACTCATGACAGTGGAAACTTTGTCAAAAGTAAATGGAATCTATGTAGTATTTAATAAAATAATTAAGAATAATTAATTGGGTTATTGCTTACTGTTATTTAGTTCTTTAGTTGAATAACTTTTCTAATAGTCCTAACTGAAGAAATGAATCATGCTTACGACATGATTCAACATAGCACTGGAAGTCCTAGCCACAGCAATCAGACAAGAAAAATAAATAAGGACATCCAAATTGGTAAAGAAGAAGTTAAACTGTCACTATTTGTAAATGACATGATACTATTCATAGAAAACCCTAAAGACACCATTAAAAATTAGAAGTAAAAAACGAATTCAGTAAAGTTGCAGGATACAAAATTATTACACAGAAATTGATTGCATTTCCATACACTAATAATGAAGTAACAGAAAGAGAAATTAAGAGAAATCAATTGCACAGAGAAAAAAAACTAGTAATAAATTTAACCAAGGAATTGAAAGCCTGTACTATGAAAACTACAAAACACAGATTAAAGAAATTGAAGATAAAAATAACAAATAAAAAGATAATCCATGCTCCTAGATTGAAAAAATATTGTTAAAAGATCCATACTATCCAAAGTAATCTATACATTCAATGCAATCCCTATCAATATACCAAAAGTATTTTTCACAGAACTAGAACAAATTATACTAAAATTTGCATGGAACCACGGAAGACCCCAAATAATCAAAGAATCTTGAAAAAGAAGAATAGACCTGGAGGTATCACAATCCTAGATTTCAAAATATATGACGAAGTTGTAATCAAAACAGTATGGTACTGGCACAAGAATGATACATAGGCCACTAGAATAGAACAGAAAACTTAGAAATAAGCTCATGATTGTATGGTCAATTAATCCTCAACAAAGGAGAAAAGAATGTACAATGGGAAAAAAGAGGTCTATTCCATAAATGATGCTGGGAAAACTGGACAGCTACATGCAAAAGAACGAAAGTGAACCATTTCCTTACACAATACACAGAAATAAACTCAAATCAATTAAAGACCTAAATGTGAGACCTGAAACTATAAAACTCTTAGAAGAAACCATAGGTAGTAAGTTCGTTGACACCAGCCTTATCTAGAACCTTGTTCTAGACATGTTTCCGCAGGCAAAGGAAACAAAAGCAAAAAATAAGCTATTGGGACTACATCAAAATAAAAAACTTTTGCACCATGAAGGAAATCACTAACAAAACAAAATGGCTACGTACTGAATGGAAGGATATTTTCAAATCATATATCTGATAAAGGGTTAATAGCACTTTGATATACAAGTGCTTTGGATTACAAGTATGTTTCTGGAATGAATTATGCTTGCAAACCAAGGTTTTGCTGTATTTATAAACAAAATAAAACTGAGCAGAGAGTAAAATTAGCAGGACGATGGGATAGAAAGTCCCAATCCACATCCATTCACAGAAATGCACATTTAACAATTTAAGTAACAAAATACCCTGGTGAGAAGTCCAAAATCCAGTTCAGTGTCTCATGTGTTGAATTCCTATCCCTCAGTACTTCAAAATATGATCTTATATAGAAATAGGATTGTTGCAGATTTACTTACTTAAGATAAGGTCCATTGGGTAAAGTGAGCCCCAAATCTAATAGAACTCATGCCTCCTTAAAAAGGGAAAATTTAGACAAATGCAGGCACAAGGAGGGAACACCATATGAAGAGTAAGACAGAGGTCAGAATGGTCAGCAGTCCAAGGAAGGCCAAAGAACACCAGCACATCGCCCTGATGCTCAGAGACAGATGTGAAATAAATGCTCCCTTACAGAATTCACAACGAACCAGCAGAGCCAACCCCTCGACACACTGACTTCAGATTTCTAGCATCCAGAAACGTGAGAGAATACATTTCTGTTGTTAAAGCTACTGACTTTGTGGTACTTTTTAAGGGCAGTCTTAGGAATTTAATACAGGCAACAATAAGGATGAATCTCAGACACATCCTACATGAAGGAATCCAGACACAAAGGCTACACACACTGGGACTCAATTTATAGGATATTCTTGCAAAGGCAAAATTACATGGACAAAAGCAGTTTTGTGGTTTCCAGGGACAGCAGATGGGAGAAGGGGTTGAGCACAAAGAAGCATGGAGGTTTTATTTAGGTAATAGAACTTTTCTATATTGCAGTGGTGTTAATGGTTCCATGACCTTGTAAATGTGACCAAACTCTTAGATTTATACAAGAGAAACTAGGGATATCATTGTTGTTTGTAAATTCTACTTTAGTTAGAAAATGGGAGGGTGGTTAGAAAGAACATGTGATATGAAAAGATGTGTGCAACCTGATCATATCCAGCTAGGTCCCCATAGGCTGTTTAACTGCTTCTCCCTAAGAAGGTGGGGGAGAGCTACAGATGCCCTCTTGAGGGACATGCACAGAGAACTCCGTCTCTATCTCACTCCCTCTTGATTCCATGAGTTAGTCCCTGAAGTCCCAATGTGACTCAACGCGACATCATTCCAGAGGCACCAGACCATGTGCCCAGCCCATCCAGCCATCATTTATTCGTCTGACTGTTGATTGTTGCTGGTACATGCAGACCTTCCTCCTTGACCTTGGACCCGAGACTTTGTGTCAAGCCTGCAATCATGGGCAGGGAAAACAGCTCCCCATGGAAATGATATTGATTAGCTAAAACATGGAAAGAGCCTAAGTGTCCATCAACAGATGAATGGATCAAGAAGATGTGGTTTATCTATACCATGGAATACTACATGGCAATGAGAAACAATGAAATCTGGCCATGTGTAGCAACATGGATGGACCTTGAGGGTGTTATGCTGAGCGAAATAAGTCAGGCAGAGAAGGACAAATATCATATGTTTGCACGTATAGGAGGATTAGGAGGAACTTGACGAGGAACAAGGGGGAGAAGAAGGGGGAAATGGTGGGGGAAAGGGAGAGAGGCAAACCATGAGAGACTCTTGAATGCTGACAAAAACTGAGGACTGATGGATGTGGGGGGGAGGAGGGGGGATGGGCATGGAGGAGGACACTTGTGGGGATGAGCACTGGGTGTTATGTGGAAACTAATTTGACAATAAACTATTTGTAAAAAAAAAAAAAGAAATGATATTGATTGACTTCAAAGTGAGAACCCTTCAGCAAGGTGTTTTATAGAGCTTCCTTCCTTTACTCATCACGACACAATTCTGTGAATTATGTAGGAGAGATGGTCTTATCCTTTAGTTTACAAATAGCAAGAAGACATGTGGCTCATCCAAAATCATAGTCAGAACTAAAGGTAGATTTAGGACTTCGATCAGGTTGATGACTCCATGTTGGGATCTTTCCTCCAGTTTTACCTGTCTTAGAGTCTTGGAATATTGTCACTAGTACTTGATAGAGAACATCTCCAACAGTGCATTTGCAGTATTTCATAGCAAAAAGTCTGATTTCAGACTCACTCTTCAGGATTGCCTGTCTCTTTTTTTCCATCAGTAAGGTAAGCTTCTATGTTGCATATATATTGCGTGAATTATAGTAAGAAGTATAATTCATGCAAAATCCACTGGGTGTTCTACTTACTATGAGTTATTTGAGCCCAGAAATAGATGATTTGAACATTGCTTCTAAAGCAGTGAGCTGAGGCTGGGGTTTAAGTATCAAAGTTTCCATCAATGGGGAGTTTAGTGATATTTATGGAATCACATCAACCACTTTCTTTAAAAAGATCAGCCAAACAAAAAAGTTAACTGATGCCCTGATTCAGTAAGTTTTAAATTCATCTTTTATACTATCTGTCCTGCCGCTGGAGGTTAGGAAAAACAGAAGACAGTGAAATAACCTTTCTATAAACTACAAAAGTGTATAATTCAATTAACAAGATTAGTACTCCACTGTAATCTTTCCCACATTATCTGGTCCTTAGTAGTATTGCTGACACATCTAAAGAGGCCAATGATAAGGTTGCTAAAAGCACAGGCTTTTGACTTAGTCACAGGGACATTTGATTCTTGAATCTTCCTCAGTCACACTGTGTAATTGTAGAGCTTTATGTAAACTCTCAAATGCTAAAGTAGGAATAGTAATTCTTCTTACCTCACAACATCACATTGAATTTAAATGAAATTATATATTTTTTAATTTTTTTTATGTTTTTGTTTTTGAGAGAGACAGAGCATGAGACGGGGAGGGGCACAGAGAGAGGGAGACACAGAATCCGAAGCAGACTCCAGGCTCTGAGCTGTCAACACAGGGCCAGATGTGGGGCTCAAACCTGTGAACCATGAGATCATGACCTGAGCTGAAGTCAGATGCTCAATTGACTGAGCCACCCAGGCCCCTTGAAATGATATGTTTTTATGCATATATACAAACTCATCCATAAATTTATGTACACATGCATAAATAGAAATGTGTATGCATATACCTCTTACTGTTTGTAGAACATGTCCTATTCTGAAGGTGTTATGATTGACAAAGCTTGACAGACACAATGACCACAGTGTCTAGATTTTCTGAGTGACAATGTGACAGAATCAGGAAGGTATGGTACAGAATGATTATTAGAGGATAGATGTGTTTCTAAAGGCTTTAAATTCAAATTTAAAAGATTTAAGACACTGCTCATGCATAAGAACATATGATATAAATTAGAAGTGTAGAGCTCTCAACCAAAACAGACCTTCAGGCTCCAGGCAACCAACAAACTGAGACCTTTCAACCCTTGATCTTGGTGATTCAACTATGAGATGATAGTCATGGGAGGAAGAATAAGTTTAAGAAAGGACACTCTTCTTGACTCATGCTAAAATATGGATTTTAAGAAAGGAATAGCTCATTTGGAATGACTAGAACAGCCCCTCGATCTGGCAGAAGACAGACTGAGGAACACTGGAAGGCAGAAAATAATCGGCGGACCAAGTGTGTGAGAAAAGGAAATCAAGGAGAGAATACAAGACCTCAGAACTCACCAACATCTGAATCTCGGCATGTCACCACCCACCTTTTCCCAACGGAAAAGCTATCATCCCATCCTAAAATAATACCACAGTAACATTTATCAGGCCATGCTAAACATCCAACGTTTTACTCATTGCTTGTAATGTATTATCTCACTTATATCTCTCAACAATATCTTGGGGTAGATCTCATTACAATCTGCTCTTTGTGTATGGAGAAAATCAGGTCTGGATAATGAGGTTGGAACCAATGTTTATTGGGTAGTAAATGACAGGGTTCATAGGCACCATTTCCTAGAGCCTCAGCTCTAAACTTGACACTGTGACTTGCCCTCAGAATTGCCTTCGCTGTTGTACACACCCCACTGCTCCAGTTACCCCACCACATCCACTATGCTTATATGTCTCTGTTACTTAAGTAGAAAGCCCCAAACACTGAGTTTGGAGCAATGGAAACAATGAGTAAGTGTAAATTGAGTTAAATTCAATTTTACTTTAATTAAGACCAGTGGACTGAAGAACCAATGTTGGGGGCAAAACTTGGCTTTGGCAGTATTAATTTTTAAACATGATTTAATCTCTGTGCTTCATAAGTTAAATGGGAGTAATAAATAACTAGTCAATCTCATAGGGTTGTTGAAAAAAATGAATGAAGGGGTGCCTGGGTGGCTCAGTCAGTTAAGCGTCTGACTTCGGCTCAGGTCATGATCTCACAGTTGGTGGGTTTGAGCCCCGCGTTTGGCTCTGTGCTGACAGTCAGCTCAGAGCCTGGAGCCTGTTTCAGATTCTGTATCTCCCTCTCCCTCTGACCCTCCCCTGCTCACGCTGTCTCTCTCTCTTTCAGAAATAAATAAAATAGGGGCGCCTGGGTGGCTTAGTCGGTTAAGCGTCCGACTTCCGCTTGGGTCATGATCTCGCGGTTCGTGGGTTCGAGCCCTGTCGGGCTCTGTGCTGACTGCCAGCTCAGAGCCTGGAGCCTGTTTCAGTCTGTGACTCCCTCTCTCTCTGACCCTCCCTGCTCACGCTGTCTCTCTCTCTCCTAGAAATAAAAAAAAAAAAAAGAAAGAAATAAAATATTTTTAAAAATAAAATAAAGTTAAAAAGAGGGAGACACTTGAAAGTTAAAACCATGAGAGACACTTGAATGCTGAGAACAAACTGAGGATTGATGGGGGTTGGGGGGAGAGGAAGAGGGGTGATGGGCATGGAGGAAGGCACTTGTGGGGATGAGCACTGGGTATTATATGGAAACCAACTTGACAGTAAACTATTAGAAAAAAGAAAAAGATGAATGAATACATACATAGTGTCTAGAGTAGTTTCTGTCTAGAGCAACACACAACTGTAAACCTTTAATGATCCATGGAACTGAAATGACAGATATATTTGATTCCAGACATGCCATCTTGATCAAGACATTATTCTTCACATCTCACTTTACAAATTTACAAAATATAGAAAGGGATACTTGACCCATGAAGATACCTAAGTTTTAGCAATGTGTAACTGCATAGAGAATTCATGCATTACATTTCATTGTCAAGCTCACACTTGAGATCTGAATAATATGAAGAATCACTGCTATAAAGAAATAATGCACATCTATCTATCTATCCTATCTACCTTTCTATGTATCTGTTTCAATTTCACTTTAATTGCTTTTTTGTTTATGACTCTCTTCCTTTATTTTCATCACTACAGGGCATATCGTGGTTCCGAAACAACACCATGAAGAACAACACAGAAGTGGCTAAATTCACCCTGCTGGGACTAACCAATGCCCCAGAGCTGCAGATCCCCCTCTTTGTCATGTTCACGCTCGTTTACCTCATCACTTTGGTTGGAAACACGGGGATGATTGTTTTGATTCTCTTGGACTCCCATCTCCACACTCCCATGTACTTTTTCCTCAGTAACCTGTCTCTAGTGGACTTTGGTTACTCTACAGCTGTCACTCCCAAGGTCATGGCTGGGCTCCTTATAGGAGACAAGGTCATCTCTTACAATGCATGTGCTGCTCAGATGTTCTCTTTTGTAGCTGTGGCCACTGTGCAAAATTTCCTGTTGGCCTCAATGGCCTATGACCGGTACACAGCAGTGTGCAAACCCTTCCATTACACCAGCATCATGACGACAAGTGTGTGTGCATGTCTGGCCATATGTTCCTACATCTAGGGTTTCCTGAATGCCTCCATCCACATCCGGGATACATTCAGCCTCTCATTCTTCAGGTCCAATCTGGTCCATCACTTTTGCTGTGATATTCCAGTTGTCATGGCTCTATCTTGCTCTGACATACATGTCGGTGAACTGATTCTTGTTGTGGTAAAGAGCTTCAACATCTTTTTTGCTGTGTTCATTATCTTGGTTTCCTACCTGCTGATATTTATCACCATCCTGAAGATGCACTCAACTGAGGGATATCAAAAGGCTTTATCCACCTGTGCTTCCCACCTCACTACAGTCTCCATCTTCTATGGGACAGTCATCTTCATGTACCCCCAGCCCAGCTCCAGTCATTCCATGGACACAGACAAAATTGCATCTGTGTTCTACACTGTGGTCATTCCCATGCTGAACCCCCTGGTTTATAGCCTAAGAAACAAGGAAGTTAAAGATGGATTCAAGAAGGTGGTTGAGAAGGCAAAACTGGCTCTAGGCTTTGCCTATTAAAGTCATAAGTTGAACAATGACCTGTGTCATTCTTCAGATCTCCAACATGCAGTTACTCACATTTTAATGCCCGCACTCCACCTAAATTATACCATTTCTTGTTCAAAAGTCTATCATCTAGAAAAGGAAATATATGTCCAAATATGTGATATCTGACTGGGGATGGCCAATGAGAACCTTAAAAATCTGGGGACCCTGCTTGTAGTAAACCTTATTTGTTATAAGTTTATTATTTTCCTTACCATATGGCAATGCACTTGTATATGTAAGCCATGGTACACGCAAATCCAAGAATAGAAACATACAGAAGAATTCCATATGTGCAGACGCCCACAGGACTGGGGAATTAGTTAAAAGAGTAAAATGTGATGTGGCTAGTTTTTAATAAAAATGTTAAATTAGTCAATTTAAATATTAGAATATAAATTTATGTCTGACATTATTTATTTCTGTAGTTGAAATTTTTTCAGGATTCCAAAATGGGGATTAAGAGCACACTTACCTTGATGAGCACAGAGAAATATATAAAATTGTCAAATTATTACATCATACATTGAAACTAATATAACACTATATGTTAATTATACTTGAATAAGAAAACAGTGACTTAAGGTGGCAAAACAAAGGTCCCAAATAGAGTAAGACATGACATAAATTTTTAAATAAAAATATATACTTTCGTTGGCACATTTTATTCAAAGCTACATACATACAATATTTTAGAGGCATTATTACTTCTGTCTTTAGTGTTTGTTAGAAACAGATTTGCCATAGGGTAATTTTCAGAAGCAAGAAGGTCAGAAAAAGAAAAGTTCATCTATATATTATAAGAGAGTTTTCCAATTTTTGTTTATCTTTTCTTATATTTTGTGAAAAAATAAACACACTGAGTAATGATAATTTTATCTATTTTTCTTCTGGAAATAGTACGAGATGGCTAATGACACTCGCATAGGGATACTTTAGTTTCAGATGAGCTACCTCATGTCCTCCCACTTCTTACTCGCTCCCTCCTCTTCCCTCACATTGAGTTCCCTGCTGTCCTGGAACAGTCCAAGCTCACTCCTGCCTCAGGGCCTTTGTACTTGCTATACTTGCCAGTGTTCAGAAAGCTCCCTCACTTCCCTTAGGTGTTTGCTTAAATATTAGCATATCACAGTCCCCCCTCCCCACCTCCTATGGACACTATTCTCAACTTGCTCTATTCTTTATAGTCCTGATCAGTACTCAACTATTTCTTTTTTTTTTTTTTTAATGTTTTATTTACTTCTGAGAGAGAGACAGCTGAGCAGGGGAGGGTCAGAGAGAGAGGGAGACACAGAATCCGAAGCAGTCTCTGGGCTCTGAGCTAGCTGTCAGCACAGAGACTGACACGGGGCTTGAACCCACCAACCGTGAGATCATGACCTGAGGCAAAGTCGGACGCTTAACCGACTGAGCCACCCAGGTGCCCTTTAACTATTTCTATTTATTTGTTTGTTAGCTTGTTTATTTGTTTGCTGGTCCAGCTCGGCAATACACCACACAAGAAGAGCAAATCTTCTTTATTAACAACATTATCCCCCATACTTAAATTATGGCCTGGTTCATACTAATTTCTCAATAAAGATTTGTTAAATTAATGAATAAATTAATTAATTAAGCTTTGAACCCAGAAGTCAATATATTTGAACCACTGATAATTATAGATGATAATGCATTATGTAATTCTGTTTTAAAAAATATAATTTATTGGGGCACCTGGATGGCTCAGTTGGTTAGGTGTCCGACTTCGGCTCAGGTCATGATCTCGCGGTTTGTGGGTTTGAGCCCTGCGTCGGGCGCTCTGCTGAAGGCTAGCTTGGAGCCTGGAGTCTGTTTCAGATTCTGTGTCTCCCTCTCTCTCTGACCCTCCCCTGCTCATGCTGTCTCTCTCTATCTCAGAAATAAATAAAACATTAAAAATTTTAAAAATAATAATTTATTGTCAAATTGGCTAACATATAGTGTACACAGTGTGCTTTTGGTTTTGGGGGTAAATTCCTGTGATTCGTCACTTACATACAACACCCAGTGCTCATCCCAACCAGTGCCCTCCTCAATGTCCATTACCCATTTCCCCCTCTCTGCCCCCACCATTAACCTTCAGTTTGTTCTCTGTATTTAAGAGTCTTTTATGGTTTGCCTCTCTTCCTCTCTGTTAGTAACTGTTTTCCCCCCTTTCCTTCCCCCATGGTCTTCTGTTAAGTTTCTCAAGTCCCACATAAGAGTAAAAACATATGATATCTGTATTTCTCTGACTGACTTATTTTGCCTAGCATAACACCCTCCAGTTCCATTCACATTTCTACAAATGGCACAATTTCATTCTTTCTCATTGCCAAGTAGTATTCCATTGTATAGATAAACCACATATTCCTTATCCATTCATCTGTTGATGGACATTTAGGCTCTTTCTATAATGTGGCTATTGTTGAAAGTGCTGCTATAAACATTGGGGTACATGTGCCCCTATGCATCAGCACCCCTGTATCCTTTGGATAAATTCCTAGTAGTGCTATTGCTGGGTGGTAAGGTAGTTCTATTTTTAATTTTTTGAGGAATCTCCACACTGTTTTCCAGAGTGGCTGCACCAGTTTTCATTCCCACTAACAGTGCAAGAGGGTTCCTGTTTCTCCACATCCTTGCAAGCATCTGCTGTTTCCTGAGTTGTTCATTTTAGCTCGATAATGCATTATGTAATCTTTTTTTGTATGTTTATTTTTTTAAAAATAGTTTATTGTCAAGTTGGTTTCCATATAACACCCAGTGCTCATCCCCACAAGTGCCCCCCTCCATGCCCCTCTCCCCCCCTCCCCCTCCCCCATCCTCATCAGCCCTTGGTTTGTTCTCGGCATTCAAGAGTCTCTCATGGTTTGCTTCCCTCCCTCTTCCCAACTATTTTTCCCCTTCTTCTCCCCCATGTCCTCCATTAAGTTTAATTTTTACCCATCGTTCTTTCCTATCTCTATAATTTTTAAAGCATTCAACTTCTCAAGATTTGCACAATTGTCCATGAATGTCCTAAGAAGGTCATGTTGACATTAGCGGGGTCCATGTGGGGCATCACAAGTATCTGCTCTGAAGTCTATGAAGATGGTTTCTTTTCTGGAACCATTTCTTAATAATTACTTTATTTTAAAAAAAATTTTTATTGTTTTTATTTATTTGTGTGTGAGACAGAGAGACAGCATGAGCAGAAGAGGGTCAGAGAGAGAGGGAGATACAGAATCAGAAGCAGGCTCCAGGCTCTGAGCTAGCTGTCAGCACAGAGCCCGATGCGGGGTTCGAACACACAAACCCTGAGATCATGACCTGAGCTGAAGTCGGTGGCTCAACCGACTGAGCCACCCACGTGCCCCTTTAATAATTACTCTAAATATATCTGAGATTTGAAAATGATTTTAGATTTTCAAAATATTAGCCAGGGTATTATACACGTGTCCCCTCTACCTCTCACCCAGCTTCCCATATTGTTAATATCTTATTTTATCATAATACATTAGTCAAAACTAAGAAACTGGCACTGATACAGTACATTATCTAAACTTCAAGAATTCATTGAGATTATCGTTTTGCTTTTACAGGCTCTGATTCAGAATACAGCACTGAATATATGAACGCATTTCCTTAATCTCCTCTTATTCCTTTGATTTATGACAGGGCCTCAATCCTTCCTTGATTTTCACGATGACCTTGATAGCATTGAGGACCACTGCTCAGGTAGGTCTTTCAACCTATGTTTGTCTGATTTTTTCTTTTGGTCACAATCATAGAGGTTATAGGTTTTCAGACAAATAAGAATTGCCATTGTCATCACACCTTATCAGGGGGCACATATTACCAACATGACTTGTCACTGAGGATCATAACCTTAATCACCAAATCAAGATATGTTTTCCAGGTTCTTCCATATAATGCTACTATTTTTCACCTGCAAGTTCTACACTTTAGAATCATGTCATTAAGTTCAGGCCACAATCAATGTGGAAGGGACTACACTCCACCTTTTAGGGGAAGTCTAAACATATTATTTAGAGTTTTTCTATAAGAAAAAAAATTTTTTTGTTTATTATTTACATATACATAGACTTACACATATCTGCATTATACTTTGGGGTACAATTTGTACTACATCATTTATTTTATTGTTTGGATTGCTCCATCTTTGGCCATTGGGGACACCTCCAGTTTTACTCTTGTTTCCTTGTGAGACGCTCAATCCTTCTGTTTTCTGAACTCTTCTTTACTTTCTGGAACTACAAGGCACTCTGGGCTCCTCTTGTGCTATTCTGGTCCCAACCCAGTCATCAGCTCTTTCTCCAAAAGCTCAGATTACTCTCCATTGGGACTCAAATGAACCAAATCCTCCAACTTTCTTTTTTTTAACTGGTAGATAAAAAACAATTAGCTACAGGGGGCTGAGGACCTTCCTCAATGGTTTTTGAAACATCTGTGACTAGGGATTGTGTGCACATAAGTTCTCTTTCAGTCCCTCAGTTCCTGTTCCAAGTCCTTGCCTTTGTCTCATTTGTTCATCACTTCAAGCACCACACCACTTCCTGTGCCTCCTCTCTCCCTGTCTCTACACTATTTTCCCCAGGGTGACATAAACCACTCATTCTCTTTCATTCTTCCAAAGAACAAAATACACAGTAACCTTGTACTCAGACAAAATGGAGGGGAAGTAAAGCCCAGAACGATAATTGCTGCAAGCTAAATATTCTATATAACTGACCCTCAGGCTCATGAAGCATCACCTACTGTCAAACATCTCTTCCCAGTCATCTCTCTCCTGAAACCTTGGCTTCATACCATGTTGTTAGGTTCTGCGCATCTTCTCTCTTCTCAAAGTCAAAAGTCTCAAGGCCCTATCTCTCTAGCTGCTCTGAGAAAAGACAACATGCATTTACTTCATGCAAGTTGGGAAAATACTTAAAAACTATGTAAGGCAAAGAATAATCATAAACTAGTTTGTAGAGGATACATTTATGAGATTTGTAACCCCACCATCCAACCACAACCACACAAAGTCACCCACCAATTTCATATCACTATGACCTATTGCCAGTTTTAAATCTTGATATTGCTTGACCTACCAGCAGATTCGACATATCCATTCCTTCTTGACATATTTCTCACCACTCGGTTCCCAGGACATCTTTGCTGTCTCCTCATCTTGCTGACATTTTATTGAGAAGATTCCAGATGTTAGTCTTTGAAGCACTTTGCTTCTTTCCACCTATATTCTCTTACCTATGTTCTCATTCTCATGGTGAAAATTCTAAGTTTATACAATTCCAATCCTAAACCTTTCCTGGTGGTATCTGAGAGACATTTCAAGTTTAGTTTGCTCCAAGTGAAATTCATGCCCTCTTCTCACCCAAACCCCTGCTATCATGCCTGCCACACCTCACATAGTAGTCTTTCTAGTTGCTTAGACAGCTAGGCTACCATTTTCCTCACAGTCCACATCCAATACATCATCATTTTATGTCATCTCATTATTTCAAACATAGTAAAACCAACCTGGCCAACTTGGAGGAATAAAAAATACTATATATGATTTGGAAGAAACAAAAAAAAAGCAATCAAACAAATAAAATATAATTTCACAGATTTATTTTAAATTATGAAAAAAAAGAAGAGCAGATAAGAAATAAAAAGCTATTTTAGATGGTGTGGTCAAGAAAAGGGCTCTTAAGGCAGAAATGGTGGGGGAAAGGGGGAGAGGCAAACCATGAGAGACTCTTGAATGCTGACAAAAACTGAGGACTGGTGGATGTGGGGGGAGGAGGGGTGGGCATGGAGGAGGGCACTTGTGGGGATGAGCACTGGGTGTTATGTGGAAACTAATTTGACAATAAACTATTTGTAAAATAAAATAAAATAAAATAAAATAAAATGTTTAATTACTGGGGCAAAAAAAAAAAGAAAAGGGCTCTTAATAAAGCAACATGAGGTCTAGGAAAAGACGTTACACTAAGGACAGAAACAAGTCTGAGACCCAGTTTTGGAGACAAGATAACCATTCAGTTATGTAGCAGAATGCTGGTTTTCCTCAAACAACATTCTTTCCTTCTTCTAAAATATTGTAATTTAGCTAAGTCTGTTAACTTTAAGCTAAAGATTAAATTTTGAAGCTAGGTTTGCAGGTCATTTTTGTGGCCTTATGACTGAATTCTTGCCAGTGGAATGTACTCAGAAGTATTGTATACAATTGCTATATCACTTTCTTGAAAAGAAATTCTTTTTCTTTCAATTCATCTCTTCCTCCCTTCCTGCAGATAAAATAGTTATGATGAGGAAAGACTTTCAATATCCTAGGAGATGGTAGAGAGAGACTATGTGGACTGAACGTGGCCCCAGAATGACAAGACACACCATGTCAAGATAATTAATATTTATCCTGCTGCGCTAGTGTTCACTATTTGAGAACAAATTGCTATTGTATTTAAGCCACTGTAGTTTGGCTTTCTTAGTTACAGTAGTTTAACCTAATTCCTAATTGTAGTAGATTAACTATGGGCACAAATTCTTTGCAGCTATTTTCTTCAAGAGGTGGAGTCTTTCTTCATGTTTGCGTTGGTGCCAGCCTTTTGACACCACTGATTAGTATAATATGATAAAGGAATTGTGCGAGGTAGGAGTCTGTATTTTGAGAAACATTCTGTTTTATTTTTATTTTATTTTATTTTTTTACAAATAGTTTATTGTCAAATTAGTTTCCACATAACACTCAGTGCTCATTCCCACAAGTGTCCTCCTCCATGGCCCTCCCCCCCTCCCCCCACATCCATCAGTCCTCAGTTTTTGTCAGCATTCAAGAGTCTCTCATGGTACGGGCACCCTCCTACACTGTTGGTGGGAATGTAAACTGGTACAGCCCCTCTGGAAAACAGTGTGGAGCTTCCTCAGGAAACTAACACTAGAACTCCCCTATGACCTAGCAATAGCACTGCTAGGAATTTACCCAAGGGATACAGAAATGCTGAGGCATAGGAGCACATGTACCCCAATGTTCATAGCAGCACTCTCCACAATAGCTAAAACCTGGAAAGAGACTAAATGTCCATCAACAGATGAATGGATCAAGAAGATATGGTTTATCATTCTGTTTTATTTTTACACTAAGAATATTATGTAAGAAAGCCGGTCCAGCCTCTGGAGGATGAAAGAGCATGTGAAGAAGAGGTAGAGCATAACCAGAATCAACAGTTAAAAATATTTGAGTAAGGTCATCTTTGAACATTTCAGCTCAGCTGACCATGCAGAAGGCACACAACCTCATGAATGAGCCCATGTGAAAGCAACAAAGAACTGCCTCACCAACAACAGAATTATGAGAAATAATAATAAACTGCTGTTTTAAGCCACTAGGCATTGTGCTATTTTGCTATACAACAATAGATAACTGATTAGCTATTCAGTTTCATAATGTCTCTAATTAACTTATGGGTTGAACAGAATCTTCATCTTCTTAGTGGCTTTCCTGAAAGCATTATTCACCTCTTTATTCTTTAGACTACAGACAATAGAGTTCAACATGAGGACTATAGTTGTATAGAACACAGATGCCATTTGGCCATTGTCCATAGAATGACTAGAACTGGATTATAAGTACATGAACATGACTGTTCTGTAGAAGAGGGTGACTGCAGTGAGGTGTGAGGCACAGGTGGAGAAGGCTTTCATCCGTCCCTAGGCTGAATGCTTGCTCAGGGTGGCAATGAATAGGTACAGATAGGAGGTCAAGATTACTATCAGGACAAAACAAACTTAGAAATCTACTAAGATAAAGAGCACAATCTCATTTATATACATGTCACAGCAAGAAAGAGCCTAGATTGGGGAGATATCACAGAAAAAGTGATGGGCCACAGCGGAATGGCAGAAGAAGAGGCAGAAGGTGAATCCAGTGTGGATGACCCCAGACATAGTAGCCTGCTGCCATTTCATCACACAAGCTAGGAATCACAGTGGTGGTATAATGTAAAGGCTTACATACTGCTGCATGCCTATCATAAGCCATGACAGCTACCAGGAAACAGTCCACGCTGGCAAAAGCCACAAAGAACATCTGAGCACCACATTTACCATAGGAGTTGACTTTATCTACTCTGTGAGAAACCCAACTATCACCTTGGGAGTAACAGCTGAGAAGTAAACACAGTCCACCAGAGAGAGGTTACATATAAACAAAAAGCTGAAACAGACCCATAAATTCAGAGAACACACTGATGGCTACCTCAGGGGAGACATGTGGGGAAAGGGAAAATGAGTGAAGGGGAAATGGGAGATATAGACTTCCAATTATGGAATGAATAAGTCAGGAGGATGAAGCTACAGCAGAGGGAATATAGTCAATGGTATTGTAAATAGTGTTACCAGTGTTGCATGGTGACAGATGGGAGCTAAAGTTGTAGCAAAGCAGAATGTGTAGAGCTGTCAAATCACTGTTGTAGGTATGAAACTAATGTATTATTGTGTACTACCTATACTTCAATAAGAAATAAAATAAGTGTTTTTTCATTGAAAAAAACTTTAGATAAATATTTAGATCATGTTTTTTGTTTGTTTCTGTTTTGAGTATTTATTTAAATTCCAGTTAGTTAGCATGTAGTGTGATATTAGTTGCAGGAGTAGAATTTAGTGATTCATCACTTACATAAAACACCCAGTATTCATCACAACACATGCACTCCTTAATACCCATCACCCATTTAGCCCATCCACCCCCCACCTCCCTCCAGCAGCCCTCAGTTTTTCTCTATAGTTAAGAATCTGTTTTATGGTTTACCTCTCTCTCTTTCTCTCTTGTGTTCATGTTTTATTTCTTAAATCCCACATATGAATGAAATCATATGGTATTTGTATTTCTCTGACTGACTTATTTTGCTTAGCATAATACATTCTAGCTCCATCTGCATCATTGCAAATGGCAAGATTTCATTCTTTTTGATGGCTGAGTAATATTCTATTGTATATATATCCCACATCTTCTTTATCCACTCACCAGTCAATGGACACTTGGGCTCTTTTCATAATTTGGCTATTGTTGATAAGGCTGCTGTAAACATTGGTGTTCATGTGCCCTTTTGAATTAGTATTTTGTAATCTTTGGGTAAATACCCAGTAGTACGATTCTGGATCATAGGGTAGTTCTATTTTTAACTTTTTGAGGAAACTCCATACTGTTTTGCAGAGTGGCTGCACCAGTTTGCACCAGTTTACACTGTTGGTGGGAACAGTGTAAGAGGGTTCCCCTCTCTCCACATCCTCACCAATATCTGTTGTTTCCTGTGTTGTTACTTTTAGCCATTCTGACAGCTATGAGGTGGTATCTCGTTGTAGCTTTGACTTGTATTTCCCTGATGATAAGTGACATTAAACATCTTTTCTTGTGTCTGTTGGCCATCTATACATCTTCTTCGGAAAAATGTTTATTCATAGATCATCTTTATTCATAATCACCAAACACTAGAACCAACACAAATATACCTCAGCTGAAGAATGGGATAAACAATCAGTAATGACCATACAGTGAAATACTACTTTACCCTTTGTCATAGGTAACTACACGGACTGGTCTCAAATGCTAAGTGAAAAATTATAGGCTCAAAGAGTCTATAGTTTAGAATTACAGTTAGGACACGCTTGCCAAGTCAAATTTATTTAGACAAAACAGTTTATAGGTTGCCGGGGACAGTGGATAGGAGAATGGGCTTACCAAAAGAAGTTCCTATGAATTTCTTTAGTTGCTAATGCTTACTTGTCATAAATTTGACAGAATCTTACAACTACCCACTGGAACTGTGAATATTATTGTATGAAAAATAATACATAATTATAAACTGAAAAAAAAATAACAAGAAATAACAAGTAATACAAAAATATGTGTGTTCAGTGAAAATTACAAGCGTGGCCCCCACAGGCAGTTTAATTATTTCTATCCTGAGAAGGTGGGATGAGGTGTTAGAAATGTTCTCCCAGGGGAAATTAACAGATTGCTCTGTGTCTCTATAATTTTATCCACATCCCCCATGCATTAGCCATTGAAATCCCAATATGACTCTACATGACATCATTATAGAGGGATCAGTCTACATCCTGAACCCATTTGATGATCATTTATTCATCTGAACGTTAAACTTGCTAGTGCACAGAGGCCTTATTGTGGAATTCTCTATCAGCCTACAACCATATTCAGGGGAAACGCCTCGAATTAAAAGTTACACCGACTGAGTTTAAAAATGATAATTTCTTATTGAGATGTTTTACAGACCCTCCCTTCTTGTTATTTACAGATAGACACAAGTCTGTGAATTATGTAAGAGGTAATCTTATCATCTTTATTTTATAAATAAAGAGGAAGTAAGTGATTCTTCTAAGGATACAGAAAGAATGCGTAAGTTCAGAAATTGAACCATGTTAATGTTCTTTCCTCCATTTTCCCTGCTTAGAGATCTTGGAGCTTATGACGATGTCCTGAGAGAGCTCCTTTAGTAGGATTTATGCGTTACTCTACAGCTGAGATTCTGATTCAGACCCACTACTCAGCATTGTCTCTTCCTGCTCACCCAGCAGACAGGTAAGCATGCATATTCCATAAAGCTTTTGAATGAGAAGTATAATTCATGCAAAAGCAGTAGGGCAGCTCTGCTTACTTTGAGTTATTTGGGAACAGAAATAGATATGTTCCATGTTTTTCCAAAATACGGAGGGGAGACTGGATTAAATGTCAAAATGTCTGTCAGAATGGAGTTTGCTGATACTTAAGGAACATCATCCTGCTTTGCTAAAGATATGAACAAAACAGCCACAGATGATTCTCTAATTGATCAAGTGGCTATTTCATTCTGTTCACCCAAAGCTGGCCTCTCATTGGACATAAACAAACAAGAGCAAGAGTGAAATAATCTTTAAACTACTCAATTTCTAACATGAATTAACAAGATCCAAATCATATTTTAAACTCTCCCCTATAATCTCAAGCTTATTGTCACCAATACATCCACATATGTTGACAGCGAATGGCTAAAAGCAGAGCCGTTTGATTACACAGAAAGTGGATGTAACTCTTGAATCTTGACTTTTTCCCATGCTAGCTGTGTATTTTAGAGCATCACATAGCTTCTCAAATCCTCACATTTCACAATGGTGAAGGAGGGATAATAATACTACCTACTGTATACACACACATATTTACATATAAAGCCTATATTATTGCTTATAAAACATAGTATAGTCTCCAAGTGGACACGTGTGTTAAGGTTGGCAAACAATATCTGTACAGGACAGGCCTGTACAGGGAAATTGCCAAAGTTTAGGAGGAAGATGTTAATAGCAGAAGAGGGATGCCCTTCCAAGTCTTCAGGTTCATGTAAAGAAATTTACAGTCCTGCTCCTATGGAAGAACAGATTCAAATGAAATATTTTACAATATGGTACTTGCCACCAAAACAGATCTACAG
The DNA here is from genome assembly GCA_017311185.1 of Proteles cristata cristata. NCBI lineage: Eukaryota > Metazoa > Chordata > Mammalia > Carnivora > Hyaenidae > Proteles > Proteles cristata. The sequence continues at coordinate 4,555,873 of JAESUZ010000174.1, read as the reverse complement.
GTTGAAGAGAGGCCCCAGACAAGGAACCATTAACCCTTGACCTCTGATTCTGCTATGAGATGGCAGTCATGAGAGACAGAGTGACTTAGCCATGGGAGACTCTCATCCAAGGTATTGTATGGATCTCAAGAAAGAAATGAAGCACAAGAAGGCTTGTGTGAAACTGTTGGGACAGCTGATCATGTGGATAAAGCAAAGACAGACAGAAACCCCAGAGATCACAGAAAATCTCCAAGGCCCTAGTGTGTGAGAAAAGGCAAATTGAAGACCCTTCTTACATCAGGCATGCCTTAAGCCTTCTAGGTCACCACTCATTTTTCCCAGTGCAACATAAAGACAATGAGCCCGTCCTCATCATAATATTATATCCCATCAGATTGTGGAAACACCCATGTTTTACTGTATTTTTAAGCATTACCTCATTTAATTCTCATAAGAATTAAGGCTCATAATTCTTATAATGTGGTCTCATTATTGTCATATTGGTTTGCAGGTGGAAATAGGAAGCTCAAGTAAGTTAGGTTACGATTCATGAGTCCTAGTCAGTAAGTGTTATAAGGATTTTATGCACCTCATCCTAGAGTCCAAGCTCTACACAGGATTCTGTGCCTTCCCTTCAGATAGCGTCTGCTGGGTGTCCCGCCCCCTCAGGCTGCAGCTAGCCCACCGCGTGCGCTATGTATATGTCTGTTGATACTTCACTGAGGAACCTCAAATAATGAATTTGGACCAATGGAAACAATGAGCAATTGTACTGAGTTCAATTCAATTTGATTTTAACATAGACTATCACCTTAAGGACCACACAGGGTGGGTTCAAAGGTTGACTTGGGCTCAACACATACTTATCAATTAATACTCGTTTTAAATATAAAAATCATTCAACCTCTGTGCATCATAATTTACTTTTCTTCCACTTTTTAAAAAAGATTTTTTAAAGTCATCTCTACACCAAGAGGCTCAAACTCACAACCCTGAGAGTAAGAGGCACAGGCTCTACCAACTGAGCCAGACAGACACCCCTCTGTGTATCATAATTTAAATGCATGGAATAACAAATAAAACTCATAATGTTCTTGAGAAGTTGTAATGAATATACAAAACTTCTTGTACTTACAATGGGGTTATGTCCCAACAAACCCATTGTACATTGAAAATATCATATGATGAAAATTCACTGGGATGCCCAGAAAGCTTGATTGTAAGAGCATGAGATTCCTGATCTCGGGAGTGTGAATTAGAGTACCATGTTGGGTGTAGAGATGACTTAAATAAATAAAACTCTAAAAAAATAAGATCACACAATATATAGTCCTTTTAAATAAAAAATTAACTACATCTGACCTACTGGATATTGTACTTAGCCTTTTCTACCTTAAACATATTCTTAGCATTTATATTAGAGTTCAGTTGAGCAAAAATCATCTCACACAAAGGCTATTTAATAATACAGTATTGAAAATCTCATGTAATTTATTGAATGTGGTACTGAAAGTGAAATACAGAATGCCTGTGTTGGCACAGGATGGCTGTAGGTACATCAGTTGTTGACCCTCAGATCGCCTGGCTGACCTGGAGCTTGGCTCACTGCCCCTGCCCCGCACCAGGAGACATGATTATACCAGGTGTCACTAACCTGGGAAATTAACCATCTGAAGTATGGTTTCTATTGCACATGTGTCACTTTTTGCACCATCGTAAGGTTGAAAAATTGTTAAATCAAACCATCATAAGTTGGGAACTGTCTGTACCTCTATAGTGTCTGCAGCAATTCCTGGAAGGTGGGTAATGTGCAAGTGTCTGCTTCCACTAAGTTTGGAGAAAATGAACTGCCAGACATTCATATTGGAAAAGCCATCTTGATCAAGTTACTTAATTCTGTACATCTCACTTTACACTTCTCTAAAATTTTAGAATTGAGGAGATGGTCCATACTTCAGACTCAACAGTTTGCAAATACACATTATTAATGCACTGACTTTTGTGGTCAAGCTAATTTCTTTTATCTGGAGAATCTTGAAATACAAACTACTGATCTAATGAAATAACACATCTGCATGTACACTTTTCAATATAAGTCTCTGTTTATCACCCATTTCTTTCTTCTCATCGCCACAGAGCATTTGTGGTTCTCAACATTGATGGATAACAGGACAGAAGTGACACAGTTCATCCTGCTGGGACTAACCAGTGATCCAGGCCTGCAGGTTCCCCTCTTTATCATGTTCACCCTCATCTACCTCATCACTCTGGTCGGAAACCTGGGGATAATGGTGTTAATTCTGTTGGACTCTCGTCTCCACACTCCCATGTACCTTTTCCTCAGTAACCTGTCTCTGGTGGACCTTTGCTACTCTACAGCTGTCACTCCCACCGTCATGGCTGGATTACTAATGGCAGACAAGGTCATCTCCTACAATGCATGTGCTGCTCAGATGTTCTTTTTTGCAGGCTTTGCCACTGTGGAAAATTACCTGTTGGCCTCAATGGCCTATGACCGCTATGCAGCAGTGTGCAAACCCCTCCATTACACCACCACCATGACAACAGGTGTGTGTGCATCTCTGACCATAGGCTCCTACATCTGTGGTTTCCTGAATGCCTCTATCCACACTGGAGACACGTTCAGCCTCTCCTTTTGTATGTCCAATGTGATTCATCACTTTTTCTGTGATGTTCCTGCAGTCATGGTTCTCTCTTGCTCTGACAGACATGTAAGTGAGCTGGTTCTTGTTTATGTAGTGAGCTTCAACATCTTTTTTGCTCTCCTGGTTATCTTGATTTCCTACATATTCATATTTATCACCCTCCTAAAGATGCACTCATCTGCAGGATATCAGAAGGCTTTATCCACCTGCGCTTCTCACTTCTCTGCAGTCTCTATCTTTTATGGTACTATCATCTTCATGTACTTACAGCCCAGCTCCAGCCATTCCATGGACACAGACAAAATGGCGTCTGTATTCTACACCATGGTCATCCCCATGCTGAACCCTGTGGTCTATAGCCTGAGGAACAAAGAGGTTAAGAGTGCACTCATGAAGCTCCTTTCAGAGGCAAAATTATTTTTAAGATTGTGATTTTTTAACATTGTACAATGTACAGTAATCTAGTTTCATTAAGACCACAGTGAAATTAAGAGTCTGAAGTTGTATCCTTATTTATTCAATATCTCTTATCTTGAAAAAAGAAAACATATATACCTAAATACAATGCTGAACAAGAAGGGTTAATATATCTTGGGACCTTCTTGTCAAAAAATTATTAAGGATATGGGTTTATACACTTACTCTACATACATTTCTTTCTACCACGTCAATGCAGAAACATAAAATAGGAGAACAAATGAGACCATGAACAGAAATACATGCATGTGCACATGAAGATACACACACACTGGAGTAGGAAATTTCCCAGAGTTAAATGGATTGTTGTTAGTTTTTACTAATAATAATGTAAATATTTAATTACTATATTAGAATAGAAATTTATCTCCAATATCTTTTACCTCTTTAGTTGAATTCTGCTCTAAGACTCCTAGGAAGCTTTATTATTTTGGTATTTGTAAGACTGGTTGAATATACTAGTATTCTCATGCTACTATTTGGGGGCAATGTAGTATAACATAAATACTCACTTCTGTGTTTATGGTGAAGTTTCTCCTATTGAAAACATCTCTAATTATTATTTTGAATAATTATTTAACTTTAGAACTATTTTAGAGTTAAGGAAATTTTCAAAACAGTGCAGAATGTTAAATAAAGCTCTGTGGCAGTCTGAATAATGGCCTGTAAAGACATTCACAACCTAATTCCTGGAACCTTCCAAAAGTCAAACCGTATATGCTCTAAAAGGACTATGCATATACGGTTAACTTAAGAATTTTATCCCAAATTTTCTGTGTGGACCAATAAAAGAAATACCATACTGTATACACTTATAAGAGGAAATCAGAAAGATGTGTCCACAGGTAAAAGAGGAGTAGATCGGGCACCTGGGTGGCTCAGTCGGTTGAGTGTTCAACTTTGGCTTAGGTCATGATTTCACGGTTCATGGGTTCAAGCCCCACATTGGGCTCTCTGCTGACAGCTTGCTCAGAGCCTGGAGCCTGCCTCAGATATTGTGTGTCCTTCTCTCTCTACCCCTCCCCTGTTCTCTCTCTGTCTCTCTCTGTCTCTCAGAAATAAATAAATGTAAAAAAAATTTTTTGTCATTATCTCTTTTTTATTATTATTTTTTAAATAGTTTATTGTAAAGTTTGTTTCCATGTAACACCCAGTGCTCATCCCCACAAGTGCTCTCCTTTATGCCCATCACCCCCCGTCCCCTCCCGCCACTGCCATCAGCTCTCAGTTTGTTCTCAGCATTCAAGTTTGTTCTCTCATGGTTTGCCTCCCTCCTTCTCCCCAACTATTTTTCCCCTTCTTCTCCCCCACAGTCCTCCATTAAGTTCCTCCTAATCCTCCTATACGTGCAAACATATGATATCTGTCCCACTCTGCCTGACGTATTTTGCTCAGTATAACACCCTCAAGTTCCATCCATGTTGCTACAATGGCCATATTTCATTCTTTCTCATTGCCATGTAGTATTCCATTGTCTAGATAAACCACATCTTCTTGATCCATTCATCAGTTGATGGACATTTAGTCTCTTTCCATGATTTGGCTATTGTTGAGAGTGCTGCTATGAACATTGGGGTACATGTGCTCCTATGCATCAGCACTCCTGTATCCCTTGGGTAAATTCCTAGCAATGCTATTGCTGGGTCATAGGGGAGTTCTATTGTTACTTTCCTGAGGAATCTCCACACTGTTTTCCAGAGGGGCTGCACCAGTTTACATTCCCACCAACAGTGTAGTAGGGTGCCCATTTTTCCACATCCTTGCCAGCATCTAGAGTCCTCTGATTTGTTCATTTTAGCCACTCTGACCGGTGTGAGGTATTTAAGATTTAAAATTGATTTAAAATCAATTCAAATTTATTAACAATACTTAGGTTGAGAACTATTCTGATTGGATCTAAATCTTGGCTTTGTCCGTTAATACCTAACTAACCTTAACTAAATTACTTGATCTATTGGTTACCAATTTATGTATATCTATATATATATACACACACACACACACACACATACATATATATACATACGTACATACTTATATAATTATATATATAGTAATTAATCAATCTAATAGGATTGATGAGAGGATTAAATTAAATATATATATGTATATGTGTGTGTATGTGTACACACACACACACACACATATGTACATGAGTACTGTGAAAGTGTAAGCTGTGAGACTTAAAAGCGAGGAGACACAGAGGGCACCTAGATGGCTCAGTTGGTTGAGTGTTGGACTTTGGCTCAAGTTATGATCTTCCAGTTTGTGAGTTAAAGCCCCACATCGAGCTCGCTGCTTTGAGCACAGAGCCCACTTCAGATCCTCTATCCCCATCTCTCTGCTCCTTCCCCACTTGCTGTCTCTCTCTCTCTCAGAATTGAATGTAAAAAATTTTTTTTTAACTTTTTATTTATTTCTGAGAGAGAGAGAGTGAACAGAGAAAGTCAGAGTGAGAGGGAGATACAGAATCTGAAGCAGGTTCCAGGCTCTGAGCTAGCTTACCACGAACCGTAAGATCATGACCTGAGCCGAAGTCTGACGCTTAACCGACTGAGCCACCCAGGCACACCTAAATATTTTTTTTTAAATAAAGGATATGAGACAGGAGATAGATTCATTTCAGGCATATGAACTTGGACCTTAGCCTTTCCTGTAACTCAGTTTACTCATATTCAAAATCTAGAAGCTGGGAAGATAAGGTAAGGACCCCTCCTATCCAAAAGTGTATTACTCGGGAGATAAGTTATCACTAAATTGTGTTGCTATGCCCATGCTTTAGAAATTGAGAATAATTGAAGAACAAAGTATTGCTTTAATAAAAAAAAAATGCTTGTACCTTTCAATTACCGTGTAACTGGCTTTTGCTCATCATCGTGTCCCTTTTCTTTGCCACAGAGCATCTTGTGATTCTCAAATCACATCCATGAAGAATAATAAAGACGTGACTGATTTCATCCTGCTGGGACTAACCAACAACCAAGAGCTGCAGGTTCCTCTTTTTTTTTAATGTTCACCCTCATCTACCTCATCACTCTGATCGGGAACCTGGGGATGATCATGCTGATCTTGCTGGACTCTCGTCTCCACACTCCTATGTATTTCTTCCTCAGTAACCTGTCTCTGGTGGACTTTTGTTACTCCTCAACAGTCACTCCCAAGGTCATGGCTGGGCTCCTAATGAGAGACAAGGTCATCTCCTACAATGCATGTGCTGCCCAGATGTTCTTTTTTGCAGTTTTTGCCACTGTGGATAGTTACCTCTTGGCCTCAATGGCCTATGACCACTAGACAGCAATGTGCAAACCCTTGCATTACACCACCACCATGATGTTGAGTGTGTGTACTCATCTGGCCATAGGCTCCTATGTCTTTGCTTTTCTAACTGTTGCTATTAACATTGGAGACACACTCTCTCTCTCTTTCTGTATGTCCAATGTAGTCCATCACTTTTCCCGTGATATTCCAGCCATCATGACCCTGACATGCTCAGATAGACACTAATGAGCTGATTCTTGTTCTTATTTCAAGCTTTAATATCTTTTTTTGCAGTTCTAGTTATCTTGATTTCCTACACGTTCATATTTATTACTGTTTTGAAGATACAGTCAGGTGAGGGATACCAAAATGCTTTATTTCCCTGTGCTTCTCATCTTGTTGTGGTTTCCATATTTTATGGGACAGTCTTCATCATGTACGTACACCCAAATTCAAGTCATTCCATGGACACAGAAAAATCTCATCTGTGTTCTACACTATGATCATCCCCATGCTGAACCCTGTGATCTACAGCCTGAGGAACAAAGAAGTCAAGAATGCTATCAAGAAGGTTGTTGAGGAGGCAAAATAGTCTCTAGGTTTAGTCTTTTAGTGATGTAGAATCCAAAAGAGTTATTTCATCCCACTTAGATCTACTCTATGCCATAACTCAATATTCATGGCCATATAGGGTATTAAAACATAAAATTTACTCTAATATTATTTTTTCTTTAATTTTGTAACAGATCCAGGCATCCAAAATGCAGGAAAAATATAATTATTTTTAATCAAAGCAGTTTATGATATAATTGTTATAAACCTTGTTATGATGTAACAAAGATATAAATATCTTTGTTAGAATTGCATTGGACATAGTTTTTTTTCCCCCTTAATCTAGTTCAGAAATGGTAAAAAAAAAATAATGGATTAGAAAAAAAACCATTTAAGATACTGGATCAGGTATTGAGGAAAACAGTAAATAGTGGAATTTTCTCCAGAAAGAAAAATCCGGGTCTCATAAAGAAATAAATCCCATCACTAGGGTTGGGAGGCCTTGGTAACGTCAAGGTCATTGTCAATATCTTCCATTACTATATGTTCTGAATGAAGGCTTCCTTTTCCCCAATTATCTTTATTCAGGCCCAAAATTATTTATTGGGTATGAATGTGGAACAAGCTAAGTTTTCTTTAGGCAATGAGGAGCCACACATGGACCGGATGGAGAAGATGATGGAACCTCTTTGATACCCTGGACATTGTACTTCTATATTGGTTCTTTGGGATTTAGGTTGTCTCTCTAGTGGAGGTAGATAACAAATTTTCTGTACGGAATGAAGTATAATATGGACATTTGATTATTATAAGCATTATAATGGAAAAGACTGATTAGTTATTTCCCCAAACTCTGTTTTACTCCTGGAAACATACATAGACTCTATTCATCTGCCCTCATACAGTTAGCTGTGACCAAGTACTTGTGTTCTTAATTATGGAATGTGAGTACAGGTCATATACGCTAATACCAAGTCTGGACTATGAAACTCCCCAGGTGATGTCAGTGATGTTGTGTTCATTCTTTTTCTTGGTCCCCAGATTGGTGGAGAGGATTCAGACAACAAGAGATACCAAAACCGTTAATGGAAAAAATCTGGGTCAATTGAATCTCTATATAAGTTCCCACAGAACAACTAATGGAACAATATGCAAGCACGAAAGAACTCTGTGGTCATTCCTCTGTCATTTGCAGTTTGCTTGTATGGCAAGAAAAAGGCACTAATATTATTTACCCTAACAGATACAGAAAGCTTCCCATAAGACCATCTGGAGGATGTTGTGGGGGTGGGGAGGATTTATCCTGGGAAAACTATCAAATTTCTCTGACGTAATTTGATTTTACGATTTCTTTGTGAATCCTCAACAGCCTCCAAATCATAACCAAAATGGCTAGCATCAATAAACTTAGCACAAGTTTTGGAGAGAGAACAAGTCCAATGTGAATTCCATTTCAACCCCAACTTTGTGATATAGGACAAGTTATTTAAGTGTTCTGAGTTTCTAATGGGGAAACTATGCCCCTCTCACGGACCTCTATTAAATGAGCACTGAATGAGCCAGACTGTAGCATAGTGCCTGGAACAGAGTAGATACTCAAGACATGTCAGCATCCTTTCCCTTCCCTTCCTATTTCTTATATCTCTTTCATTCATCTAATTCGCCAACCTTCTCCATAGAACAATTACAGCAGTTACCAATTAGATTGGTTTGGTTTTATAGATTTATCTATAGTACTGAATTGCAAGCCTTTGAGCCCAAAGATGTTATCTCATTTAGATATGTATTTGCAGAGTCTAGACTAAGGTTTATTCCATAGAACTCAAGAGAATCTTATGAAATGTGATTCTGTACAGGAACACACTTACATGGAAGAAGAAGGCACAAATATTTATCTCTATCATCTTCTTCATAATAGTGATCAAAATATTGTTTATTCATTTTTGTGTGTTGACCCCTTTCATCTGTTTTATCTATTAGAATAAAAGTTCTATGCAGCTGGGAACAATTTCTGGTTTGTTCACTAACAAAGACTCTTGACAGTTCAGAGCTGAGGCTCAGTAAAAGATTCTGTGGAATGAATAACTGCATGATAAGAGGAACTGACACTGAACAGAAAAATTCATCATCTGTTTGTAAAAACAGAACACAGACGACACAACATGCTAGCTCATGCTGCAGTAACACATTAAATTGAATCCCCAGTGGTTTAACACAACAAAGATAATAAAGATTTTATGTTAGTTTCCTATGGCTGCTGCAACAAACTCCCACACTCTGGGGCCTTAAAACCACACACATTTGTCTTCTCACAGTTCTGGGGGCCAGTGGTTGGAAATCCGTTTCACTGGGATGAAACAAAGTCATTGGTCTCCAGAGTCACTAGGGGAGGCTTCGTCCCTGGTGTATTTCATCTGCAGGTGGCTGGTAGCATCCCTCCGTTGTATTTCCATCAGTCTCTGCCTTTGTGATCACATTTTCTCCTCCTATTGTCTGTTTAATTTCCCTCTGCCTGTTCTTTTTTAATGTATGTGAGATTAGCATAACAAATTCTACCATTTTAAATTGTGCAACTCACTAGTATTTAGCACATTAACAATGTTCTGCAACCATCACCTCAATTTAATTCCAAAGATTTTGTTTTATTCACAGAGAAGATCCTATACCCTTGAAGACCACTGATGGTGGGAACCAGTAACCTATGGACTTACCTATTATGGATATCTCATGTAAGCAGAGTCATATAATATGTAATCTTTTATGTCTGACTTCTTTTACCCAATTTAACGTTTTTGAGGCTCATCTCTGTTGTAGCATGTATCATGCTTCATTTCTTTTTATGGCTGAATAATACTCCTGTGTACATACATACCACATCTTTTCATCCGTTCTCAACTGGGGGACATTTGGATGATTTTCACCTATTAGCAATTGTTAATAATGCAACAGTAATATGTGTATCCATGCACAAGTGTTGTTTGAGGACCTGTTTTCATTCTTTGTTGATATTACTAGGAGCAGAATGGCTGGTTCATATGGTAATTCTATGTTTAACTTTTGAAGACCATCAAACTGTTTTTCACAGTAACTGTTCCATTTTTCATTCCCACCAGCAATGTATAACTGTTCCCGTTTATTCACATCTTGCTACGATTTGTTAGTTTCCATTTTGTTTCATACACCATCCTAATGAGTGTGAAATGGTATCTCATGGTTTCGATTTACTTTGCCTTAATGCCCAATCATTTTAGCATACTTCTATGTCTTATTGGCTTTGCGTAAATCTTCTTTGGAGAAATGTCTCTTCAAGTACTTTACCCATGTTTGAACTGATCTATTGGCTTTTCTGTTGTTAAGTTGTATGAGTCCTTTATATAGCCTGCATATTACACCCTTATCAGAAATGTGATTTGCAATTTTTTTCTCCCATTCTTAAGCTCTGCTTTTCATTTTCTTGAAAATGTGCTTTAATATACAAAGGTTTGTAATTTTGAAGAAGTTCAATTTATGTCTTTTTTCTTTTGTTTCTTGTGTTTTTGATGTAATACATAAGAAACCACTGCCCAATCCAAGGTCTGGAAATTTTCCCACATTTTCTAATGGTTTTATGTTTTTAGCTCTCATATTTTGGTCATCAACCATTTTGTGTTGAGTTTAATATATGCTGTTAAGAAGGGGTTCAACTTCACTCTTCAACCACTGCATATGTTATGCTGTGCTCACAAGTGTAGCTACATTCTGTCACCATGCAATGCTCTTCTAATACCATTAACTGTATTTCCCATGCTGTACCTTTTATTCCCATGACTTATTCATCCCATAACAGGAAGCCTGCATCTCTCACTCCCCTTCACCCATTTGCCCGCCCCTCCCAAACTCCTCCCCTGTGGCGACCATCAAATTTTTCTTTGTATTTATAGGTTTGATTCTGCCTTTTGTTTGTTTATTGATTAATTTTGTTCTTTAGATTCTACATCTAAGTGAAATCGTACAGCATTTGTCTTTCTCTACTTATTTCACTTAACATAATACCATCCACATCCATCCATGTTGTCACAAGTGGTAAGATCTCATTCTTTTTTACAGGCGTGTAATACTCCATTGTATGTATATACAACACTTGCTTTATCTGTTCCTCTATCGTGGTCACTTGGGTTGCTTTCCTCTCTTGGCTATTGTAAATAATGCTGCATTTACCATCGGGGCACATATATCTTTTCTAATTAGTGTTTCCATTTATTGGGGTAAATCTTCAGCAGTGGAATGATTGGATCACATGTAAAGAAGGGATCCCCCACCCTCAATTCTTCGAACTGCAGTGGGGGATTGGGGTGATGGCACTGAAGGATTGGGAGGATATTTATTAGCCCTGGAGCATTAAAAAAAACCTGTTGTTTAAAAGAGCAACTAGAGGGGGCGCCTGGGTGGCTTAGTCGGTTGAGCGTCCGACTTTCGCTTAGGTCATGATCTCGCGGTTCGTGGGTTCGAGCCCCGCGTCGGGCTCTGTGCTGACTGCCAGCTCAGAGCCTGGAGCCTGTTTCAGTCTGTGACTCCCTCTCTCTCTGACCCTCCCCTGCTCACGCTGTCTCTCTCTCTGTCTCCTAGAAATAAACATTTAAAAGAAAAAAAAAAAAAAAGCAACTAGAATATAGACGTTCTAGCTGTAATGCCCTGCTAAGTAGCAAGGGAGCTGTTGGCACTCTTGGTCAGTCAGGCTGGTGAGCACAACGGTTCAGACCACAGATAGGAGCAGGGTCCCGATGCCGTGGCAGGACGCTCTTCAGTGAGACCTGGGCCCACACCAGCCTGGATGCCTGGGCACAGGGGATAAAAAACTTCTTTCATTTATTTAAAAAATAAAATTCATTGTCAAGGTGGCTAACATACAGTGTACACAGTATGCTCTTGGTGTCAGGAGTAGATTCCCATGATTCATCGCTTATATACGACACTCAGTGCTCATCCCAACAAGTGCCCTCCTCAATGCCCATCCCCCATTTCCCCCTCTCCACCCCCCACCATCAACCCTCAGTTTGTTCTCTGTGTTTAAGAGTCTCTTATGGTTTGCCTCTCTCTCTGCTTGAAACTATTTTTTCCCCTTCCCTTCTCCCAAGGTCTTCTGTTAAGTTTCTCAAATTCCCCATATGAGTGAAAACATATGATATCTGTCTTTCTCTGACTGTCATATTTCATTTAGCATACTACCCTCCACTTCCATCCACATTGCTGCAAATGGCATGATTTTATTCTTTCTCATTGCCAAGTAGTATTCCATTGTATATATAAACTACATATTCTTGATCCAATTGTCAGTTGATGGACGTTTAGGCCTTTTCCATGATTAGACTTTGTTTAAAGTACTGCTCTGAACATTGGGGTACATGTGCCCCTATGAATCAGCACTCCAGTATCCTTGGGGTAAATTCCTAGTAGTGCCATTGCTGGGTCATGTGAATTTGTAGCAACTAGGCTACTCCATGCATTAAGTTCAGTACAATAGAGACAAAGAAGGGTAAACTGGATGAAATTAAAATCAATTCAAATTCATTAACAACACTTAGGTTGAGAACTATTTTGATTGGGTCTAAATTTTTTGAGAAACCTCCATACTGTTTTCCAAAGTGGCTGCACCAGTTTGCATTCCCACTGTAAAAAACCTTCTTTTAAAGGAGCAATGAGCATATACGAGAGCCAAACCTAGACTTCTCACAAAACCTGGGGAGCTGTCCAAATCTTTGAGGTTGGAGGGACTGGCAAGTGCCACATAAATATATCTTTAACTTTGAAAATGATTTTAGATTTTCAAAATATATTTTCAAAATATTTGCTGAGATATTATAGACAAGTCCTACATACCTCTTACCCAGTCCCCCATTGTTAACATCTTATTTTATTATATACATTTGTCAAAACTAAAAAACACGAATTGATACATTACTATTATCTAAAACAAGGATTTATTTAGATTATTGCTTTTCGACCAGAGTCACTTTGCCCTTACAGGGTAAGATCCAGGATACAACACTGCATATATTGTCCTGTCGCCTTAGTCTCCTCTGATCTGTAACAGTGTCTCAGTCTCTTCTGGATTTTCACAACCTTAGTAGCTTTGAGGAGTACTGCTCAGGTATTTTGTAGAAGTTTTTTCAATTTATATTCATCTGATCTTTTTGTCATGGTTACACAGAGGTTTAGTTTTTGAGAAAGTAAGAAGTGCCATTCTTATCACATCCTATCAGGGGTCACATGCTACCAACATGGCTTGTCACTGAGGATCTTAACCTTAGTTGCCTAAACAAGATATATTGGCCAGATTTTTCAGTATAATGCTACCTTTCTTCCTCAGCATTCTGTATGTTTTAGAAACAAGTCACTACATTCAAGCCACATTCATGATAGAAGGGACTACCCTCCATCTCTGAGGGGAAGGCTAAACATAGTATATGGGATTTTTTTTATAAGAAAGATTTGTTTGTATACATCAGCATGAACTTACATATATCTGCTTTATACCCTGGGGTACAATTCGTACTACATTATTTATGTTACTGTTCAGATTGCTCTGTCTTTGGCCACTGGGGACACTTCCAGTTTTATTCTTGTTTCCTTGTGAGATGCTTAACCCTTCTGTTTTCTGAACTCCTCCTTACTTTCTGGAACTACAAGGCACTCTAAGCTCCTCTTGTGCTATTCCTGTCCCAACCCAGTCATCAGCTTTCTCCAAAGAGCCCAGCTCACTCTGCATTAGAACTCAAATGAACCCAAGTCCTCCAGGCTTCTTTCTTTTAACTGGAAAATGAAATAACAACTAACTACAGGAGGCTGAGGACCTTTCTAGATGTTTTTGAGGCATCTTTGAGTAGGGATTGTGTGCACATAAGCTTTCTTTGTGTCTCTCAGTTCTTGTTCTGAATCCTTGCCTTTGTCTCACTTGTTTATCACTTCAAGTATCACACCATCTTCTATGCTTCCTCTCCTCCTGTGTCTATACTGCTTTTCCCCAGGGTGACATAAACCCATACTTCTCCTTCATTCTTCCAGAGAACAAAATACACAATAACCCTGTACTCAGACAAAATGGAGGGGATGAACTGCTGCAAAGTAAGGATTCGACATAACTGGCCCTCAGGTTCATGGAACATCACCTACTGTCAAACATCTCTCTCCAGTCATCTCACTCCTAAAACCTTGGCTTTCCGCCATGTTGTTAGGCTCTGTCCATCTTTCTAGATGCTCTGGGAAAAGACAATATGCATTTACTCTATCATGTAGGTCAGGAAAATACTTAGAAACTACTTAGAAACTATGTAAAGCAATGAATAATCATGGACTAGATTGTAAAGTATACATTTATGAGATTTGTAACCTCACCTTCCAACCAAAACCACTCAGAGTCATCCACCAACTTCATGTTACTATGACTTATTGCCAGTTCTAAGTCTTGATATCATTTAACCTACTAGCAGATTTGACACATCCGTTCCCTCTTGATCTATTTCTCATTGCTTGGTTTCCAAGACACCACTCATCTTTGTGGGCTTCTCATCTCTTTGACCTTCCATTGAGAAAGTTCCAGGTCTCAGTCCTTGAAACACTTTGCTTCTCTCTACCTACATTCTCTTACCTATGTTCTCATTCTCACAGCTTAAATACCATCCGCATGTTAAAAATTCAAATTTATATCTCCATTCCAGTGCTAAGCCTTTCTGGTGGTATCCAAGAGGCATCTCAAGCTTTCTGTGCTCCAAGTGAAATTCATGCTCTCTTCTTAACCAAATCTCTTGCTATCACACCTTCCATACCTCACATAGTAGTCATTCTATTCTTTTATTTGCTTAGGCAGCTATGCTACCATTTTTCTCACACTCCACATCCAATACATCATCATATCATGTCTCTCATTATTTCAAACATAGTAAAAACAATCTGGCCAACTTGGAGGAATATAATACTATGTATGATTTGGAGGAAACAAAACAAGCAATTAAACAAATAAAATATAATTTCAGAGATTTATTTAAATCTATGGAGAAGATAAGAGTGGATAATTGACAAAAAGTTATTTTAGATGGTGTGGTCCAGAGAGGGACTCTTAAAGAAGATAAGACTAACCATTCAGATTCAGGTACAAGTGCATGATGGAATGTTGGTTTTCCTCAAAAGACATTCTTTTCTTCTTCCAGAGTATTGGGATTTCAGCTAAGCACATTAAGTTTCAGCTAGAGATTAAATCTTGAAGTTGGCTTTGCCGGTCATTTTTGTGACCTTATGACTGAATCCTTGCCAGTGGAATATACTCAGAAGAAATGCATGCACTTACTATATCACTTTCTTGAAAATAATTTATTTTTCCTTCAACTTATATCTTCCTCCTTTCCTGCAGATAGAGTAGTTGTGATGAGGGTGGACTGAACGTGGCTCCAGATGAGCAAGACACACCATGTCCAGATAGTTCATTTTCAACCTGCTACATTAGCTTCCAAATAAATTACTGCTGCATTTACTTCCAAATACATTGCTATTTGAGAATAACTACTATTGTATTTAAGCCACTAAATTTTGTTATCACAGTTTAACCTAATTTCTGTTTGTGGTAGATTAACTATGGGCACAATTTCTTTGCAGCTATTTTCTTCAAGAGGTGGAGTCTTTCTTCATGCTTGCATTGGGGCCCTTTGACATCATTGATTAGTGTACTATGGTAGAGAAAATGAGTGAGTTAGGAGTCTAAACTTCAAGAAGTCACTCAGCTTCATTTTTACACTGAAAATATTATGTAAGAAAGCCAGTCCAGCCTCCGGAGGATGAAAGAGCATGTGGGGAAGAAGAAGAGAGTAACCAGAATCAACAGAAACGTTTGAGTAAGATCATCTTTGAACATTTCAGCTCAGCTGACCATGCAGAAGACACGTAACCTCATGAATGAGCCCATGTAAAAGCAACAAAGAACTGCCTTGCCAATGGCAGAATTATGAGAAATGATAATAAACTGTTGTTTTAATCCACTAGGCATTATGGTACTTTGCTATACAACAATAGATAACTGATTAACTATTCAGTTTTACAAATCTTTCTAATTAAGCTATGGGCTAAACAGAATCTTCATCTTCTTAGTGGCTTTCCTGAAAGCATTATTCACCTCTTTATTCCTTAGACTGTAGACAATAGGGTTCAACATGGGGACTATTATTGTGTAGAACACAGATGCCATTTGATCATTGTCCATAGAATGACTAGAACTAGGTTGTAAATACATAAACATGACAGTTCCATAGAAGAGGATGACTGCAGTGAAGTGTGAGGCACAGGTGGAGAAGGCTTTCTTCTGTCCCTCAGCTGAGCGCATCCTCAGGATGGCAATGAATATGAACAGATAGGAGGTCAAGATTATTATCAGGGCAAAACAGACATTGAAAGCTGCTAAGATAAATAGCACGATCTCGTTTATGTAGATGTCAGAGCAGGAAAGAGCCAGGATTGGGGGAATATCACAGAAAAAGTGATGGACCACATTGGAACGGCAGAAGGAGAGGCTAAAGGTGAATCCAGTGTGAATGGCAGATTCAGTAAAGCCCCAGACATAGCAGCCTACTGCCATTCGAGCACACAAGCTGGTGGTCACAGTGGTGGTATAATGTAAGGGCTTACATACTGCTGCATGCCGATCATAGGCCATGACAGCAAGCAGAAAACAGTCTACACTGGCAAAAGCCACAAAGAAGAACATCTGAGCAGCACATCCACCATAGGATATGACTTTATCCCCTGTGAGAAACCCAGCCATCACATTGGGAGTAACAGCCGAGGAGTAAACACAGTCCACCAGAGAGAGGTTACTGAGAAAAATATACATGGGAGTGTGGAGACGGGAGTCCAACAGAATCAATGTGATCATGCCAAGATTTCCAATGAGAGTGGTGAGATAAATGAGAGTAAATGTTATGAAGAGGAAGACTTGCAGTTCTGGGTTGTCAGTCAGTCCCAAGAGTCTAAACTCATTCACCTTGGTGCTGTTCTCCATGGATACTATTTTGAAATTGTGGTTCACCTGTGAAAACAAGAAGGCAGGATGGATAAATTACTCATGCATGGAAAATGACTCAGAGCTCCCCCCACGTCCCCCCATCCAAATGACATGAGCACACCATGATACCATTATCAGTACAGACTCCCCAGCAACCACAAGATTGGTATCTTCTGACCTTCATCTTTCAACGTGTAAGGGTACACACATACTCATCAGTTCACGACCTCCACTGAGATATTCCAAATGCCCACTCAGAAAATGGCCATTGCTTATTTTCACGTGGGTTGAAGGGTTTTGCGATTCTCATTTTATTCCCTTGGAAAAACAACATAAATGTTCCTAAGCTTCAATTTCTTCATCTGAAAAAGTTAAGTGAGCATTGTGTTTCCAACTTTTTCTATATTACAAGACTCTTTTAAAATGGTAGTTTGAAAACAATACAAGTATTTCGAGAGGCAGCATACTGTGCTGGTGAAGAACATGGTCTCTGGGATGACCTATCTTGCATTTAAATCCTGTCATTTCCACCTGCCAGTTGGATAACCCCGGGCAAGTCATGGCCTTTCTGTGTGTCAGTTTAAAACAAGAGTGATAATAATAGTACCTCACAAGACTGTTTGGAGAATTTAATGAGTTGATATGTTTGAATTACCCAAAATACCACCTAATAGTTAGTGTGTAATAAATCGTAAGTTTTACCATTATTAAATAAGTGTTACTATTATTAACAATATGTATAGAAGGTTGTTGAAAAATTAACAGAACGAATCTAACACAACTATTGGAACCACACTACTAAAGAAATTTATATGGGTGCGTGACCTCATAACTTAAATTCAAATCCATTTAAACACAAATGCCAACATACGGTAGTTGTTGTTCTCTGCCTGACTTATTTCGCTCAGCATAACACCCTCAAGTTCCATCCACTTGTGGGAATGAGCACTGGGTGTTATATGGAAACCAACTTGACAATAAACTATTAAAAAAAAACAAATCCATTTAAACAAACTTACCATTTTTAAAAATATTGATGACAAAAAATTGGGGGCTGAACATTAGGAACAATTAGAGGTACAAATGTTGAGATGCCATCTTTCATGGCGTGACTTCTGCAAGAGGAGTCTGTTGAAGGTTGTACCAATTATTTCAGCAAACTGTATAATTTCATCATAAAACAAACACCTCAGCACTTAGAATCCAGTCTATCTATCTGGTCAACCCTGATAAAGTCTTCAACAAAGAATCTCTTAAAGCCAGAATTATTTAGCCCTGGCTCTCTTTCCTTCACACCCCTCTGTAGTCCGTGAGCACATCTGGTTATCTTTACCTTCAAAATGTATCCCTAATTCATGTGCTTGTCAGTCTCCCATGTACCTGTTCTAGGCCATGCCATCATTTGGGTCATGCACGGTAAGAACTCAGGCCCACAGTGGGTCACGGGGAAAGGTAGGAAGAGGAAATCTGAGGTGAGATGCAGATATAGGAGCTGAAAGGAAATGGGAGTCAAGGAGTACATACTAAAGGATGCTGAAATTTTGTCTTTTCAATTAGATAGTAAATATGTCCTATAGACCACGTCTTTTCAATGCTAACAACAATAATATCAGCAATAATGGATAGCCAGGCACTACCATTACTTGTTTGCAAAAGTCTAAAACCTCTGATCAAGGGCCTCTGAAAAGCCTGTACAAAGTTGCACACAAGACTTTGTTTTAATAGCACAGGACTAGGTACTGCACATGTGTTTAATTAACCGCCTCAGTAAACAGTTCATTCAGAGATTCACTCATTCATTCTTGTATTCATTTATTAATTTTTTCACTCATCACCTTAACAAACATGTACTGAGTGCTCACCGGTGTCTAAGTGCTCTCCTAAGAGCAGGGATGCTAAATGATGAGAAAAATGCCATCCTCTACAGTTTGACAAAAATCACCATTTTTCTAATCAGTAAAGGTTGTTGTGACATCTAGCGTCTGGATGAGTAGGAAGTGTGAGAATATTAAAACCTGGGATATTAAACTCTGAAAAATCCATGGGAAGGTGTTGCCCTTGTAACTTTATGTATCACTTCTAATACCACAATCTAAACAGATCATAGAACTGAGCTAAACATTTACCTTGTCCTTCAAGGAAGGTAATATAACTTCACTAATGATCTTCGAACTGCTAGTGCCACTCAAAAAGAAAAAAAGTGTCTTGTTGATCTCCTTTCTTAATGTCTGGTCACAAAGACTGACGTCCTCTAGAGGCAGGGAGATATATAAAGAAAAGATAATTGCAAGGTGGGGATTACAAAATATTCTCCAATCTGTCACACAGGGAGGCTGCCATGAAGAAAAATAGGAGAAAGTCTCTGAACGGACTCTGCCAAGTACTGAGCAACTCCAAGAAAGAATCATTATACCCACCATTATAAAATGGAAGACATTTTAGCTTTGGGTTTATCCCTGCTCATTGTTATAGGCTCAGAGCAATATGCCCAAGAAGCAAGGCCACTAAGAAAATGGACAAGCTTTGACATTAAGATTCATAAACAGAGCACCAAAGAGCTTTTGGCACACAGACGGGTCCCTCTAAAATGATGTTGGGATGCCTGGGTGGCTCAGTGGGTTGAGCATCCAACTCTTTATTTTGGTTCAGGTCATGATCTCACCATTGAGGGATCAAGCCGTGCATTGGGCTCAGGAGGGAGCGTGGAGCCAGCTTGGGACTCTCTCTTCCTCTCTCTCTCTGGCTTTTCCCTGCTCTCTCTCTCTCAAAATAAATAAAGAAGCTTTTAAAAAATAAATAAAGTAAAATGATGCCAATAGAGTCATGTTGAGATGTTAGAAGTCAATGACGGGGAACCAGAAGGATTTATACATACATGAAATTCTCAGTGGAATAGGTACCCAAGAGGGCAACCTCAGCCTCTGACTCAATTCACATAGAGAAGAAACAATTAAAGCCCCAGCCTACTTTGTTAAGGCATAATAGTGATGTATTAACATTACCTGGGATTATTTCTTCTTGATAGTGCAGACATCTTCAGAAGAGATTCAGAAGTAACTTTCCTGACAGCTGTCAGACAGAATCATGAGAAAGGTCATGGAAACCAGGCTGGGGCCTTACAGGACATGTATTGTCCCAGAGCCACACAACTTCCTAAAATTCATGTGAGGAAGGTTACTGGTTATATAACCCTTGACACCTCAGTTCTTTCATTTATAAAATGGAGACAATGGGGACGCCTGGGTGGCTCAGTTGGTTGAGCGTCCAAATTTGGCTCAGGTCATGATCTCACAGTTGGTGAGTTCAAGCCCTGCATCACTGCTGTCAGCACAGATCTTCTGTGCTGTTTCAGATCTTCTGTCCCCCTCTCGCTCCACCCTTCCCCCACTCATGCTCTCTCTCAAAAATTAATAAACATTTAAAAAATTAAAAGAAAAAAATAATGGAGAGGATAATAGTGCCTACTTCATATGGTTGTTATGAGAAGCATATAAATTAATATTTATATGTTTTTAAAATAAAGCCTGGTAAATAGTAAACTCACACCAAACACCATAAAAATAATTGCAGTCTTACTTTTTTGTGAGGGAACCTCCATTCATTTCTGAAAGTGTCCATTGTCTTAAAAGAAATTATTTATCCCTTAGAGGCCTTAGGAGTCACTGTGAGTTTATTTCAAAGACCCTACTACAGTGGGATTGAGATGTTTCTTAATAATTAGCAAACTGAGTAGTAAAACATAGAAGAATTCAAATAGGAGCAGCTTAAACTGACAAAGCAGGGAAATAAAAATTAATCTGTAGCATATTTAGTTTGCCCACTGACTTTAGATAAAGCTGAACAACCTGGGGACTCAACGAAAAAATACCAGATCTATTTCTACATAGAAACTATAACATGGCCACTGGAGGCTGAGATATGACATTTTCCTGGATGCCCTTTACCCAAAATCTTCCTATTTTTTGGTAATTGCCCACAATGTGAAACTTGGTGGGAAACTGTACAGCACTATGCTCACGAGTCTTTCTAGAGAAGACTCCAAATGGTGGCATGCGTGCAAATCCTGGTTCTGCCCAAACTGTCCTAGAACTTGAGCAAATTAATTAATGCCCTTAAGCTTCAGTGTCCTCATAAGTAATATGAGAATAACAATAGCACATATTTATAAGGTTGCCATGAGGTTTAAATTTATCAAGATGAGCCAAGTACTAAGAGTACTGTCAATGTATGAGGAAGCTATATATTTGAGAGCTGTTATTGTTATTTCACTTACCATGCTCACAGGTCAGCCAGCAGCAAAAGAATTTATTTCAGCCAAAGGGATGCAATAAAAAACATACAGAAAGAAGTTAGGATAGTTAGAATTAATTTACAGTAGGTGTTGCGGCATGTGACATTAGTAAGGGTCCAACAGTTGTGATAATGGCAGCCATCGATAGTAGGGTCCAGGGTAGAAATGGTGGATGCACCAAAGGAACTATTTTCACAAAACTGTTCCAAGGGTTTTCTCTTGCCTGTGGTTTGTAACTTCTGGATTTCTATGTTTAACACTGATTTTCTTAGTTTAAATGATCCAATATTCCCCCTTGGTTTTGTGAGCACACCTTTATTCTTCTAATAAATCTCTTTAGTACTTAAGTGAACCAGAGTTGATATCTGTTGTGTACAACCAAGGTCACCTCTAACCCCCACATATCACCTATATCTATGTTTTAGGTAGGGGTGGTGACAGTAGAGGGAGACTAACCAGGAAAAGTAGGTATCCACTTTTACTCAAGGTCCTGAATTGTCTTGTCTTACCTTTTAACTCCCAAATGGACCATGACTAGACCCCTTGACACCACATGCCAAACATCAAGAATCTTGATTTACAGATTTTATATGTTAACTATGGGAAAAGCTGACATGCTTCTTTGTCTCTCCTTACTCATATTATCTTGGCCTACTTACTCACCAGTGATGTATCAACTTCATTCTAGCAAAGGATTATTCCAACTCATTTGGCTGGGAGTGAAAATAAAAATAAATGCCATGAAGGAGGAGCATATTTGGATCCGTTCTCAGGTTTCCTAATTCTGCAAAATATAAATACAACTTATAATAGTTTATCTTACTAGAAAATGACCAAAAAAAAGTAAGCGGAAGTGGGGAGAGCACCCTAATCCTAACACCAGATAAATACATTATCATTAAGGAAAGCTACAAACATCTCTCACGAACATAGATATAAAATTCCTCACCCAAAGATTACCAAACTGAATCCAGCAGAGTGTATAAAAAATATTATACACAATGACTGAGTGGTAATTATTTCAGGTATGCAAGGCTGAGCCAACATTTGAAAATCATTCGATGTAATCAACCGTATCCATATGCCAATGAATAAAATTAAACATGATCATACCAATTGCTGCAGAAAAAGTGGTTGACAAAATCCAATATCCATTCATGATAAAAATTGTCAGAGAGCTAGGAATAAACGAAAACAAATCGCACATAGTAAGTGGGGAAGACTGGAAAGAACCAAATTCGAGTCAGACATATTTAGCTTCCTACAGGTATAAATGGATATAGATATGGAAATAAGCCTAAATTTGTATGTATGTCTATATCCTGGTTTTGTCTTCTAAGATCACCTAGAAGTGACATCCCAGTAGCAATGAGCTTAATCGGCTCCTAGATCTTATTTTCTAAATGTTATTCTCTAATAAATGGAAGCAGAGCTCTTTGGAGAAATAACTGATTCTAGGGGTAGGACAGGGTCAATGCAAGAGGAGTCTGAGTATTGTGTAATGCTCCAACACAAGGAAGTATTCAAAACTAAAAAGATGAGGACATGTCTAAAGGAAATGAGACAAACTGAAAGAGCTCCCAATGACCAAACATGGAACAAATTGAGCAAATAAATAACGTAATTTTGGATTATAACCCAAAGTATACAATAAGGATGTGATCTCATATTGACATACACAAATGATTGAAATAAACGATAGAGGAGAGACAGATATTTTCCCTTCAAAGAATTTGAAAGAATTTATTTATATATTTCCCTCTACTCCTGGAGGTGAACCTGAGTCCCCCACGTACTGGAATCTAAAGTAGTCTTAGTGACTTGCTTACAAAAAATAGAATATAAAAAAAGGAGAAATTTGCTTCACACTGGACAACCTGACAAAACTCTCTTGACCAGGTGATTGAAGGTAATAGCACAGTGCCAAGTCATGTTGTGAACCCCTGATATAACAAGAGAAAAGGGAAATTCCTGTTTCTGACATAAAACCCAAATCTGTTACTTAACCATGACCCCAAAAAACCCAAAACCAAACAACTACAAACTGAAAGCCACTCTACAAAATATCTGACTCGTACCCCTCAAAACTATCCAAGTCATGAGAGATGAGGGAAGACTCAGACTCTGTCACAGGCCAGAGAAAACTAAGAAGCCATGACAACTCAATTCAATGTTGATCCTGAATTGTAGCCTGCAAGGGAAAAAAGAGGTTACTGGAAAAAACTATATAATCCATGTAAAATCTGAAGTTTAGATAACAGTGATGCCCAGGTTGGCTTCTTAGTGTTGATAAAGGTATCAGGTTAGAGTAAGACATTAATAGGTGAAACCAGGTGAAACTAGGGTAGGGATAAATATTCTAGAATTTTAAAAAATATTCAAAACAATAATAATAAAATGGGCCCAGCAGGAGAAACATCACTCTTTTCATAGCCCTCAGAGCCAGAAGGGAATGCATATTAGTATCCCACTAACATCTGCATGATTACCTTAAAGCATTCAAGCACAGTTTTATAAATGTCACTCCTGATTACACAGAGATAGAAAGAGAAGACACAGATGCAAATACTCTTCGGTAGCTTTGTTACAGCTAACTGGAGAACCAAAATCAAATAACTGTATTTCACACTGGGATACAAATGCAGGTTATGTTTACATTCAAAATAGATGTTTACAATCGTTGGAGTTAGTTGTGCATTCAGCATATATCAAGTAATTTTCCAAGTCGAATCAGATGTTAAACTTTTAATAGTTTTCTTATTTTAGGTCGTTTTACAGTTTACTAAACAGAATTTGTTTTATTGTGTTACCTGTCACTTAATAACACAATTCTTAAGGGAAAAACATGAAGTAGTTTCAGATGAGCCCCTGGATGGTGTGAGCTCCGAAAGATCCTTGCATCTAAAATTGGGAGTCCAAGCACCAAGTGAGATTATGGATAAAAATACTCCATGAAAAAGAAAAGCAGACGTGTCTCCTGAAATGTTCTAAATTATATTTAGAATCATTATTTATTTGTGATGTGATGTAATTATCTGTGGCTCAACGATCCAACCTATTGACATAATGTACTCACAACAGAATTAGTTCATTGATTTCACAAAAGAATCTTGAGCCAGGCACTCTAATAGGTACCAGGGATAGAGTTGTGAGCACAGTAGATGAAACCAGAGCTTTAGGAGAGTTTACATTTTAGTTAGCAGGTATAGATGAACAGGTGAACAGATAAAAATAAGTGAGTGTGGGGCGCCTGGGTGGCTTAGTCGGTTAAGCGTCCGACTTTCGCTTAGGTCATGATCTCGCGGTTCGTGGGTTCGGGCCCCGCGTCGGGCTCTGTGCTGACTGCCAGCTCAGAGCCTGGAGCCTGTTTCACAGTCTGTCACTCCCTCTCTCTCTGACCCTCCCCTGCTCACGCTGTCTCTCTCTCTCCTAAAAATAAATAAAAAATTAAAAAAAAAAATAAGTGAGTGTTGGGTGGCTCAGTCGGTTAAGCGTCCAACTTCGGTGCAGGTCATAATCTCACCGCTCATGGGTTCGAGCCTCACGTCAGGCTCTGTGCTGACAGCTCAGAGCTTAGAGCCTGCTTCAGATTCGGTGTCTTCCTCTCTCTCTCTGTCCCTCCCTCACTCGCACTCTCTCTCTCAAAAATGAATAAATGTTAAAAATTTTTAAAAATAAATGTTAATAAGAACTATGAGGAATAGAGCAGGCTGAGGTGAGGTCCAGGAGGAGCCAAGTGACCATTTTATAAAGGAACTCATACCCACAGGATAGGTAACATTTAGGGAGAGGCCTAAAGGACACAAGGGAACATTCCTAGCAAAACAAACAGCTAGTACAAAGGTGCTGAGGTAAGAGCACGCTTTGAGTTGTTAAGGAATAACAAGGAAATCAGTACAAATGATGTGAAGTCCATGAGTGGGAGAGTGAAAACAGATAGTTCAGATCAACTCAAGTATAAACGAATGAGGAACCATAACCATTTCAAAGCATTTCCAGAGAGAAGTGTGATTTGTTATTCTTAGTGCATTGTCTTTACTCCATGTGAGGAGTTGGAGGTCATATACGTATAAGTGGAAAAAGACCTGTATTATCTCTTCAGTGTTCCTCTCCTCTGACCAACTTATCTTTTGGAAAATTATCATATGAACATGCTGTTTCTACATAATGACTCAGTCAAGGTGCAAATATCAATTCATTTAAGTGCTATACTTATGTATGTATTTTTTTCCATAAAATATAATGACTTAAAAAATACATACCTTTATTTAAAAAACACTAGAGTACTTTTTTCTGCATTTGGGACTCTTAGAACAAATCTTCAAACAAATAAATAATTGATTTGACAAATTTATATTCTAATACCTTCTTTGACAAATTTCCTACTCCCACATGCATGTGTACAAATGGAACTCCTGCATTACTTTTATTCACAGACTTGGGTAACCCCCATTTTCATGGAGGTTTATTTTGCATGTGGTAAAGAAAATGCATATGGAACAAGTGAATGAATCAAATGTGATTAACCATAAGATACTGAGGAATAAACCTAACCAAAGAGGTAAAAGATCCATGCACTGAAAACTACAGAAAGCTTATGAAGGAAATTAAAGAGGACACAAAGAAATGGAAAACATTCCATGCTCATGGATTGGGAGAACAAATATTGTTAAAATGTTTATATTATCAAAAAAATCTATGAATTTAATGTAACCCCCATCAAAATAACACCAACATTTTTCACAGAACTAGAACAAACAATTCTAAAATGTGTATGGAACCACAAAAGACCCCAAATAGCCAAAGCAATCCTGAAAAAGAAATGCAAACCTGAAGGCATCACAATTCCAGACTTTAAGTTACATTACAAAACTGTAGTCATCAAGACAGTATGGTACTGGCACAAAAACAGACACATTGATCAATGGAACAGATAGAAAATCCAGAAATGGACCCACAATTATATGGTCAACTCATCTTTGACAAGGAAGGAAAGAATATTTGATGGAAAAAAGACAGTCTCTTCAATGAATGGTGCTGGGAAAACTGGACAGTGACATGCAGAAGAATGAAACTGAACCACTTTCTTACACAGTACACAAAAATAAATTCAATATGGATTAAAGACCTAAATGTGAGACATGAATCCATCAAAATCCTAGAGGAGAACACAGGCAGCAACGTCTTTGACATTGGCTGTAGCATCTCCTTATTAGACACATCACTGGAGGCAAAGGCACAAAAGCAAATATAAACTATTGGGGCTTTGTCAAGATTAAAAGCTTCTGCACAGCGAAGAAAACAATCAACAAAACTAAAAGGCAGCCTACAGAATGGAAGAGGATATTTGCAGATGACATATCTGATTAATACTGATTTTTAAATACAGTCCTCCAAATGTCTACATTCACTGTGAGTTCTTACGGTTAAGCTATTACACTTATGTTTATAATGTTTACTCTTAAATCAAAAATATACTTTTGAAGAGATGAGAACATCACTGTAGAAAATAAAGTACAGTGTGACCCATGATAGGGAAGTCATTGCACCAGGAGGATCTAAGAAGGTTAAACTGGTGGGAGTGGGGGCTGCCTGGATGGGTCAGTCAGTTGAGCGTCAGACTTTGACTCAGGCCATGATCTTACAGTTCGTAGGTTCAAGCCCTGCATTGGGCTGTCTACTGTCAGCATAAAGCCTGCTTCAGATCCTCTGTCCCCATCTCTCTATACCCCTTTCCTGCTCATGCTCTTTCTCTCTCTCTTTCAAAAATTAATAAACATTTATTTTTTAAAAAAAGTTGTTAAACTGGGTTATTGTGGATCCTACATCATTAAAACACTAACATTGGAGATAATTTTGTCTGTCTGTGTCTATGGGATGCCAGGAGGTTGACTGTAAGTATGTGAAGATGCATGTCCTGTAGAAAACGACACTGCAAGGGCACCTGGGTGGCTCAGCTGGTTAAGTGTGAGACTTCAGCTCAGGTCATGATTTCACAGTTCGTGAGTTCAAGCCCCGCACCAGGCTCTCTGCTGTCAGCAGGGAGCTTGTTTCAGATCCCTCTCTCTGTCCCTCCTCTCATGCATGCTCTCTCTCTTCAGTCTCTCTTTCTGTCTGTCTCTCTCTCCAAAAAAATAAGTAAACAATTAGTATCCAAAATCTATAAAGAATTTATCAAAGTCAACACCCAAAAATCAAGAAATCCAGTGAAGAAATGGGAAAAAGACATGAACAGACACTTTTGAAAGGAACATTGAGATAGCTAACAGACACATCAAAGATGCTCAACATCACTCCTCATCAGGGAAACACAAATCAAAACCGCAGTGAGCTACTACCTCACACCTGTTAGAATGGCTAAAATTAATAACTCAGGAAGCAATAGATGCTGGTGAGGATGCAGAGAAAGGGGACACTTGCACTGTTGGTGGGAATGCAACCTGTGTAGCTGCTCTGGAAAACAGTATAGAGGTTCCTCAAAAATTAAAAATAGAGCTACCTTATGACCCAGCAATTGCACTACTAGGTATTTATCCAAAGGATACAAATGTGCTGTCTTGAAACAGTATGTGCACTCCAATGTCTAGAGCAGTGCTACTGACAATAGCCAAAGTGTGGAAAGAGCCCAGATGTTCATCAAGTGATGAATGGATAAAGAAGATGTGATATATCTTTATATATATATAATGAAATATTACTCAGCGACCCAAAAGAATGAAATCTTGCCATTTGCAACAATCTGGATGGAACTAGAGTGTATTATGCTCAGCGAAATAAGTCACTCAGAGAAAGACAAATATCATATGATTTCACTCATATGTGGGACTTAAGAAGCAAAACAGAAGAACATATGGGAAGAGAAGGAAAAATAAGATAAAAACAGAGAGGGACCATAATTGACTCTCAAATACTCAAATATTTTTATATACTAAATATATACTTAATACATGTGTGGGTAGATAAAGAAAGATGACAATACAGAAAAGGAAGAGGAAGAAGGAGCAGAAAGAGGAAGAGAAGGAAAAGAACATATTTATTGAATAGCTATTGAATCGCTATTTGTTGAGATGAGCACTAGATGTTATTTGTAAGTGATGAATCACTAAATTCTACTCCTGAAACCATTATTGCACTCTGTTTCTAACTTGGATTTAAAGAAAATAATAAATAAATAAATAATATTAAAAATAAAGTAAAAAATAAATAAATAAAAAGAAGATGACACAGCAGAGATGAGGGAAGCACAGGTGGAAAAGGTGTGCTGGCGCCCCCTACAGGAGAACATACCCCAAATGATGATCACTGTGAGCAGGCAGAAAAGCAAGGTAACCAGAACAGAAAAGACGTTGAAGTCCTGCCTGCCGAGAAGCAAGAACCAGCTCACAGGTCGGTTTATGAGAGCCACGGGGAGCCATAACCTGCTGCTTGCTTTCTCAGAAGAAGTGATGAACCATATTGGACTCACAAGAAAAGACATTTGGGGTGAATTCTGACACTGAGGAAACCCACAGACCTCTGCACAGTCTATGGCCAGATGGCCAAACATGTGGGCTGTCCTGGCGGGGGTACAATGCAGAGGTTTACATACTGCTGCCCAGCTGCCACAGGACATCAGTGGCCTGTCAGTTCCTCACCACCATACTTTATTTCAGTGATAATGGAAAAATGTCTTTTATTTCACCAATATCGGACCGGTTCTAAGAATACAGACCTAAATTTGATAGCACCTTTGCCCTCAAAGAGTTCACAGTTAAATCATACAGCTACACATATAAATGTGCACATAGATATAAAATCTATAACATATTAAATATACATAACAAGTATTAACATTTATAAAAAATATATAACTGGATCTATTCCAATTTATTAATAGTTATAGATATAGCTGATAAATATTTTTATATATTAAAAACATACTTAATACGTGTTTGGGTAGATAAATAAGGATGACAATACAGAAAAGAAAAAGGAAAGAGGAGCAGGAAGAGGAAGAGAAGGAAAAGAACATATTTATTGAACAGCTATTCTCTGTCATGTGCTGTGCTAATTGCTCTCACATGCAGCAAAATAGGCATTATTACCTTCAGGAGAAGCTCAAAGGATTTTAGTAAGTTTTCTTAGATCAGAATATTTGATTGGAACGGGCTTTTTTCTTTTTCTCCAAAACTTAGGCTAATGTTAATTGTCCTAGCCGTGTTAGTTATATTTAGAAGCTGGGTGGGGACTAATGTTAAATATTTGTAGAATTAAACTGTATTGTAGACATTTGACAGTATTTCTTGTCATATGTCCTCCTTCTTCTTACCAAACAGCCTGTAGATTGTCTTATGGGAATCTTTTTATATTAGCTGGTATAAATAATACTAGCTGCTATAAAAGAAAAGTGCAAAAACCACAATGGCTTAAACATAGAAATTTGTCTTGCTCATATTCTGTTTAGTTAGTTGTTCTATGGGATCTCATACAGTGAGTCAGCAATCCAAGTTCTTTCCATTTAGTGGCTCCACACGCCTGTGGCCTGGATACCCTATCCAGCAGGTGATAATGGAAGAGAGAACAAGCAGAGGGTCACCTGGGAAGTTTCTTGGGCCAGACTTGGCATTGGCACATGGGACTTACACTCACTTTCATTTACAAGAATCCAATGACATGACCTCAACTAATTGCATACAAGTTGAGAAGTTCGTATAGTTGTGTGCTCAAGAATTAAAAGAAAATAGTTTGGCACAGAAAGAACAAGTGTCACCCACTGTAATGTTTACAATCATCCAATATCCATTTTACTCCCTCTGCCCCCACAGATCATATTATCTACTTTCACTAGGGAGACAACCTAAATCTCAACTAATCACTATCAAGGTTCAATGTCCAAGATATCAAAGGGGGTTAACGGTTCCCTCCATTCAGTCCAAATGTGGCTCCTTGTGGTCCAGGAACTTACGAACTAAGCAGACAAACAGCTTATCTCACATCATACTCAATATATGATATACAAACAGGACGAAGGGAAGTAGAAAAAAATCCCTTTTAGGAAAGTAAAGAATGGAAATACAGTGGTCACTTTTGAAATCTTGCTGGGTTAGCATTATGAAGGCTCCCTCAACCTAGACAATGGAGATATTTCTTTTGAGATCCTATTTTTCTTTCTGGGAGAACTCCACTTTCCATTGTTTTCCTGGTTCCTAGTCCTGTTAGGCTTGTAGGGGTTTTTTTATTATCCACTATTTCGTAAGATCATTTCTGAAGTGTATCAAAGACAAAATGAAATCTGAGACAAAATTAATAGAGGCTGGTTTTGTTTTGTTTTGTTTTGTTTTGTTTCAAAAAGGGAAGCCATCTGCTATTCCTTGTGTTTTAGCAGGGGTTTAAAGATGCTATAAAGGAGAGTAAATTTTATGGATTAAAAAGAAGAAATACTGAGATGGTGTAATATTGACAAGCATTTTATTAAGATGGGATTTTTAGAAGAGACTTTCTAACTGGTTTTCAGGTACTTTTGATGGGTCTTGGTTAGTTGTACGGTTCTGCTGAAAAGTTCTGAGACATTTCAAAAGAGAAAAGGCTGTTCAATGCTAGGAACATGGTGTATTAGTGTCTGGTCATGTCTGGGAACAAGTAGGGGTATATATTGAGTGCTGTTTTGTGTCATGTTTTTATGTGAAGCTATGGACACGTCAGGCAGTTTTAAGTACGTGTTGGGGATTATGAGATCTTTAAGGTATATTCAGTTTTTATAACTTACTTCCACATCCACAATTTCCAATTTCTAGAATTGTTTTAATGCTCATCCAAAGAATGGTAAAAGCAAGGCTCATAGCTTTTCTTGCCAATGCAATTCCCTCAATAACCTGATGAAGTGTTTTCAATTTCTACTATTAGATCCAATATTGGTCACCATGTCCAATTTCTTTTTCTTAGACATAACTACTTAGCCTTTTTTATTTGTCTCCTTCTCCCCATGGCTTTCTCTTCCAACTTAATAGCAGCTGTATCAGTTATATGCTGCTTGTAGAACACCACTCAAAACAACGATGTAAAACAATAACCATTAAAATTTTTTTAATATTTATTTATTTTTGAGAGAGAGTGTGAGCAAGAGAGGGGCAGAGAGAGAGGGAGACACAGAGTCCAAAGCAGGCTCCAGATTCTGAGCTGTCAGCATAGACCCCAATGTGGGAGTCAAGCTCATGGACCACGAGATCACGACCTGCGTTGAAGTCAGATGCTTAACTGACTAAGCCACTCAGGTGCCCCAAACAATAACCCTTTTCATTTCCCTATGCGGTGTCATGGATAGGATACTAGAATAGGACATCAGAGATAAAACAAGTGAAATCCAAATAAGGTATGGGATTCAGTTACTAGCAATGTGTGAATGTAGGATTCTTTGTACTGACAGTGTACCAAGGGACTGTAAGGTGATAACACTGGGGTAAACTGGGTGGTGGGTGTATGGGAATTCTTACCCTGTTGTTGCACTTTTTCTGTAGGCCAAAAAGTATTCCAAAAGATTTTATTAAAAATAATTTTTAATTTTTCAAATTTGTTATTAAAATTTTTTATATTAAAGTTAGTTAACATACAGTGTAATGTTAGTTTTAGGTGTACAATGTAGTGATTCCACACTTCCATACAACACCCAATGCTCATCACAAGTGCCCTCCTTAATCCCTATCACCTATTTAACACATCCTCTCACCCACCTCCCATCTGGTAGCCATCACTTTGTTCTCTATAGTTAGGAGTCAGTTTCTTGGTTTGCTCTCTCTCTCTCTTTTTTCCCCTTTTGTTCATTTTTATCTTAAATATATGAGGGAAATCATATAGTGTTTGTATTTGTCTTTCTCTTACTGCCTTATTTTGCTTAGCATTGTACTCTCTAGCTCTATCCATGTTATTATAAATGGCAAGATCTCATCCTTTTTGATGGCTAAGTAGTATTCCATCGTGTGAAGGTGTATGTGTGCGTGTGTGTGTGTGTGCGTGTGTGTGTGTGTGTAGATATATTACATATATAGATATATACTACATCTTCCTTATCCTTTCATCAGTTGATCAACACTTAGGCTGTTTCCACAATTTGGCTATTATAGATTATGCTGCTATAAATATCGGGATATATGTATCAAAAATAAGCAAAAGATTTTAACAGACTTTTCACAAAAGAGGATAATTGGAATGGCAAATAAGCACATAAAAATATGCTCAACATCATTAGTCATTAGAGAAATCGCAAACTAAAACAATAAGGAGATACACTACAAACTTATTACAATAACTACTGTCAAGAAAAGCCCACCTATAAATATAGAGTACTGTCAAGGATGTGAAGCAGTTGGTACTCTCATACATTGCTTGTGGGAAAGCAAAGTATTATGCCTTTGTTGAAAACAGGTTGGCAATATCATATGACCCAGAATCTCACTCCTAATAATCTACCCAAGTGAAATAAAAGCACATGTTCACATAAAATCCTGTATGTGAATGTTTATAAGATCTTTATTTGTATTAGCTAAAACTGGAAACAGCCCAAGTTTCCCTCAAGTGAAGAATGAATAAACAATCTGAATACATAGAATACATCTTAGTAATAATAAGGGACCAATTACAGGAAGGTACACAACTCCATAAATTTCAAACGCATTATGCTAGGGGAGAGAAGCATGACTCAAGAGATAACCTACCATATGATTATTTTTTATGACATTCTTATAAGCAAAAACTATAGGGACTGAAAACAAATTAGTGGTTTCTAGGAGGTGGAAGGAGGGGTCAATTACAAAAGATTGCAGGAAATTTGGGGGGGGGGGGTTAGTAAACTGTTCTATGTCCTGGTGTGATGGTGGTAATAGGGCCAATTACATTGGTACAAACTCTTAGAACAATACATTGAAAAGTGTGGATGTTACTGTATGTAAATTATATCTTATTTAGAAAAGGGGGGGTGAGAAAGACAAATAATCCAAATGCGTCCCTGTGCTTACTTAACAGACACTTCAGTTCCCCACTGACAGTTTAATTACTTCTTTCCTAAATAAGTGAATGAAGGGAACTGTGGATAGTCCCATAGGGCACATGCTCCCCTGAGAACTCTGCATCCCTATAACTTTCTCCTGATTCCTATTCATTAGCCTTGGGAATCCCCAAATCACTCCATTTAACATCATTTTAGAGGAACTGTCTGTGTACAGAACCCTTCTCTTTCTTTGTTTATTCATCTGAATGTTAGTTGTCCCTGGTATACATGCTGTCTTCCTCCAAAAAGAATTTTCTTCAAGGCTACCCTCCCCCAAAAAAACCACTCTGAAATAAGAACTTTACTGATTCAAGTTAAAATGAGTCCCGTTACCATGCTGGTTTATAGACCTTCCCTAATTTGCTATTCACAGACAGAATTCTGTAAGGTGGGAGGGAGATGCAATTTTATTAT
Source organism: Proteles cristata cristata (assembly GCA_017311185.1). NCBI lineage: Eukaryota > Metazoa > Chordata > Mammalia > Carnivora > Hyaenidae > Proteles > Proteles cristata. The sequence goes on along the minus strand of JAESUZ010000174.1, from coordinate 4,522,190 downwards.
TTCCACTTCACAAATCAGGAAACTGATTTTGACAGGGGCAAATGACTCTTCCAAGGATCATAAAGAATACATAGGAGATGTAGGACCTGAATCATCTTCCTAGCTCCACACCAGTGATTTTTTCCCCTCTATTCCTTCATGTGTCAGAGACCTTGAAACCCTTTCACCAGTACCAGAAAGAGCCTCTTCAATAGGATATATGCATTCTACCCTGGTTGAAGTTCTGGTATCAGAGACACAATTCGTGGTTGCCTTTACTTTCTTGTCAAGGAGCAAGGTACGATTCTACATATTCTATACATTTTTAGTGCAAAGTGTAATTCACGAAAAAACAGTAGGGAATCTGTGTCTACTGTGAATTGTTTTGGCAAAGTAATGGATGTGGTGAATATTTTTCAGAAACAATGAGGTAGAGCTGGTCTTAAACATCCAAATGTACATCATTATTCAACAAATAAGGAGTTTGGTGATACTTAGCAAACATAGTGCTTTCTTAAAAAGGATGAGCAACAGCAATAACAGAGGATAGATTATGCTCTGATTGATTATGTAGTAATTTCATTCTGTTTCCTAACTGTAGGTCTGCTATGGAAGGGAAGGGAAGTATAATGGAGTGAAATGAAACTTCTTTAGACTCCAAGGGAATCATCATGAATTATAAATCGCCTTACTTTATTTCAACCTTCTTTTCCTCTTATCTTTCTCATATTAGTACCGGCTCACATAAACACCAGAAAGTCTGGTGGCTAAAGGCACAGGTTTACAATCTGTCTGATCTGGATATGAATCTTGAGTTTATTTCTTGCTATATGTAGACTTCTGTAAAGTCACATAACCTCTCCAACCTTCAATCCCTTAACCACAAAGTGTGGATAATAATACTCTATATATTATAACATTATAGGATAAACTTGTAGGATGCTATAACTTTTAAATTTATTCTTGACAATTTATGAGGTATCCTTAAAAAGTTGTAGCATGAAGATTATACTACCTACTGTATAAAGTCATGAGGATGAAGAAAGAATGCGCACACACACACACACACACACACACCCCGAATGCTCTTATTAGAGATTATAGTACATGGTATATGCTAAAAAAATATGTTTGTCAAAGGTAAACAAACACAAATGTCTTTAGAAACTGGGTGTGAGAGGGGAAGTGGTGAAACCCTTCAGATGGTGGAGAAGAGTAGTTGCCAATGAGTGAAAGCTGTGGCATAAGCTGCATTCAATTCAAATAAGAAAAGTTACAGAATGGAGCTCACTTCAAAGGCAGATCTGGAAGCTAGAGTCTAACCCATGGACATGAAATTTCAATCCTGGGTTTTTGTCATTCAGTTTAGGGGGTCAGAGTAATGAGAGTAAGAATGAATTCAAAACAGAAGAAAACTGTTCCAACGGAAGGTAAAATATGAATCTCAAGGAAGAAACTGAGCAAATGATGCAGCCAATGATAAAGTCAGAGGAAAGGCAGATTGAGACACATGGAGGGGATCCATGTGTGGGCGTAGTGTGTGAGGAAAGACAAATCAGAGAGTGAGGCTATCAGACTTCAAAACTAATCTGTAACCTAGAGACTGGATATTGCTTCCCACCTTTATCAAAGCAAGATAGAGACCAGCATTTCACCCTACGAATAACATTAGAGCTAACTGTACTTACTGTTTTTCATGCATTGTTTTATGAACTCTCATAATTGCCCCTTCACATTACATCTTCATTTTTAGAAATGAAAAGACAAAATGAAGCTCAAAGAACTTAGGAAAGTGTCTCCTAGATTGTAAATATTAGGGTACAATCTGAACACATATGCACCTCTTCCCAGAGCTTGAGCTCTTCCACTCAGTGCATTTCCTTCTCTGCAGAGAAGCTTTGCTGGTTGTACATGTCTGCAGCTGCAGTCTCTACACTGCATCTTTCCCTGTATGCCCCTGCTACCCCATTGTAAGTCCTACATCTATGAATAGTATCTTAGTCATTTAAGTACTCCTAACACCCCATTAAGATGGGTCCAATGGATTCCGTGACTGACTGTGAATAGGATTAGCTCAATTCAATTCAAGTTTCAGTTACTATCATGGGATTTCAGAATTAGTCTGCCCGGGTACGAAGCTTGACTCTGCCAGTTAACATTTGGGTAAACTTGGCGAATTACACAACCTTGTTGAGCCTAAGTTACCTCATAAAAGAAATGAGCATAATGGTTAACTGTTTTGGCTGGTGTGTGCTTCAGGTCTGAAGAACAAAAGATTGCCATGATTGAAACAATCCACAGAGAATTTACACATTTCGACCTCACTCTCTTCTCTTTTCCATTTAACACTCTGTTCTTTTACTTCTCATCACTACAGGGCATCCTGTGATTCCCCACTGATATCCATGCGGAACAACACAGAAGTGAATTGAGTTCATTTTTCTAGGATGCACAGATGCCCCAGAACTGCAGGCCATGCTCTTTATGACGTTCTCCCTCACCTACCTCTTCACTCTAGTTGGAAATCTGGGGGAGATTGTGCTGATTCTGTTGGGCTCCAGTCTCCACACTCTCATGTACTTTTTCCTCAGTGACCTGTCTCTCAAGGATTTTTGTTACACACCCAAGGTCATGGCAGGAGTTCTTATAGGAAACAAGGTCATCTCCTACAATGCATGTGCTGCGCAGATGTTTTTTTTTTTTTTGTTTGTTTTGTTTTTTTTTTGTTTTTTTTTTTTGCAGCCTTTGCCACTGTGGGAAGTTACCTCTTGGCTTCAATGGCCTATGACCTCTATGATGACAGGTGTGTTTGCTCATCTGAGCATAGGCTGATATGTCTGTGATGTTCTAAATGTCTCTGTAAATGTTGGAGATACCTTCAGTCTGTCTTTCTGTATGCCCAATGTGGTTCATCACTTTTTCAGTGATGAAAAAGTGCAATATTTCAGCAGTCATGGCTCTGTCTTGCTCTCATAAGTACCTCAATGAGTTGGTTCCTGTCTATATAACTGATTTCCTTTTTTTTTCTCTCTCTCTCATGGTTATCTTTATTGCCAATCTGTTTATATTTATCACCATCTTTTTTTTCTTAAATAGTTTATTGTCAAGTTGGTTTCCATATATTTATCACCATCTTGAAGATGCAATCAGTTCAGGGGCATCATAAGTCTTTGTCCACACACGCTTCCCACCTCACCACAGTCTCCATCTTCTATGGGACAGTAACCTTCATGTATATACAGCCCAGTTCCAGCCATTCCATGGACACAAACAAAATAGCATTTATTATATGTGTTTCCAAATTAAAACATAAACTTCATGTAAGCAGTAGCTTTATCTGCTTTGTTCATAACTCTACCCTCCATAGCTAAATGAGTTTCTGGATCATAGGAGATATCATCAAATATTTGTTAAATGAATGAATGAGCCATCTACATAGAATTATAGAATGTTTGGGGTCATGACTAGGGTTCTTTTTTGCTGAAATATTTTTATTTGAATTCTCACTCAGTGCTTTTAATCCCCATTTATGTGTACAGTGATTTTCTGGTAGCTATACTGTCATTCCATAGAAATGATGTCTCATTGACTAGTAAGTAGCACATCAAATAGATTCTATTTAGTAAATGCTAAAAAGACGTAAAGTACAAAACATTTGAAAGTTTAATATCTCATTCAGGTTGGAAAATTACTTTATACACACTGGCTATGCAGTTAATTCCAATGATTCTAACCATCTCTAGAAACTGGAAACATGATAGTACTTATCAATAGTAAACACAGTCTACATTCAATATCCTAGCATCACAGTGTTCTTGTGTTTTATTTTGATCCTCAGGAGAGCTCAATTCTATAATAAAAAAATCTCTGTAGGAATTTGCATTGTTTTCTTTTCTGCCTCTACACATTTGGAGGCACTCATACTCACAGTAGGCATACGACTGTGTTTGAATGTGCTAAGGTGATCTCACTGACACTTAGCATGGGCAGGGTGTTAGAATATGACATTCCCTTCTGGCTCTAGATCTATGATGATGGTGACATATCTTCTGCTGGAACCATTTCAAAAATTACTTTTATCTGATAAAGGGCTAGCATCCAAAATCTATAAAGAACCTATCAAACTCAACACTCAAAAAATAAATAATCCAGTTAAGACATGGAGCAGAAGACATGAATGGACTTTTTTCCAAAGAAGACATCCAGATGGCCAACAGACACATGAAAAGATGCTCAACATCACTCATCAACAAGGAAATTCAAATAAAAATTACAATGAGGTACCACCTCACACCTGTCAGAATGGCAGAAACCAATAGCCAGCAGAACTGCTGTGGACCTTCTACAGATTTCACCAGTTCTACCTCCATAGGTATTTGTGTTCATATATACCAGCTGCCTAAATCCCTCCCACTTCCCTCCACCCCTGCCTTTCATTGGAGTCTGGGACCCACAACAGCAGCCAGCCCAGGCCTGTGCAGCTGCAGGGGTGGGAGACATTAGCCTAGACCCCTACAGCCGACCCCCCACTGCCATACACCTGTACCTCAGAAAGGATCTCCATGCTCTTGGTCCCCCTCCCAGCAGTAGACAGTGTTTCCCTCTTACTCAGTGTTTGTTAGCATTGCTGTGGTTAGTGCTGCCTTTCTTTACTGTGCTGACACAACACAGATACATAGTCCCTAGTTCTCAGAGATGGGTCCCTTTTCAGTGATCCTGACCTACCCTAGGTGTGGTACACCTCTTGTGGTCTAATTCCAGGACATTATCCTGATCCACTCACACAGGTAGAGGGTTTTATTTTCTTTTCTTATATGAGTTCCAGTGAATTTTATCAGCATCTAAGGGCAGCAGTGACTTAAGCTGTTATTCTATAGAAAGGTAAGGGAGAGGAATCTGGGTGAACTTTTTTCTGTGATGTCTGCTGTTCCTTTCTCCTGGGTCAGTCCCAGGAGAGCAGCCCTCTCAGAAATCTCACCCCATCCTCAATCTCTCTTGTAAACACTGAGGAAGGTCTGTACAGCAGAGCATGTACATGAGTGTGAACTCCCTTTGTCTACATTGACGAGTATTTATATTCTCATATCAACTCATACTAAACCTTCAGTCATTAATTTTAAAATTTTGATGAGGGGCGCCTGGGTGGCTTAGTCAGTTAAGCGTCCGACTTTCACTTAGGTCATGATCTCGCGGTTCGTGGGTTCGAGCCCCGCGTCGGGCTCTGTGCTAACTCCCAGCTCAGAGCCTGGAGCCTATTTCAGAGTCTGTATCTCCCTCTATCTCTGACCCTCCCCTGCTCACGCTGTCTCTCTCTCTCTCTCCTAGAAATAAATAAAAATAGTTTTAAAAAATTTTGATGAATCCTTCTATCAGTTACTATAGAACCTAAGAGCCTCTGCCACAGGTAGGCTAGCACTCAACCCATCTCTTTGGGGAGATGCCTATCTCTGATTATATTTTCAGTTAGATAGCTGCCCTGTGAGCTCAGCTCTCTGACGAGTTTAATAAAAATCATAAAATTGCAGGAATCCTGATGATTTTTTTGCAAGGATGGTAGTAATGCTGATTCCAGATATATGCATCCTAGTTCAGTGTTCAAAACCATTTCTTCTTGATAATGCAGGATATCTTTAAGAATAATCAAAACTTGGCATTACCTTCCTTAGGAATTCTACATGATCACCAATACAGAAAGAACAATAAATCCTTCAAGAAGGCTCATGCAACGTTGCTTTCAGCAATTATTCACTATTATAATGACATTGAAAGACATATTCATTCATCTGTGAATGAATATATTAAGTCAACAAACCACTTATTGAGTTCCAACTCAATAAGACACAACTCAGCCTTTGTGTTAGAGTCTGAGCATACACAGAAGAACAAAAAAGATATGGTTTCTGCATGAGTACATTTTGATTGGATGGGAGAGAGACCGTAAGCTCACAGATAAATACATAATTACAGATTTTAATATGTCCTCTGAAAATATAGAACAATGTACTCAGGAAAGGAATAAGAAAGGAAGCTGATGTTAAATAGCCTGGAGAAACACTTCCAGAATGGTAGAGGAAGGGCCTCTGAAAATCTGCCTCTTCATAAAAGTGAAGACAACACAGGAAAGAGGTTTCCTAAAACTTTCAAAGCTCTAGAAATTAACCAAAGGCTTGCAACAATCCAAAGCGTGTTTATTCAAGAAAAATGGCTGAATCTAGGTAATAATAATGAGCCTTCTGGCATCTTCACTGCCCTACTCCCCAATTCTGTGTTAGCTTTGAAAACCAGCAGATTCAGAACCACAGGAGCTGAGAAAAACATCAGCCTGACACCAACTGAAGAGAGCAGAATGTACTTGGAGTCCCTTAAATGGCCCCAAACCCCAAGAGATGTCACTATTAAATTAAAAGGGCCCCCAAACCCAAGATATGTCACTAGTTCACCTGTCTGTCAGCTTTCTAGAAACGTTCCATTCACAGTTTTAATCTTTATTTCACCTGACGCAGTTCACCCTGTAAAATAATGCCTTATTTCTAGAACATTTGTAAAAACGTTGAGAAGCATTGTTCACCAACATAATTTCCTGAGACAGCAGCACAGGTTGAGGCCAAGCAAGCACCTGACCATACTCTTAAAAGTGATTTTTAGGGAGGGGCTCCCAGGTGGCTCAATCGGTTAAGTGTTTGACTTCGGTTCAGGTCGTGATCTTGTGGTTCGTGTGTTCTAGCCCCACTCCAGGCTCTCTGCCTTCAGCACTGAGTGCACTTCAAGATCTCTGTCTCCATCTCTCTCTGCCCCTCCCCCACTCACATCCTCTCAAAAAGAAACATTAAAAAAACAACGATTTTTAGGGAAATTAGAAATCCATAGTGGGCTTTGAAATACTCTGGTATACGGGTGGGGATCCCAAAATACCATGTACACGTGCAAGACTGCATGCCCAGAAAGACCTGAGAAAGACATAGTCTTTCATTTGAGGTTCTGCATAGGAAGAAGTGTAAATTAAGGCAGATTTTTAAAATGCCAGAGCATTGAAATGATGCTCCAACACAAAAATATGGAACTCCTGTGCAAGGCTTGGGAGAATTAATGGAAAAATCTGTCCAGTCATTAGTTGACCACTCAGCTAAGTGAGGAGAAACTTCAGTGGCTATGCACAAGAAAAAATGCAGAATTAACATAAGCAATCCAGGAAAATCACTAACCAAACAAACAGCATCACCAAAAACAATAAATCCTAGGTGGTGGCAGTGGGGAGACCTGATTTCTAGAACATTCTACATTTTCGTACTTAAAATGCCAATATGTTAATAGCAAAATAAAAGTGTCACACAAAGAGGGAAGCATGACTAATATCAAGGTTGGACTTAATAGAAAAAGATTTAAATCAGATATTATAAATGTGGTCAAAAAACTAAAGGAAACCATGTTAAAAGAAAAGTATAAGAACAATGTCTCACCAAATAGAGAATATCAGTAAAGATATAGAAATTATCTTTAATAACACAATAGAAATTTTTTAATATTTTAATTTATTTTTGAGAGACAGAGAGTGAGCAGAGGAGGGGTAGAGAAAGAGGGAGACACAGAATCCAAAGCAGGCTCCAGGCTCTGAGCTGTCAGCACAGAGCCCAACCTGGGGCTTAAACTCAGGAGCGATGAGATCATGACCTGAGCCGAAGTCAGACGCTTAACCAACTGAGCCAACCAGGTGCCCCAGAAATTCTTAAGTTGAAAAGAAAAATAAATGAAATATAAAGTTCAACAAATGGATCAGCAGCAGATGGAAATGGCAGGAAAAAAATATCAGTAAACTTTAAGACACATCAGTTGAGCACTTCAATTTGAAAAACAGAAATTAAAAAATTTTTTTTCTTAAGTTTATATATTTTTAAGAGAGAGAGAGAGACAGATTATGAGCAGGGAGAGAGAGAAGGAGACACAGAATCTGAAGCAAGCTTCAATCTCTGAGCTGTCAGCACAGAGCCCAAGGTGGGGCTTAAACCCATAAGCTGCGAGATCATAACCTTGGTCAGATGCCCAACCAATTGAGCCACCAAGGTGACCCAGAAATTTTTTTTAATGAAGAAAAAATAAACAGTCCCAAAGAACAGTGGGATACTGCAAGAGTACCAATATATACCTATTGAGACACTCAACAGAAAAGAGCAGAAAGAATATTTGAAAAAATAATGGCCCAAAACGCCCTGAAGCTGCAGAAAGAAATAGACATACGTATAGATTCAGAAGTTTTGACATAGTGAGACTTCAAATTTTAGTAGATTTGTACATTAACAAATGCGTAGCATTACATACAAATAAGTTATTAATATGATTGTAATTCTTGGTGCTTAAAATCTAAATATCAAACATGATATTTTTATTTAAGTGAATAAAAATATGCCTTGTTGTCCTTTTTTCCCCTGTATTGTTATATGTTTTCTCTATTAAATTTCCATAAAAATGTATTATTTTTGGATAAGACTCATTAATATGGAAATTTGGCTAGAAAAATAAATGCCCATGTGAAGACATATTTTCATTAGAAACAAAAACAAAGAATCAATAATAAGTCTACACTCAAGGAGTTTTGAAAGCATTTTCACACAGTTCAATTTTTTCAAATATAAAACATTGCTTTTTCATATGCAGAAAGATAAGTAAAAGTAATTTTTAAAACCAAACGTATATATATAATTTTTAAAAACCAAACATATATATATGTGTACACACACACACACACACACACACACACACATATATATATATTTCCATTAAGTGAACTATTTATGTTAAGAATGTGTTCTGAGATGGGGTGCCTGGATAGCTCAGATGGTTAAGCATCCAACTTCAACCTAGGTCATGAATGACCTCGCCATACCTGGGTTTGAGCCCCGCATCAGGCTCTGTTCTGACAGCTAAGGGCCTCAGCTGGTTTCAGATTCTGTGTCTTCTTTTCTCTCTCTCTGCCCCTCCTCTGCCCATGCTCTGTCTCTTTCTCTCAAAAATAAATAAACATTAAAAAATAATTTAGAAAAAGAAACAATGTGTTGTGAGACACCAAAATAATTGCTTTAAATTCTACTATGCCAATAGACCTATCTCATGTATGTCTAAACTAATCTCTCTGTGGTATGAGGATTTCATGAGTTTGTCATGAATTTTTTATGTGTGTGTCTGTGCATATATTCACATGAGTATACATGTTCATGTGGGAGTGTGGATGGATATGTTTATTAGGAAGAATTTTTAGGGGCACCTGGATGGCTCAGTCGGTTAAGTGTCTGACTCTTGACTTCAGCTCAAGTCATGATCTCATGGTCCTTAAGTTAAAGCCCCCCATCAGGCTCTGCATTGACAGTACAGAGCCTGCTTGGGATTCTCTATCTCCCTCTCTCCCTGCCCTTCCCAGCTTGCTCTCTCTCTCTCTCAAAATAAATTTAAGAAAAAAGAATTTTTGAAATAAGAACATATTTATGGGTAATTTTTAACCTATTCTTAGGTATCATATTTTTTAAGGCTTTGGCTTTGAAAACTTAATCAATAGTTGGGAAAATTGCTATAACAAATTAGAAATTTGTGAGCTGGACAGGTATTTTCTCTAAATAGATCTTAGGTGGATGAAAGTGCTTATTGTTGATTCTTTATAATTAAAATATGAATCCTATAGAAGACTTTGCCTTCCCCATGGCCTTTTTAAAGGCAGTCTTGACCTCTTTGTTCCTCAGGCTGTAGACCACAGGGTTTAGCATGGGGATGACCATGGTATAGAACACAGATGCCACTTTGTCTGTGTCCATGGAATGGCTGGTGCTGGGCTGTAAATACATGAAGGTACCTGACCCGTAGAAGATGGACACTGTAGTGAGGTGGGAGGTGCAGGTGGAAAAGGCCTTCTGGCGTCCTTCAGATGAGCGCATCCTCAGAATAGTGATAAATATAAACAGGTAGGAGATCAAGATGACCAAAACAGAAAAGAGATTATTAAAGCCCACCACAAAAAACATAACCATCTCACTGATGTAGTTGTCTGAGCATGAGAGAGCCAGGAGAGGAGGAGCATCACAGAAAAAGTGATCAACCACATTGGCTCTACAGAAGGTGAGCCTAAAAATATTCCCAGTGTGGATGGATGCATTCAGGAAACCGCAAATATAGCAGCCCATGACCAGACAGGCACACACACTTGTCGTCATGGTGCTGGTGTAATGCAGGGGTTTGCACACTGCTACGTAGCGGTCATAGGCCATTAAGGCCAAGAGGAAACTTTCGACAGTGATAAAGGCTACAAAGAAAAAGAACTGCATGACACAAGCATTGTAGGAGATAACCTCGTCTCCTATCAGTAATCCAGCCATGACCTTGGGAGTGACAGCTGTAGAGTAACCAAAGTCCACGAGAGACAGGTTACTGAGGAAAAAGTACATGGGAGAGTGGAGATGGGAGTCCAAGAGAATCAGCACCATCATCCCCAGGTTCCCGGTCAGAGTGACAAGGTAGATGAAGGAGAAGATTAAGAAGAGAGGAATCAGCAGTTTTGGGTCATTGGTTAATCCCACAAGTATGAACTCGGTCACCTCAGTGCTGTTCTCCATGGGCATCAGTGGGGATTATATGGCTGCCCTGTAGCAATGAGAAAAATCGAACCAGAATTATAAACGGAGAGGACTCTGCTGAAATCAGTCAGCATGTCTACTCTGTGTCTTATTTCAGTACTGCAAGAACTTGCTCCCGGGACTCTCTAAAACCAAAGCATGGTTGTGACAATAAAATGCAATCTTTTTTTTCAAAAATTTTAATGCTTATTTTTGAGAGAGAGAGAGAGACAGACAGAGCACAAGTGGGAGAGAGGCAGTGAGAGAAGAAAACACAGAATCTGAGGCAGGCTCCAGGCTCTGAGCTGTCAGCACAGAGCCCGACGTGGGACTCGAACTCATGAACCATGATATCATGACCTGAGCTGATGTCAGACACTTAACCAACTGAGCCAGCCAATAATTAAATTATTATACAAGATGCCAGAAAAAGCATTGGGAGATAATGTGTGGGAGCCCGACAGTGACTACAAGAAAGCGTGGTTAGGGAAGCAGGGATGTGCCTGCACACGGGGCTCCCTGCCTGGGCAAGGCATTCCTGCAAACGGGGTGCTCTGCCAGGAGGCCTGCACACAGTGTCCAAGTTTAATGGTCCGCTTGCAAACGAGGGAACATGCCCTCCTTAGAAGTAAGGAGGAGGCTGGAATTGTGAGCAGGCCTCTTAGTAAACATGTTGTGGTCGCTTCCTCCCTTTGCTCCCCCCTGTCCTTGAAAGGTGTTTGGCTACTTGCCCCTAATTGGTAAAGGAATGCATCTTGTAGATTTCAGTTTGTATCCAGTTACCGGGTATAAAATAAACCGCAAGAGGGCCTTGCGCAGAATTGTTCCTCCGGCCGGAGTTGTGTCTCTGTCTGTCTTTTGTGTGTGTCTTGTCCTTTGTGTCATTTCGTCCGCAACATAATGCATCTCAATCTCTTCATAGAGAACCGATTTAAGGTAAAAAGAAGGAAAGAAAGGACATACACCATGCCTGCGATTTATTGCTAAATGGAACAACACAGACTCCCAAGTCAAAGCTGACAAAACAACCACCAATTATTCTTTGTATTAAACTAGAATAGCCTCGTAAAATTAATGTGAAATTGAATTAATTTTACTTCAAATAACCTTTTTTGTCTTGTCCATTGTGTCAAGAACACTGTTAAATGATAGTAAAAGATCGTTAAATAAAACATGTCCTTAGTCTAAAATGGTCTCAGTAGAGTATACTACACATTATGTATATAATTCAACACTTGGTGGAAAGAGAGTCAAAATTTATGTAGAAGGAATTAAAAACATCTAGCAGCACCTGGGTGACTCAGCCGGTTGCGTGTCCAACTCGTGATTTCGGTTCAGGTCATGATCTCATGGTAGTGAGATGAAGCCCTGTGTCAGGCTCTGTGCTGGTCACGGAGCCTGCTTAAGATTCTCTCTCCCTCTGCCCCTTCCCTGCTTACACTTGCTCTCTCTCTCTCTAAATATAAATGAATGAATGAATAACGTTAAAAACACCTAGAAAATAACAATTTTTAACTTTCATTATGTTAATGATATTGTTAACTTTTGCGTTCAGATATCCCTGATGTGAAGCCATGTTAAGGTCATGCTAAAAGGTTGCAAATCCCACCTCTACCATTTGCAGAATTTATGAACTTGGGTAGTGTACAACATCACTGCCTACGGGTTATCAAAATGGGCTGATAATGCAAAATGGAACAATATAGTTGTTAGATGTTATGATTTGGACAGAGTGTTTGATCTTATATCTGTATGGAGAGGTAGATAGTATAATATGGAGCTTAAAGATAAGGGTGAAATCAAAGCTTGATATAATTATTTATGTCATTTGCTTTCCTCCCAAGCTCCTTCTATTCTCCTATCTGTCATATACTCACTTCCAATTTTTCACACCAAGATATCTCTCTCCTTATATGAGTGGCCATTCCAGCTGTGCCAGAAAGATCTACTTATTTTCTGAGTCACCTTGGGTATTAACTAATGTGTCCAGGCCTTAGTTTCTCCCTCTATAAAATAGGGCTAATGATATTGTTTGCCACTTAGTAAGCATTAATAAGTATAACCGTTCTTGGAAAATTCAAGGTGTAGGTGAATTTTCCTTTTGTTCCATTCTCACTACCTGAAAACACTTGGAGGCAGCCATCACTAATAACAATATAAATTTTGATACATTGTCACCGTTATGAACTATTAAAGTACATTTTGAAGCCCATTAAAATCCAATCATTGAATCTCCACTCATTTTTCTATTTCTTTTTTTTTAATATTTTTATTTATTTCTAGGAGAGAGAGAGAGAGACAGTGTGAGTAGGGGAGGGTCAGAGAGAGAGGGAGTCACAGACTGAAAGAGGCTCCAGGCTCTGAGCTGGCAGTCAGCACGAGATCATGACCTAAGCAAAAGTCAGATGCTTAACCGACTAAGCCACCAAAGCGCCCCACTCCACTCATTTTTCTAAATCCAGAATCCTTCCAAAATGAAGTCTGAAAATTTTATCCATTTTAAAATTTCAATGAAAAAGTTTAGAGATAAAAAATACTCAAGATATTAATTCCTACTGCAGCAATTAGATATTTGATCCAGTGATGCATTTTATTCAATAATTTTTGCTGAATTGCTTCTTTAAGCAAGAGACTGTCAAAAATACTGGAAATACATGTGAAAACAGCAATTTCTATTTTAGAAAGCAGATATAAAATAAAATGAGTAGGGAAAATATATAGTAGGTATGGCATTTAAAAAAAAAAAAGCTAAGTAGGGGATAGGTAAAGTTAGAAATAGATGGGTACAATTTTAAATATGATGGTCTGGGAGATCTTCATCCATAAAATGATACCTTTGAGCAAAACAGTGAAGAAAGCAGGAGAGCAAGTCTTGAGTATATTTGGGGAAAGAGCATTTCAGACAGAGACAACAGCAAATACATTTGCTAAGATTTGATCATGCCAAGATTGTTCTAGAGACAGCAAGAAAACCAATAACACTGTAGTGGGAAGGAAAGTTTGGATGAGAGAGGTATGGCAGGGAGAGGCCACAATGACCCCTCATACAACATATTAAGTTCTTAAGCTTTCATTTTGAGTGAGATTGGAAAACATTACAGGATTTAGAGAAAAGAGAGGCATAATCTGACTTCTTTTTTAAAAAGGCCACTCTAGTAGATCTGTTGGTAATTGAATTGAGAAGGATAAGGATGAAGAGTGCTGGAAAAATTAGGAGGCCATTCTAATACTTTAGGTAAAAGATGATGATTTGCCTGGACCTAAATGGTAGTGAGAGAGATAATGAGAAATTATCTACTTTGGCATATATTTCAAAAGTACAGCTGACTGAATTTCCTGATAAACTGAGAAAAGGATATGAGAGAAAGAGAGGATTCAATGTTGACTCCTAGGTTTTGTATAGTGATACACAAAATAGGGTAAAAGAAGCATGTGTTTGGGGAAAGAGGGAAAGAGATAATTTCATTGAGTCTGAGATGCCTTGTGGCCATCCAAGTAGAGTGTTGCATGAATAATTGGATATGTAATCCAGAGCTTAGAGGAGATGACTGGCTGCCTCAGATTATATTAATTTGAACCACACTGCCAATCTTTAACAGTTCGGCATGCATATGTTAAATGCACACCATCAAAGAAAAGAGTTTAGACAGACAGAAATTAGACTGTTCTGATGTTTACAAGGTCGAAAAGATTGTGAGATTCAGTGGTAAGGGGGAGATGGGAGAGAAAATAGCTTTTCCAGGAACCTGATTTTGGTCAGACCAAGTAGGCAAAGAGACTTCCAGGGGAAAGGTTAAGAATGTGTTAGGTTATGTTGAAAATCGACTGTAAATTCCAGAGCGCACAATGTAATGATTTCAGGAGCTGGGCAGGAGTGGGAGCCCAGGACAGCGAAGGGGATATGCAGAGATGTATGGACATTATTTTGTAGGAATCGAGGGCTTGTATATAGCTGACAACCCTCAGCTTTGTGATGAGTGACATGGAGCTAAATAAAATAATGAGATTAGTCCTATGACTCTCAAGGTAGGGAAGAGGTCAGGAAGATAATTTTTTGCAAAGCTTATTTATATATTTTGAGAGAGACAGAGAGGAAGTGCAAGTGGGGGAGGAACAGAAAGAGAGAGCTGAGAGAGAATCCCAAGCAGACTCCACACTGTCAGCACAGGCCTGATGCAGGGCTCAGGCCCATGAACCATGAGATCACGACCTGAGCTGAAATCAAGAATTGGACACTCAACCCACTGAGCCACCCAGGCACCCCCAGGAAGGCGATTTTGACAGGTCAGAATCAAGACAGGCAGAGTTCACTCTTGCTACTAGTGGTGGGAGGGTCACTTATACAGAAAAGGTATCAGGGTATCTTCTTGGTTCTTTAAGAAACTGCTCACCTGGGTGGCTCAGTCAGTTGAGCATCTGATTTCAGCTCAGGTCATGATCTTGTGGTTTGTGAGTTCTAGCTCCACATCAGGCTCACTGCTGTCAGTGAAGAGCCCACTTCGGATTCCCTGTCTCCCTTTCTCTCTGCCCCTCCCTAACTTGTGATCTCTCAAAAATAAATAAAATATTTTAAAAAAAAACATTCACTTGAATCATTAGCACAGATACAGATTTCCCAAATTCTGGAAAAACAATAGTGTGCTAAGGAATCATTTCAAACCTTTTTATTAACTTTCTTTGCTACATGTGAAATCTTAGGTTTCAATCCAACATCTTCCTGGAGGAAAAAGAAACCTAAAACTGGTTTTTAATCTTTTGGAAAGAAATTAAGAACTATAATGCCTCTTTGAGGCATTTGTTGACTTATTGCCATTCTTTGCTCCACAGATGGAAACTTCTGATGGAATGGATCATTATATAGTTGATGCTAGTATAAACTGAAACAATGCAATCTTCCTTACAAATGTCCTGGCCCCAATATAAAGTCTCATGCAGCCTTCAAAGAATAACACAAATCCCAAAGCTTCACTTAAGTCTTCCCCAGCTCTTCCTCTTCAGACACAACTATGTCATTATGATCAGAATTCATTACTTTGTTAGCCTAAAAAGAATTTTAATTTTATCATAATTTATCATTTTGTATAAGTGGAAGCCATGATTAATAATGACTTACACTGTTACAGATATGATTTGTTGATCATCTGCTATGTTCCCATCACCAAGTTCGAGGCTGTGCTGCTTTACTTCACTTAATACTCACACATCATGGAGAGATGAATCCCACTCCACAGGTGTGCAAGATGAAGAATTCAGACATTTAGTTACTTGCTTGCATCTGGAGAAAGTTAGCAGGGCTGGGATTTGAAGTCAAGTTATTCTGATTCAAAATTTTAGCTCTTTATCATGATGAAATAGTCTTTTAATTTTTTAACATTCAACCTAAACTGGGCACAAAGTAATGCATTGAGTTGACTGGCTGACTGAGTGATAAATCTATCATTTGGAAGTCAGTGGGGATCATTAAAAAGTACAAATTTGGGAATCAAATTTATTTACCATTTTGTGTGACCTTTGGGCAAATATCCTACCTTTCTGGATCTTAACTGAATGACAAGAAATGGACCCACAAATGTTTGCAACCTATTTCAACCCCTGAAGAACTCATATAACTAAAAAGGAACATGACTCTTTAATAATACCAACCAATATAAAGTGCTGGGTGCCATTCATTCCTTCATTCTCTGTAAGCACAAGTAAGTCATTAGGGTGCACCAGGGTGTGTGCTAATTTCCAGGCTTCCACTGATGAACAAGACTCATTCCCTGACCTCAGGATACCTAGTGCTCTGAGACCTCTGAGACACATATATAAACTGATGAACAGCCAATGTGCCATTCACATTCTCCATCCCAAGAAAGAGCACTGTTTTCTCATTTACTCAGAGCTGTGTGGTGGTGGCTAACCTTGTTTATACTACACTCATCAGTCAGTCCACGTAACAGTTAACACATCAAGTGTCCAACACTAGATAAGACTCTAGTGGCAGAATTAGAATTTGAGATTAGATCTATTCATGTTCATAATATGTCTTGTGTGATTTTACACATCTCCATTTTGGTGGATTTTATGGCTGATTATTAACCCTGAATTTTCCTTCATTATTATTCTCCATTCGTTCTTTCTCTTCTTAAACATTCTATGAGCTCCAGAGGACAATAACATTTTATACTGATACCCATTTGATACTCTTAACAACTCTGAAATTAGCCAAAATAACTAATATTATCATATTCCCTGAAAGAGAAAAACAAGATTAAAATACTTAAAATAATTTGTTCAAAGTTGAACATGCTTATAATTAGCAGAGACTCAAGGTCTTCTTGTCACTTAATAAATATAAACACAAATATACACGATAAATAGGACCTCTATAGTGTTTAGACATAGAATCCCTGATTGTGCGAAACAGAAACAAGAAACGTTCAAAACATTCAAACCCAAGCTCTGAATAAATCAAAGGAGAAATCACTTCCTTGATGCATTTCCCTGATTACTTCTATCCATGCAAATTTATGCAGACAGTAGATTTGATCTAGTAGATTTATAGGTTTACCTTATTCCCTGAACAATATACATGCAGGTCTGGTACCTTCGTATGTGAGTGGATCTCAAATCAGAAACTCAGGCAGAATGAACACCTTCTTGCAATGTTCTTCTTTAATGTTTGGCCAAAATGTTTAAAGTTGTCTAGAGGAAGGAAGAAACCAATGAAGAGAAAAATGCTATTGGCGTTGGAACCTGCTAGCAAGAATTCTGTTCTGGATCTGATGTCACACTTCTCAGATAAATCACTTAACCTCTTTGAGCTTTGATACCTTCCTTATTAAATGGAAATAAAAAGAAGGTAGCCCCAACACCATCCTCTGTTAAGACTTCTGCTGGGATAACAGAATAAGACAATCTCCAAAATGCCTTATACATTTAAGGATGATCCTCACGATCACAGCCAACATCATTATTTTTTGGGATTATTTTCTCTGGATGTTGCTGCATGCTGTTAGTAAGATCAGTCTGGGGGAAGGTCATTGTTGTTACTGGACAACTATTAAGAAATCAGATGAATAAATGAATGGCCAAAGTAAGTCTGGTTCTTGGGCTGCTCTCCCTAAAATGAAGTCAAATTGCGGCACCTGGGTGGCTCAGTTGGTTGGGCGTCTGACTTCAGCTCAGGTCATGATCTCACAGTTTTTGAGTTTGAGCCCTGTGTCAGGCTCTGTTCTGACAGCTCAGAGCCTGGAGCCTGCTATAGATTCTGTGGCTCCCTCTCTCTCTGTCCCTCCCTCCTCATGCTCTGTCTCACTCTCAAAAATAAACTTTAAAAAAAATTTTTTAATGAAGCCAAATGGAGTCATGTGGGAACTTGAAAGGTTAAATAATGAAAACCAGAAAGGAGTTATATAATCATGGAATTCTCAGGGAACAAATACCCTATGAGGTTCCAAAACCCTTTATCTCACCTAACTAGGGAAGAAGTGATTAAAAAGTCTGTGGGGACCCAGCTCTGCTTGTTGAGGGAGATTTTCAGTGTATTCACATTATTTGCAGTAATTCTCTTTGATAATGCAGAAATCAAGTCATACATGACCTCCAAGGCTGCAATTTATATAAATGTTGAAGGACACAGACAATGGACTCCATCATTAAAGGAGAAAAATGGACCCCAGGAATTCATTCACCTTAAATGTTTGTACCATTGAGAAGAAATATCAATTTATTCAACTACTTATTGATCCCAAATGTGTTTCAGCCATAATGATGAGCCACGGGAATACAGACCTATGCAAAATAAGCATCATTCTTGTATTAATGATGCTTAAGTCTAATAGAGAAGACATTGAATGAGTGAACACTCTAAGAAGCATATAACTACATGTAGAATGAAATGCCAAATGTATGTAATCATGTGTAGAATAGGTATGTAATCATAAATAGTATTTACTTCATGGTGAAGAAGCATGATGGAATCAGTGAGAATTTTGATATTAATACACTATTATGGTTCTATTTCTGGTAATTCTCTCTCTATACACACACATAGAAAGAGACTATATATATACATTTATAGAGACTATATATGCACATATATAAAGACTATATACATACTTATGAATTTATATATAAGGTTTTTCATATCTATACAAATGTATACATATGTACACAGAGAGATAATATGCATATTCTTATAAATTAATATGTACACTGTTTATATATAACCTTAAGTGTGTATATATATAAAATTCATGGAATGTATATGTTACATGAACATTTTATGTATCTCTGACTTAAATTTTTTAATAGATTTTAATTTTTAGAGCAGTTATAGTTTCACAGTAATATGGAGAGGAAGGCACAGAGGTTTCCCATAGACTGTCTCACACATGCTTAGCCTCCCCCACCACCAAGTCCCTTGCCAGAGTAGTATATTTGTTACAAATGATCAACCTACACTGACACATCGTGATCACCCAAAGTCTGTAGTTTACATTACGATTCACTTTGGGACACCTGGTGGCTCAGTTGGTTAAGCGTCTGACTCTTGGTTTCAGCTCAGGTCATGATCTCACAGTTTTGTGAATTCAACCCCCACATCAGGCTCTGTGCTGCTAGCACAGAGCCTGCTTGGAATTCTCTCTCTCCCTCTCTCTCTGCCCTTCCCCCACACATCATCCTGTCTCTGTCTCTCTCAAAAATAAATAAACTTAAAAAAAAAGAACTCACTCTTGATGTTATGCATTCTATCGGTTTGCATAAATGTATAATGTTATGTATCCATCATTATAATATCATACAGTGCATTTTTATTGCCCTAAAATTCCTGTGTTCCATCTAGTCATCCCTCCCACAGCCAACTCCTAGAAAACATAGTAGTAGCCATAGTTTTGCCTTTTCCAGAAGATCATACAGCTAGAATCAGACAGTATGTAGCTTTCTCCAAATGCATTCTTCCATCTATTTTCATGGCTTGCTGGGTTTAATGCTGGGAACCCGGAGGGAGTTCTACACTTCAGGACCTATAAATAGTTGAATGAGTAGGCAATTCTTACCAATGCTGCAAATATTTAAGGTGGATTAGGTGATGCAATAATCTCTTGGATCCACTTGGCCTATTGAATGGCAGAGACTGTGCCCTTATCCCCCCATATTTATGTCAATTTGGTGCCTTCAAGGCAATGATATAACTTGATTTTTGCATTATCAAAGGGAATTAGTACAAGTAATGTAAATATAATCTTCCTTGACAAGCGGAGCTAAATCCCCATGGACATTTTATTTTTCAAATGTTTTTTTTATTTAATAAGTTTGACATGTTGCATTTTGTAAGTTTAAGGTATTTAATTGCTGGTTGTGTGACATAAGTTGTTGTTGCTCGTGTGGGGGTGTTGTTCCCTGGGGTTTCTCTATACTCACTATGCTCACAAGAGTAGCTAATTGCCTCATTTTAAAGCATTAGTAACATCTGAAATAACATTTGGGGAAAGAATTTAAAAAATTAAAGTTCTGAAAGTCCAGTGTAAAGAGAAGAAACTTACACACTTTTGGCCCACTGAAGGTATGAGACTACATATGAGTAAAGGGGTGAGACATATAGACTGGTTCAAAAGAAGTGAAGGCACTAGAAACCAGCTTCCTGACCATGCCTCAGAACTTTCCATTGCTACCCATTTCTGTAGCCTAGAGAAACTACACCAAGTAATCCATTTAAGCAGAATCCGTATTTATAATTTGGGAACAGAAAAGATGTGCCAGGATTTTGCACACACACCAGGGAAGTGGGGAGAGAGTACATTCACTTCTCCCATATACAAACTTTCTAGAAATGGCCCACTTGAGCCCCCTATCTGATTGCCACAGTCTTCCACAAATCCAGAGGCATTTATGACCGCTGGCTCGTTTTTTTTCTTCCTTGCCCGTAATATCATTGTTAGTGTTCTAGGTCTTCAGTTCGATTCATGAGTGTTATTTTATTATGCTTCATAACTTAATATACATTACATATATTCCTTTTTAGGTATCAGATGTTTGATAATATAAAACACTTGCTTTCTGGGTTTTTAAATGTTTATTTATTTATTTTGGGATAGAGGGAGAGGGGCAGAGACAGTAAAATAGAGAGAATCCCAAGTTGTGCTGCCAGCATAGAGCCTGACTCAGGGCTTAATCTCACTAACCGTGAGATCATGACCTAAGCCAAAGAATCATTTAAGAGTCAGTTGCTTAATCCATTGAGCCACCAGGTACCCCAATATAAAACACTTGTTTTATAATTTAAAAAAAGCGAGGGGTGCCTGGGTGGCTCATTCACTTGAGTGTCTGACTCTGATTTCACAGTTGGTGAGTCCAAGCCCTGTGTTTGGCTCTGCACTGACAGCATGGAGCCTGCTTGAGATTCTCTGTCTCCCTCTCTCTGCCCCTCCTTCCTTGCTCACTCTCTCTCTCTCTCTCTCAAAACAAATAAATAAACTTGAATAAAAGAGACTACATGGTTTCTGCTCTACTTTAAATTATACTAATTAAACTTCAACTTTCTGTAAGGCTACCCTGAGAAGATGCAATCTCGATTTCCTTTCTACCAATTTTTCCTCTTCCACTCAAAGCCCCCAAACTGTCAATATTCTTATGAGGTGGGAGTGGATGAGGACTTAGCAGGAGATGCAGGTATGGCCCCCTCTTTGTGCTGAGTCCAGAATTATCTTTTTTGTTCATTTAGATATAATTGACATATAACATTATATGGGTGTACAACATAGTGACTCAATATTTGTATATATTACAAAATGATCACCACAAGAAGTCTAGTAGACTTCTGTCCCCATATGTAGTTAGAGTGTTTTTTTCTTGTGATGAAGATTCTTACCATTTACTCTCTTAGCAACTTCCAAATATTCAATACAGCATTAATAACTATAGTCCCCATGCTGTACATTATATCCTCAGGACTTCTGTATTTTATAACTGGAAGTTTATACCTTCTGAATTACCTTATCTCAACTTTCTGAATTCACCTTTCTGGCCATAAGTGGATTTCTTGGTGCTACATGTCAAGCCATGAAAGTCCTAAATTCCAGTTTCATGTTTCAGATAGGAAAAAGTGAATTCTTTCCCCATTCAGCCTCACTTTCTATCTCGGTTTAATGGAATTAGGAATACCCACCCTTGATTTTCACAGAGTGGTTTGGCGATGAAATAAGACAAGGGATGTGAAATGTTTAGCAAATCAGTCAATCTATATAAGAGACAACTCTTATTATCAGAGAGTGCTATCCCAGGTCATCTGAGTAATATCTCACAGCAGTATCACTGTGAGGGAAAGGGGCTCAAGCAAGACCCAGAAGCCCTTCTAAAATAAAATAAAATAAATAAAAAATAAAATAATAAAAAAAGTAAATATAAAATAAGGTTGCTCTGGGCACTAGGTTGTTCCCACTATGGTGAGCTTGAAAAAAGCCACATTGGGACTGAAGGATCTAGTGACTGATGTCTTGAGGGGGGTGATACTGATGCGGAGCTCCAAGGGAACAAGTTCTCCCATGAGTACTCCCACAGCTCTGTGCCTCAGATATTGAATAATTTAATTAAAATCCTGCCTGTAGGGACTGAGATCTGAGGGAACTTGCTAAGGAAAGTCATGGGTGTGTGAGCTGTTATTTCTTCTCTAGTAGATCCATCTGTTCTCAGAAATGAAGAAAAAGGAGCCACCAACATTCTTGGCAGCAGATGATGTGGAGATCAGAGCAGGAAAAGACACACAGGCTGGGGACACTTAACTAGTTACAACGACTTCTGACAATCACGCTGCCATAAGGCATGTGGAGATTTTTCTTCCTCTCTTCCCCTTTGGCAGTATATATTCTTGTGTCTATTATGTTCCTCAATTTCTGAAGCCACATCACCTCGTGAGACAAAATTCTACCAAACGGCTGGTATTGCAACTTTATTCTCCTCCAATACTATTCTTTTTTTTCCCTTTTATGCATACAGCATAACTTCAAGTGAAATTTTATTTCTTGGCCTTCTTACAATGACGTGTAGGCTGCATGGCTTTCCACGTGGTTCATTCCTGAGTAGTAAAGAGGGACCAGATCGTCTTACACATCTGATAATACTGGCCTCTTCCACAAGTGACTCCAAAGGTATCTGTGTGTGAGAAGAGAGATGTGGATCTAAAAGTATGGGATGTACATACCATTAGCTGGAACCAATCTATATATCCTAGCATATTTGCAAGGGAATTTCTCTGTGCCTAGAAAGAAAAATTATAAAGCAAGAATGCACTTGACTCTGCCACAATCCGAAAGGAAGCAACAATTAGAACATTATCAGTCTGATTGTAAGGGAGGCTGAAATATCATACAGGTGGCCAAACAGGTGGAGAGAAGTACTCGAATCCAATCCCAATCAACAACTCCTCCTTCTTCTTCCTCCTCCTCCACCTTCTTCTTCTTCTTCTTCTTCTTCTTCTTCTTCTTCTTCTTCTTCTTCTTCTTCTTCTTCTTCTTCTTCGTACTATATTAGAAACAATACAGTTATTAAGAGACTAAATCTAAATTGTTTTAATCACAAAAAAAGGAAATAACTATGTGATGTGATAGAGGTATTGGCTAACACTGCAGTTGTAATAATATTGCAACAAATACATATGTCAAATCAGCACTCTGTATACTTTGAACTTACACAATGTTGTATATCAATTATACATCAATTTTTAAAACTATGAAAAAATGAGATTCTGGCATATAGCTTTTGTATAGTTAAAGCATACAGGGACTTACAATGACCAATTAAGATAGATTGCAAGGAACTGAGGAGGAAGATTAACTCAAATTGATGAACCTACTTCCCCCATTACACAAAAGAGGAGTTCACGTTGAAGACCACTTCAATCCCACAGTCTCCTAGATTAGCTTCATCTCTGAATTCTCATTACACTGCTGAGCATTAAAAAAGACAAGCAATCAATGGTGATATTTACCACCAAGAGCACCCACATAATATAATTAATACAAGAGCACCCACATAATATAATTCTTCAAGTAAAACGCATTTCTCTCTCCCTCAGAAAGAGAAGATGGAATGAATTGCAGAGTGTAGCTCAGATGAGAGAAAAGGCAGAAGCAGCAACTTTTTCACCCTACAGTGGAACTAAGTCAGCTCAACAAAAATCAGAGAGTAGACCTGAAAGAAATATCTTAACACAAGATCCACTCAGGTAGACAGTTATGATATTCCCATGAAGTTTATCCATGATGTCCAGAAGAAAAAGCCAACAGCTAACAAATACTGGTGGAGTTTTCTTCATCTCTCAGGCATATTCTTTTTTTTAATTTCTTAAACATTTTTATCTATTATTGAGAGACAGAGAGAGACAGAGCATGGGCAGGGGAGGGGCAGAGAGAGAGAGAGAGAGAGAGAGGGAGGGAGGGAGGGAGAGAGGCAGAATCTGTTGGAGGCTCCAGGCTCTAAGCTGTCAGCACAGAGCCTAACAGGGGGCTCGAACTCAAAAACCACGAGATCGTGACCTGAGAGGAAGTCAGATGCTCAACTGACTGAGCTATCCAGGCACCCCTCTCAGGCATTTTCTAAATTGAGGACTTATTTCTTTTTTTAAAAAAATAGTTTATTGTTAAGTTGGTTTCCACATAACACCCAGTGCTCATCCCCACAAGTGCCCTCCTCCATGCACATCTCCCCCCTCCCCCCCACACCCATCAGTCCTGTTTGTTCTCAGCATTCAAGAGTCTCTCATGGTTTGCCTCTCTCCCTCTCCCCCACTATTTCCCCCCTTCGGTCCTCCGTTAAGTTCCTCCTAATCCTCCTATATGTGCAATCATATGATATTTGTCTTTATCTGCCCGACTTATTTCCCTCAGCATAACACCCTCAAGGTCCATCCATGTTGCTACACGTGGCCAGATTTCATTGTTTCTCATTGCCATGTAGTATTCCATCTTATAGATAAACCACATCTTCTTGATCCATTCATCTGTTGATGGACACTTAGGCTCTTTCCATGTTTTAGCTATTGTGGAGAGTGCTGCTATGAACATTGGGGTACATGTGCTCCTATGCATCAACATTTCTGTATCCCTTGTATAAATTCCTAGCAGTGCTATTGCTGGGTCATAGGGCAGTTCTATTGTTAACTTTTTGAGGAACCTCCACACTGTTTTCCAGAGGGGCTGCACCAGTTTACATTCCCACCAACAGTGTAGGAGAGTGCCCATTTTTCCATATCCTCGCCAGTATCTAGAGTTCTCTGATTTGCTCATTTTAGCCACTCTGACTGGCATGAGGTGGTATCTCAGTGTGGTTTGATGAAGAGGGATGCTGAGCATTGTTTCATGTGTCTGTTGACCATCTGGATGTCCTCTTTGGAGAAGTGTCTGTTCATATCTTCTGCCCATTTCTTCGCTGGGTTGTTTTTTGGGTGTGGAGTTTGGTGAGTTCCTTATAGATTTTGGATATTAACCCTTTATCTGATATGTCATTTGCAACTATCTTTTCCCATTCCGTTGGTTGCCTATTAGTTTTATGGATTGTTTCCTTTGCGGGAGCACCGGGTGTTATATGTAAGTGATGAATCATTAAATCCTACTCCTGGAACCAATATTATACTGTATGTTAATTTTTTTAACGTGAAAAAAGAAAATGTGTATACACATTATACACATGTATGTATACACGTATGTACAAAGGACTATTATCGAGCCTTAAAAAAAAGAATGAAATTCCTGTCATGTGTAACAACATGAACAAACTTGGAGGACATTATGTTAAGTGAAGTAAGCCAGTCACAGGACAAATACTGTATAATTCCACTTATATACAGTATCTAAAATAGTAAAACTCATAGAAATTGGGTAGACTGGTGGTTGCCAGGGGCTGAGGGGAAGGTTTGAAATGGGGAGTTGCCACTTAACAAGTATAAAATTTCAGTCATACAATATGTAAGTTCTAGAGATGTGCTGTACAACACAGTGCCTATAGGTAACAATACAGTGTTGTGGACTGAAAAAGTTAAGAGGGTATATTTCATGTCAGTGTTCCTACTACCATAGAAAAAGAAGGAAGGAAGGAAGGAAGGAAGGAAGGAAGGAAGGAAGGAAGGAAGGAAGGAAGGAAGGAAGGAAGGAAGGAAGGAAAGTACATAGATACAGAGACATACTTCCAACTGGCTCCCTGCCCCTTTCTCTCCCTCCCTAATTTGGTGTCTCCTCCCCCTCATTTCTGCCATATAGCTGGACGAAGGAGAGATCAGGGACACTGAAGCAGAATGATATCAGCACCAGATCCTAGAGATATGGGAATGTCTCTTAAATCAGAAAAGAGTAACTTAGGGGCACCTGGGTGGCTCAGGTGGTTAAATGCCTGACTCTTGATTTTGGCTTAGGTCATGATCTCACAGTTCGTGAGAGCTCCAGGTCAAGCTCTGTGCTTGGGTTTCTCTCTCTCCCTCTCTCTGCCCCTTTCCTCCTCTATAAATAAATAAATAAATTTTTTAAAAAAAAGAGTACTTTATATAATTCTTCTTAAGAACAATTCTGAGTGTCTCCAAAATGTAGAGACACCCTCAGGGCACACCTGACCCACAGAGAGAACCTACAGAAGTCTGGATAGGATTCATATAGGTAAATATGTGATTTGCAAAGATATAAATATGATTCACATAGGTAAGTGGTGATTAGGATAATTTAAAAAAGGCCCAAGAACATTATTTTGTTTTATGTAAATATTTACTCTGCAAAGAAATATGAGGCACTGCTTAAAATATGCTTGAAAAATACGATACTGCTTTTCAGTTCCTCATCACTCATGAATGATGGCTATCTCAGAGGTGAAGGTGGTTGATAGGATTAATCTGCTACAGATCACCCTTGTCCTCAGTTGCTTCCTCTGTGCAATAAAGATAATTAATATTATCCAACTAATAATAATATTGATAATAATAGTGTTTCCTGAGCTTTACTATGAGTAGGCACAAGGCTGTAATTTTTTTTTAATTTTTAAATGTTTTTATTTATTTCTGAGAGAGAGAGGGAGAGGCAGCGTGAGCAGGGGAGGGTCAGAGAGAGGGAGATACAAAATCTGAAGCAGGCTCCAGGCTCTGAGCTAGGTTTCAGCACAGAGACCGACACCGGGCTCAAACCCACGAACCATGAGATCATGACCTTGGACGCATAACCGACTGAGCCACCCAGGTGCCCCAAGGCTGCAAGATTTAAGTCATGTGACCTCCACCAAGCGTCACGAACAAGATACTGTTATGATTACCACTTTACAGATGGGGATTCTAGGGCTAAGAAAGACGTTAATAATTTCCCCAGGGTTGCGTTACCAGCAAATGGCAAAAACAATATTCCAAACTGGGACTCTGGTATCAGAAGCCACGGCATAAACTATCATGAGAAATTACCTCCTGATTAAAGTAATGCACATAATAGTAAGCACTCGATCTATCAAAAGGATTAGTATTATTTTGTGCATGTACTGCTTTTGTGCATCCCCACGATTCTTTACGCTACTCTACAGTTGAGTACTTCTTGTGTCAGAATTCATCTCAGACTTTGCAGGCTTTTTGTTCCCCATCCCTGCTGATATGACAGCTCAAAATTCTCTTAGAGAACCAGATTTTTCAGTTCCTAAGGAGACGCAGCATCTCACCGGTATGTTCTTGCAAAGTTCAAGCCTTTGAATTGAGGCCTTTTATCCTCTGTGCATTTATGTGTTCACCATATTGGAGACTCATGAACTAAAAAAGGTTAAGAACCACAGCTCAGGCTGTCATGACTGAGCAGGGCTACACCATTTATTAGGAGCTGAGGTTTGCAGCCTTTCTCTCTACTCTGAGGTTTCTTTTTAAAAAATTATTTTTAATATTTATTTATTTTTGAGACAGAGACAGACAGAGAGTGAGTGGGACAGGGACAGAGATAGAGGCAGATACAGAATCCAAAGCAGGCTCTAGGCTCTGAGCTGTTAGCACAGAGCCCGATGCAGGACTTGAACCCACAAACTGTGAGATCATGTCCTGAGCCGAAGTTGGATGCTTAACCCACTGAGACACTCAGGCGCCCCTTTACTCTGAGATTTCTATATTCAATGCCAGACCTTATCTAGGCTTTCCTTCTGTCAAAGTTCTATGCAAGGCTGGTATCATTCCACAAGTCCCCCCAAAATTCTATGCTATCAACCAATTTTAAAAGTTGGAAACAAAACTACAAATACCCCCCATCCTAGAGAAGACAATGCCCATTAACTTATTAAAGTCATTGCTGAGAAGTATTGAAGTTAAGAAAGTTGTTGGGGGGGCGGGGTGCCTGGGTGGCTCAGTCCGTTAAGCATCCCACTTCGGCTCAGGTCATGATCTCATGGTTTGAGAGTTCGAACCCCGGGTCAGGCTCTGTGCTGACAGCTCAGAGCCTGGAGCCTGCTTCAGATTCTGTGTCTCCCTCTCTTTGCCCCTCCCCTGCTCACACTCTGTCTCTGTCTCTCTCTGAAAGGTAAATAAACATTAAGGAAAAAAAAAAAAGCTGTTGAATTTAGTTCTCATAGAAATGCGTTTTGCTATGTAAACCTGTTAACTCCTCATAGTGTTAGCATTTGGGGAAAAAAATTACCTGCTAGACAGAAGCGTGGAACCCATGAAATCCATACCAACTGTCCCCTGGGAACAAGGCAGTTCAGAGTTCTACTGTGAACAGTTCATGCCAGCTTTCAGGACCGCCACATAAAAGGGATGCCACTTCCGTGACTCTGCCTCATTAGCTTGAGCATCCTGCAAGGATGCTGTTGTGTTGAAGAGCCTAAGTTAAGTCCTCCATTAAGAGCAACCTCAGGCTGCACGTAGCCCCAGTACAGTTCCAGGAAAATCCTCAGACTGTTCAAGGCTAAAGCCATCCTCGGACTGCCCTCAGATCAGCTAATCAAAAAAAAACCATTCCTATGGTCTGAGTCAAGGCTGGGAACTGCAGTTATTTTATACAAACTAGCCAATTTCTCACCGCTTGCCTGAACCCCGTGTGGGTCCTTTGAACTCACGTCATAATTGGTCATTTTCAAAGGAGTCTCAAACGTCATGATTGGGTCCCACCAAAAGTAATGGACACCTCACAGATACTGAATGGTCAAAGCTGTTACCATGGGTGCTGCTGTACAATTGTAATTGGTGCTTATGTGATGATGCTACGCGTACTGTAACACCCTCATCCCTTACTCCTTAAAAACCCTGTTCGCTATTGTTCTTCGTTTCACCTTGCTGCCACTACACCGGTAGGCGGATGAGCCCCTACTCAAGCTTGTAATAACGACCTTTTTGTATTTGCATCAGGGTCGGCTCCTTGGAGGTCTCTGGGAACTTGCGAATCGGGCACAACAGTGTCATGTTTACCTTTCAAACACCCTCAAAACATCTGGAATGTATTAGTTATGAACATATATTTGGTGAATAGATGAGTAATTCAGAAACTTTTGTTTGTTTCCTTGATGGGGAGTGGAGTAACCCATTACCTCCAATTTGCCCAAGATGGAGGGCTTCCCTGGCACTTGGGACTTTCAGTGCTCAATCCAGAAAGTCCCAGGCAAACTGGGACAAACTGGTCATATGCCAGGTGGCGGTGATTTTTTGTTTTGTTGATTTTTGGTTTTCATTATCTTATTTGTAAACTCTCTGTCTGCACTGGAAATTGAGTTAAACACTGGCCATAAACTCATTTGTTTAGCCCTCAGAACAATCCTAGGAAATCCGTATTCTCTTGTCTTCATTTCACTGACTGAAGAAACTAAGACATAGGTTTCCTGCCTTGCCCGAGAACAGACAGCCTAACCTCCATCTGGTTCTAGAGCCTGCACCCTTAACCGTTTCTCTCTTCTGCCTTCAAAAATGAATTCTGCAGGTAAAGAACAGAGAATAAGGTCATGCAATTCATCTTTGAAAATAAACGCTTAGTAATTCATGTGGAAAATAACATGAACAAGGCTAATCGACTCCCTGCTGGATGAGATAGAGACAGGGAGAGAAAGGAATCTGGAAAAGCCATAATCTTGACATTAATCCAGAAGGCGAGTGATTTGAATATGAGCTTTTAATATCTTATAAACGGGCCAAGTAAGCCCAGAGCTATTTTTAGCTCTGAGTTATGAAATACAATCACATGGGCAGGTGGCCTACATTTTCAGTTTTATATTTGGTGAGGAGTTTTGCGATATAAGTGAGAATGGCATCCTATCGGCCATGTTTGGAAAAGGATACCGCAGCCCTACAGAGTCCGAGCACGCGCAGCAGGACAGCCAGTTGGTGTTGTGGAAGAAGAAACAGAAAATCTAGGTCTAGTCTTGGCATTGCCACTTTAGCAACATGGCTTTAGAACTACTTACGGCTTTTGTACCTGTCTTTCCTTATCTGAGAAATAGGAGATAGGGGCACCTGGGGGGCTCAGTTGGTTAATCCTCCGACTTCGGCTCAAGTTATGATTTGGAGGTTGGTGAGTTCGAGCCGCGTGTCAGGCTCTGTGCTGACAGCTCAGAGCCTGGATCCTCCTTTGGATTCTGTCTCTCCCCCTCTCTCTACCCTTCCCATGCTCATGCTCTGTCTCTCTCTGTCTCTTGATAATAAATAAAAACGTTTAAAAATTTTTTAAAAAAGAAAAGAAATAGGAGAGCGTGGGGAGTTCTGCCTACAGTGGAAGGCATGTAGAACCTCCAAAACAGAGTGGATTGGAATCCTGGTCCTACCACTTAGCCCCTGTGTATCTGAGCCTCAGTATTGCCATCTGTGAAATTTAATTCACCCCTCACACATTTGCTGCGAATTTTAAGGAGATAATGTACATTGAAATACACAAAAACAAATCTGGCACAATAGAGGTGCTCAACAAAATATAATTCCCTTTCCTTGAAGATCCAATTATCCATCCATTCAGTAAGAATCCTTGAACACTTGTTAGGTGCAAGTACTAAGCTAGGTGCAAAGGTGAAGATGACCAGCCACTTATCATTTAGTAGGATACGTTTTTCCAACTGGGTGCCTTCAGTAAAGTCACCGCGCCTCTCTGAGTCTTGCTTCTATCAACCATCAAATTAGGATAATGAATTCAATGCTAACAGAGTAAGTGTGAGAAACCAAACTGACAATGTCCAGCAGAGGTCCTGGCTTGCAGGAAACCCTCAGAAAATCCTTGGGGAGGGGCGCCTGGGTGGCTTAGTTGGTTAAGCGTCCGACTTTCCCTTAGGTCATGGTCTCGAGGTTCGTGGGTTCGAGCCCCGCGTCGGGCTCTGTGCTGACTGCCAGCTCAGAGCCTGGAGCGTATTTCAGAGTCTGTATCTCCCTCTCTCTCTGACCCTCCCCTGCTCACGCTGTCTCTCTCTCCTAGAAATAAATAAAAATATTTAAATTAAAAAAAAAAGAAAATCCTCGGGGAAGGGAGGTGATGGCCCCTAAGGCTCTTTATGTCTCCAGGGAATGTGAAAATCTTGTGTTTGAAGCTCAGGGCTATTATTTTCTGCTTACTTCAGAGAACAAGACTGGAGACTTGGGATTTTATCTCTGAGACTGTGAGCATCACAAAACTCACCTTCCTGAAGAAGGTTAAACAATATTATTTGATCGTGAGAAGCTCTCAGAATTGAGAGCGAGTATGGAGACTTCTTAGATCATATTTTCTGGGAAAGAGGCTCTGAGACTGAGATTTGTATGCAGGAGGCTCACCGGGGAATGCTCTTGGGAATGGTACCTGTCAGGGACAGATGGAGACAGGACCAGACACAGGGCTTCAGCCTGTCTTTCAGAGATCACCATTGGGAGCTCTCTGGAGCTGGGATAACCCTCGGGAACCATCTCCAAAGAACAAGACAAGTGGGTCAGGCCTTTGTGCCCTTCACTGCCCAGTCTTGGTTGCAGGTTCCCTTGGGAGAGACAGGTGGCTCCCTGAAGGCTTCCCGAAGGAGGGAGTTCAGCTCTGAGGTCCAGGCAGCTCCCTATGGCATCCACCATGGGAGACACTATTACTGGCATAAGAGATGCCTGGAATTGAAGAGAGGAAATGTGAAATGTAAGTAGCTGGGGGCTTCAAGAGAAGTTGCTGTTAGAAAGGCAACACGCTGGCTCTTAGGTAGGACATTCTCTCCAGCTGTAGCCAGACCCAAGTGTCACTTAGGGATAAAGCAACCATGAGCAGAAGAGAGAACCAATTATGTGTTCATAAGGACAAAGATTGATTCCGTCAGAAATACCCAAGGAGAAGTAAAAGTGGGTGTTTGCAAGCATGGTATGGAACTGGGCCCCGGCCAGCACAGCTGTGGCATGTGTGAGGGTCTGCAGGGGTGGATCATGGCATGAGATCTGGCTTGGCCACTTCCTGGACATGAGACCACTTCCCCAGGCCTCAACTTCCTCATCTGAAACATGATGGTGGAACAGAAATAGCCCTGAGGCCTCTGTCATCTCCATACCAATAATTCTGCATCTTAATCCACATTGTTAGCAAGAAAACATGATTACAAAATGGATGACTTGGTAATTACTTTGCTTTCTGCTGGTAAGATAAATTTTATGGCAATGCTTTCTTTGCATTATTCATTTTCTTTGTGACTTGCTAGTTAAAATGCTGACAGATTTCTCTTGTATTATTGAGGGTTTTATTTCTTGTTCTTTTTAACATTTCACATTTCTACTCTATTTCTCAATTTCTTGAGGCTGGGATCTGGTCTCTTGTTCACTATACAATCCTTGGCGAGTGTCTCTCACATGCTAGATATATCAGTTACGTTTTATTATGGATCAACTCAGGCTAACATAAAGAGAAAAAGGAAGTAGTTGAAAGGATATCATAAGACTCATAGAATCTATGGGCATCTGGGCAAAAGACAGGAACTAAGGACCTTTTGGAAGACTAGGGAATGGAAATCAGCAGTAAAGAAACTATATCCTGTATGGCCCCACCTAAATCCCACCACAGGGACAAATGAACCCCAAGCCTTCATTCTATGCATTATCTCTTGCTTCAAGTTCAAATTTGGAAGTGAGACTTCTAATTGGCTGAGCTTAGAACTCACACCTGCCCTCTGTGCACCGCTGTGCATTTCTCTGTAGGAATCTCTCTGTCGGGGCGGGGAAGGAAAGGTTCCCTTGCTTTGCCTCCCACAGACTTGGGCAGACACAGGGGATTTTCCCATCAACCCAATGATTATAAGATCATTCTCCAAGGAAGCCAGAATGCTTTTAAGAAGGAAAATAGATTCTGGAAACTTCAAAAAAAAAATGACCAAGTTCTGCTCTAACAAGAGGTGAAATAACGTTTTGAGTGGATATGTACTCACACATAAAATGTTGAACAATTTACCTGAAGTAAACAAGATGCCTTACCTTAATATCGATGCATAAGCAAAAGTGTTCTAAATGGTCTACAGGAGTTAGCATTTCACCTTTAGTCCTGATATGTGCCCGATATCTAGACTTTCCATAGTTGAGTTTGAATCTGTAGTTTAAACTGGAACATCTTAACTCGAAAGAGAATATTCTTCACAGTTGGGCACCAACTTACCTCATTCCAAACTTATTTCCCATTACTTCTCTACATGAATATTACACTCCAGACAAACACAGCACTTTGCTGATTACATCTGCATAGTTTCATCCTCATTTCATGTGTTTTTTCCAGAACAAAGGTTTCCATTTTTTAGTGCCCCCCAGCCCCTCCCCACCTGAGCCAGGAATCTATTCTTTCTTCATCCTACCTTAGAAATTTACATGTATTTCTTGTTGGTTTTTATCATTATGGAGAATTAAAGTTACTTATATGCAGGTGCTATCTCCAATTTAGTTTATGCTATAAAGTTCCTAAGTATAGGAACTCTGTTGGATATACACATATACACAACAAAGTGCATAAAACATGTAGGTTGAGTTTAATAATAGTTACAAACACCAATAGAGACACCATCCAAGTCAGGAATAGAACAGAAGCCTCCATTTATCCATTCCATGCATTCTGTTTGTATCTGTTCGTAGTTTATTTTATTTTTACATAACAATTGAAAAATGGCTGAAAGAATTGAAAAAAAAAACTGCACAAAAGTGTGTTTAACTTCATCAGCAATTCAAATTGACATAATTTAAGAGCCCAGTAATCCCAAGTATTTGGCTGTGGAAACTCACACATTGTGGGTGGCAGTAGAGACTGGTACAACTACTTTAGAAAATAGTCTCCCTTTATTTATCTCTGGCTCAGCAATTCCATGTTCAGATAAATATACTCTAACTGAGGACTGATGAGTGGGGGGGCGGTGAGATGGGCATGGAGGAGGGCGCTGTGGGGATGAGCACTGGGTGTTATATGGAAACCAACTTGACAATAAACTATTTGTAAAAAAAATTTAATTTAATGTAATTAAAAAATATATATATATATATCCTAGAGAATTGAATGCATGTGTGTACTGAGACACATGAAGGAAAGTTCACATCCGCATTGTTCATCACTACCCCAAACTGGAGATAAGTAAAGACATGAACCATAGACTGAATAACTCAATTTTGTGTTTTTCTATTGGGCTGTCTATATTTTTCTCACTGAATTGTAGGAAGTTTCAATATATGTATATATTCACATACATACACACACAGGTGCAGACACTAAAATTTTGCTGGGTAAATATACTACAAAAACTTATACTCACCCCCCCAACCCCCCCGCACACACTCCTTATGAAATAATCACAGATCAACAACTGAGAAATCTCATGTTATGAATAGGAGGTGAGGTTCTTGGCCTTGGATACGGGTATCTGAGTGGTCGGATCCTACAGAAGTTTCGCTACAACACTGATTTCTCTGTAAGGACACAACTGCTCTCGTAGGTCCAGGCTCTTCAACCAGTCAGATGGGAGCAAATCCTAATTGTCTGCAGAAGTAATGGACTGAGGAGTTGGTGGTAAGCTTCTGCCAACAGAAACTCTCACCATGTGCATCCCATCTCCATTCCTGGGTTCAGATGGGTCCCTGCTGGTCAGAAACTCCCCATTCAGCTCTGCTAATGATTTCATTATCAGTAGCAATGATTACTAATTGTCATTAGTAAGAGGGTAGCAACTCTAAAAATGCTTTCCTGTCCATTACCTACTTTGACCCTATGACACCCTTGAGGAAAGCATAGTCTGCTACTACCCCCACTTTGACGAGGAGGAAATCAGCTCAGAGATAAGTGACTTATGACAGTTTCACAGCTAGTAAGTGGTAGAGTTTGGACTAGAAGTTAAATCTCCTATGTTGGAATTCCGGGCTCCTTCTACATCATCCCTTCAGAGCTTGGCTCAAGTTCCCCTTCCTCCAAGGAGTTTTTCTTGCTCACAAGATTCTGTCTCATCTCTGAAGGGTTCTTATTATTCTTTTCTATACTACTCACTTGACAATGATCACAAAGCCTTGAATTGCCATCTACCTAGAAATACATGTCTTATTTTATCTGTATGGTTTGCAAGGTGCTTCCAAAGTAAGAATGGTGTTGTCTATGGCCAGATTCCTTCACAGACCTCATACCGTGCCTTTATTGCAGCTTATGCTCAGTGTCCAATAAACATTGGCTGAGGCTTGCTCACCCTGTGGGCTGTAGCATTCAAAGAGTCAGTGCCAACTCTCAAAGCTGAAAACAAATGTGCTCTGATCCATTCATGTTCCATAGAGTATAGGAAAAATTCCTGCCGACAAAGTTATTGAATCCTGAGTCATTAATCTCAAAGTGCATTGTACCAGTGCCCATGTATACAGGAAGATTTGCTTTGTTGGTGTAGGAATTATATCTTACGGTCTTATATTTGTTTGTATTCTCCACAGTGCCTTTCCACGTGGCAGGGACTTATCACGAAAGGCCGTCTATAAATGATTTACACATGAAATAAGTCCTTTGTTCAAACTTACTAAAATATAAGGTGACTTGTTCTTTCTCAGAGAATTGGGCAGGGGAGACAAGACTCATGTTCAAATCTTGGCTCCTCTTGTTAACAGTAGGCAGGCAAGCTACCTTCTCAAAGCTCTGGCTTCCTCAACTGCAAAACTGAAGCACAAAATACTACCTTGTGGTGAACGGTGAAAGCAAAAATGTAAAAATGCCTTTTGACACATCAAGAATTTTATAGAATACAAAGGATGAATAAGAGTCTAGTAAGACTTAGTTCTCTGTGAGTTGAAACAAGTTAAACTGTGGGAATCAGGGTTGTCAGCTCTAAAATGAGAGGGTTGGTCTAGATTATTTTTAAAGGCTCTTTGAAGGCTAAAGTGTTATGACTTGTAATGTTAGCTTCAATGGTCAAAGACTTTTAATATTTTAATTTTCCTTTCCCCATACCCAAAGATAAACAAGCCATCTAATACACAGAAGGAGCCTCATATTTGGAATAACTCAATCATGAATCATTTTCTGAAGGAGTAATCTATCCTGATATAAATAATCATCTTGATGATGTGTTTTCACTTTCTGTTTTTGGCCATTTTAAGAAGGGAAGTCTTCCTGTGCCATTACTCTCTTGAGCTACAAGCCTTACTCGGTGCCTCCCTATTCAATTCATCAGATCATCCCTGCAGGGAGAGGGTGGGTGTTATTAATAACCAAATGGGCATTTAGTCTCCTTTTGACAGATCTCCCATGTGGAAGTGAAAAGCTCCCCACAGGAATGTGGATTCTCTAAATAATGTCTTGCCGGCGACAAGCCATCTCCTTCTGAATAACTTATGGAAATGAATACTCATGTGATATCAGCTTGAAATGTGCGTGATGTGGAATTGAGAGCCTGGAAGAAAGGAAATTAGGCAATGGATGGAAATAAAAGCTTGGACTTGGATGGGGTGGAGAGAGGGAGGGAGCGCAGAAGCCAAAAGTCAGGGGCACCTGAGTGGCTCAGTTGGTTAAGCATCCAACTTTGGCTCAGCTCATGATCTCATGGTTGGTGTGTTTGAGGCCCATGTAGGGTGAAGCTTGCTTCAGATTCTGTGTCTCCCTCTCTCTCTGCCCCTCCCCTGCTTCCACTCTCCCTCTTAAAAATAAACAAACATTTCAAAAAAAAAAAAGAAAGAAAGAAAACAAAAGCAGAGAGCACAAGATAGCTAGGTGACAACTTACACAGGAATCTCTGCTGGATCAAATATGCACTCATCACGCTGGGCACATCCACATACTTTATCTCATGTCATGTGAACAATTGACTCTGCATGTTGGGTTCAAAGAGGTCATAGGCCTGATAAGAGTAAGGATTTTTATCTAGTTCTTGTCACTAGAACTAGTGTTCTCTTATACCCATCTGCAGTCAACTGTAACTCTAGTTTGGGAGGGATTCCATGGTAAAGAGAAATCTATAAGCATCAGACCTGTCACTCATACTTTTCTGTCTAAACTGAGGTGTGGAGGCACAAAGAAACACACCCAGAAATACATCTTACTGTGTAATGTACCTGCTATGATATACAAACCTTAGAATTTGATTTTTCATAGGGGCCTACTGGCTTAGTGATGAGGAAAGTTCTTGGTTGGGTTGAGATAGAAAGGGGTTGAGAAGAAAAGAAAGGAGAAGAAGAAAAGGAGAAAAGAAAACGGGAGGTGGAAAAAGAGGAACAGAAAGAAGAAAGGAGTGCCTGGGTGGTTCAGTCAGTTAAGTGCCTGACTCTTGGTTTCAGCCCAGGTCACAATCTCACAATTCATGAGTTCAAGCCCCATATTGGGCTTCACACTGATGGTACAGAGTCCACCTGGGATTCTCTCTCTTCTTCTCTCTCTACCCCTCCCCTGCTCTCTGTCTCTTTCAAAAAATAAATAAACTTAAAAAGAAAAAGAAAACAAAGAAGAGGAAAAGAAGCCAATTATATTGATCAAATAGGAAAAGAAGCTGAGTTCAGACCAAAAGGCACTCAGATAACTACTCCCAGACCCACTTCCCAATCTGGGCACCCTTGAGCTCTGTGGCTTCTGTAAGTCACCGAGAAGGCTCCTATATGAAATGGATGTTGGCTTTTAAAGACTGTTCTTCTATGTGTGTTGCTCAGTAGGCCACTCTGCTGGGGAGTTGGGAAGGGGCTGGAGGACAAAGGAGGCAGATCCAGGGAGTCAAGATCTTGGATCCAGGAGAAGCTCCTGGTCTCTTCGGGTGGTGGTGGCCATGCACCAGAGGAAGCTTCTTCTAAAGGTCAATCTCATTCCCAAAACTCCCTTTTTGCTCTTCTTGCCACAAGATCCACCATCAACTCTCCTCCGTCAGAGGCTGCCCTGTGCAGAATGAGTTTGGTAATCTCAAAATGGATTTGACTTCCTAAGTTCTCTGATTTAGCCCACCAAGATCTCTGTTTTTCACATTTAAAATAAAAATTCTTTTTAAAATTGTTTTTGAGATCTTGATGTCATAAAATATGTAGTGACTTAGACTAGTTGTGGCTATAAACACTACCAAGCCATTGATACGTGAGAAGTAAAATTAATCACCGCTTCCCACAAACGCGTTTGTTAATACCATCCCTCACACACAAAATAAGACCTGA
Organism: Proteles cristata cristata; assembly: GCA_017311185.1. Lineage (NCBI taxonomy): Eukaryota > Metazoa > Chordata > Mammalia > Carnivora > Hyaenidae > Proteles > Proteles cristata. Next base: position 4,484,108 of record JAESUZ010000174.1, on the reverse strand, counting down.
AGGTGGACTTGGGCTACGCGCCACTATGCCATTCCCATTTATGAGGTAAATTTCTATAGGCTTCTTTATTCTTGTAGCATCTAATTACAGAACATCGGAATGCAACAGGGATCCAGAGGTGCACTGAATTATTGAAAAAACAGAAGTCAAGAGGGCATAGAAAGCTATTAGGTATATTCATGATAGATTCACCAAACTTAAAGGTGCTAGAAATGCAAGCATTTAATTCAGAAGACAAATCTCCTCTTTTATAGCCCTTGGGAGAAAAAATACTTTCTCCTCCAAACCTTCTGCAAGATTTGGTAATTATGTTAGACAAAGGCCAAAAGCATAGAACAGAGTGCAAACTCTCTCAAGAAAGATATGTTTATTCAGGTTTAAGTTTAAACAGCTTATCTTAAACTGTTACATACAAAGGTGGCTTATTGTTTTGTTTTGTTTTTTAACCAAAGTTGTCCCAACGCAGTAGCAGAAGGAGACTGAGAATACAAAGATACTCCACGGATTAGTAAACAGGAATGTGGGTTGGAAGGATTGAAGTCCGGATCATCTGACTCTAGGTCCAGTGCCCTGTCCTTTGAGTGAAAACTTTCTCTGAGACATTATTAAAAATAATAAAACATCCTTTGTCTGCAGTAGAAACTTTAACTTTCAAACCCATGGACCAAAGATGAAAAGCATAATGCGGTGCATTTCAAATGATAAGCATTCCATAACAAAGATATGATCCTTACACCAAATTTTAATAGTGAATGGAAATTTCTTCCAATTAAAAATAAGGAGGGGGAAAGCCAATGCATTGGGTTTAGGCTTTGATCTTTTGCTTTGAATCACATCAAGAAACTAGTGCAAGAAGGGTTTAAATGTCCCATGTTGCTATTCACTAAATATAAGACCATCTCCCCAAGTGGGATTTTAAAGTGCTGCTTTTGTGATTTCTCCTAGGGGCAGAAGTAACCACTGTTCTTGGAGAAGAAAGAACCAAAATTTGCCAAACCTCAGAGTTCAATGGCATCTAGGTCTGAGGGAAGATTTATCCCTCCAGTTACCTGTCTACTTCCTACTCACACTTAGCGACTGAGGACAAAGTTTGTTGAGTATTTTCCAGAGAGCATTTTTTACTTCTTTGTTCCTAAGGCTGTAGATCAAGGGGTTCAGCATGGGAATGACCACCGAGTAAAACACAGAAGCGATTTTGTCCGTGTCCATTGACTGGCTGGAGCTGGGCTGTAAGTACATGAAGATGATAGTTCCATAGAAGATGGTGACAGCAGTGAGGTGGGAAGCACAGGTGGAGAAAGCTTTCTTCCGTCCTTCAGCAGAATGCATCCTTTGAATGGCAACATATATGAAGAGGTAAGAGATGAGGATGACCAAGAGGGTGAAGAAGACATTGAAGCCCACGATGCAGAAGACAACCAAGTTGTTGATGCGCGTGTCGGAACATGAGAGAGTTAATAGCGGAGGAATGTCGCAGAAGAAATGATTAACTTCATGAGAACCACAGAATGAGAGTCTAAAGGTGTTTGCTGTGTGGATGGAAGCATTGAGGAAGCCGCAGACATAGGAGCCAGCAGTCAAGAGGGCACACACACCTGCTGTCATGGTGGTGGTGTAATGGAGTGGCCTACATATAGCTGCATGGCGGTCATAGGCCATGGAGGCCAGGAGGTAGCACTCGACAGTGGCCAAACCAACAAAAAAGAAGAACTGAGCAGCACAGCCATTGTAGGTGATGACTTTATTCCCCGAATGCAGAGTGGCCACCATCTTAGGAGCTACAGCTGATGAGTAGCCCAGGTCTACGAAGGAGAGGTTACTGAGGAAGAAATACATCGGAGTGTGGAGGTGGAGGTCTGCCTGGATGATCACCATCATCCCCCCATTCCCAACCAGAGTGATGAGGTAGATGAACAAAAATACTAGGAGGAGGGGCACCTGAAGATTAGGGTCATCTGTCAGTCCCAAAAGGATGAACTCTGTTGCTTCTGTGCTATTCTCCATAAGGGTCAACTTGAATTTCACCTGGTGATTAAAGAAGAGGCAGTGAAAATGAGAAGAAAGGATAGGAGAGATGATGGGATGGTATAAAAATAGTGAACTAATATGTGTTGAAAATGTATGAGGTGTAAGGCACGTGCAAGACTCTTCCATTATATGATAGCACTTAACCCTATGAGGTAGGTGCTACTATACCCATTTTACTGATGAGAAAGTTAAGGCCAGAGGAGTTTAATATTGACCCAACTAACCCAATTTAAGAATTAAAGGTCACACCTTTATATTTCTGAGCCTGAAGTCCCATACACTCAGAACTTAAATTATTCTACCCGTTAATATCATATAAAACAAATTATGAGGAGTCTAGTAACATAGTTTTTAAGATTTTATTTAAAATCTCTTTTTAAAAATAAAAAAGAGAACAATGTGAAGTAAAATGTCTAAATCCCTCATATCTTATCTTCTTATTCCACCCCCAAGAATATAGGCTCCAAGGAGATTTCCTAACATTGTCTGTGCACATATGATTAAATGGCAGGAATCACAGAAATCAGAATACTGGCTTACTAAATGTTAAGCCTTACTCGGAGTTAACTCATTTAACCCTCACACCAACTCTGAGTTTGTTTCTGTTCTTTTCTTCCTTTTACACAAGGAGAAATTGCAGCATGATACAACCCCACTCCCTCATTTCCCGTTTTTCACCTTTATATACAATACTCTGCGATAGAGTGTTTTGCCCTGTTTCATAGATCAGTTCCGGTTGGCAGTATATATTAGACTTGGTCTCCCTTTTCTGGCTACTATCTACTCCTAAAATCTAGTAGCTTGTAGATGGGACTGGAGAGCAATAATAGTAATATTGATAGAAACTATTGTCCAAAGTCACAAAACTAGTAAATGGAAGCAGAATGAAAGACCTGGTCTGTCTGACGTTAAGTCCTGAGATCTTAATTACAACACTTAATGTCTTTATGAGTTTATTCTTCTACAGTAATTCAATTGACATTTATGCATTTGCATGGAAATACAGATGTCTTCACCTCCTTTCAGAAACCTTTGTTATTGATCCTGGTTACAATGAAGTCCTCCCTTCTCTGCTCTCAAAGCACCAGAGTCGGGCTTGATTATCACACAATTACTTGGGCAACCACTCAGCTCCGTAACTATCTGCAAGGCTCTTGGGACCCCTGTCTTCATCACCTCTCGCCCACCCCGCCTACTAAGGCCCCTAGGCGCACTTAACTAAATATTTGATGATTGGAGTAGAACATCAACAACAAAGTGTTTAAATATTTTTCATGCTACCTAACTCCACAACAAACAGCTTATTATTCTGTCTAGCTGGACCCACGTTTCCTGCCAGAATATTAGCTCAGACCTGTGGTATGAACAATATGGAAGAATAACAGTGCAAACGGAGCCGGCAGACCTGGAGAGGGCTTGTGTCCTGATTCCAGTGTGCGGTCTCTTTTTCCTGTTGTTCTCCCTCAGCCTGATGTGTTTCCGGGCTTTTCCTGGAAGAAAAGCAGGGGAAGAGCTCAGACAAGGGAGAGGAAACAAACGTGGAAGGAGAGGAAGGGAGAACTGAGGAATGAGGAGGGGAAAAGGTCTCAGCTTTGCTTGACCTTGGCTTACCTTGGAAAGAAGCTGCAGTCATCAGATTGAGGACCCTTTTCTATTTTATTTTATTTTGTTTATTTTATTTTATTTTATTTTATTTTTTAGTACAGGCAATACACAGCTTTACATTAATTCCAGGTGTACAGCACAGTAACTCAATAATTCTGTGCATGATGCTATGGCTCACCACCAGGAGCAGCCTTTTTGCCACCAGCCAACAAGAAGACAGCCCAGCCTGTCCTGTCTGGGTGAGTGTTACACACGCCAGTACTGTGCAGCAGGTGAAATGCTGTTGCACAGGATCCACTCCTTGCTGTCCCGTGTGCCCCCTTTATAAACAATGTTCCAGTGACTATCCTGCACGCGGCTCCTCACGCCTTTCCTTTTCTTTAGGATAAATCCTAGTTTGTAGTTGTATAGTTTTCATCTGCTTTTGCTTATTGGTAGATTCCCATCCAGGAATGGGCCAGCTAACTTTCAACCAGCAGCACTTTCCATTACATTCATCCAAAAGGATCTTTGATTTTTTTTCTTTTGACTTTTGCCATGTGCTTGTTCTCTATAAGTTAGTGATCATAATAGCCTATAATCTGGGACAGGCAATTTCTTGATCTTATATATTAAAACCTGAGGTATGTGGTGCCCCCTCAAGATCTCACAATTACTTAATTGCAATATCTATGCAATGCTCCTGAGCAGGATTCTTACCCTCGGCGCTATTGACGTTATAGGCTGAACAGTTCTTTGGATGCAGGTGGGACGAGGGGGCAAGGGGCAGGCTATCCTGTGAGGTGTAGGATGTTGAGCAGTATCTCTGGCCTCTACCCACTAGATGCCAGTAACATACTGCTTTCCCCAGTTGTGACAACCAGCAATGCCTCCAGACACTCACAAATGTCCCACATGTTCCCAGGGGGAGGGGGGGAAGGGGAGGGCGTGCAACAGTTAAGAACTAATCTTCTAGAGTTTATAAAACTCTATTTGTATTCACTTCTTCATCTAATTACAATTCCATGAGTCATGTATATTATACATTTTATTATATATATAATATATATAACATACCTATATAATGTTTAATACACCCATATTCATGTACAGGTAAACACATGAAGAAACTAAGACTTAGAGAGATAAAGTGGCTAGTTCAAGGTTGGGAGATCCAGGCAAATACTGCTGCTCACTGGTGGGGGAGACCAGGAAGGGAACTCTGCTTACTAAGCACTATTACCCTTTGATTAACAAGATATTCACCTAAACCAACCTCTGCCCCAACCCAATAGAGGATAACCAACCTGGAAAAACTCCAAGAATGAAAGGCAGCTTACTGAGTGTGGATGCAGAATTCTATTCCAAAGCATCTTCCCAAAACATTTGCTTGATCAGTGTCCTTGGTTAGAACCAACCATTGGATTATATTCACCCAAGCTATAGGTATAACTTCTACCAGTTATCGCATGCTCTTTATACTGAACTGCCCCAGACTGCCCTCTTCATATGTTAGCAATTAATATTCAAGGCATTTTCTATGTTCTCATGATGGACAACTCTTTCCATTTTGCATTGCAGTCACTGTTGGTAAATGTGTCTGGATCCAGAGCAGCAAAGAGAAATCAGGAGCCGTCTTTTTTTTTTTTTTTAATGTTTTATTTATTTCTAGGAGAGAGAGAGAGGGACAACGTGAGCAGGGGAGGGTCAGAGAGAGAGGGAGTCACAGACTGAAACAGGCTCCAGGCTCTGAGCTGGCAGTCAGCACAGAGCCCGACGCGGGGCTCGAACCCACGAATTGTGAGATCATGACCTAAGCGAAAGTCGGACGCTTAACCGACTAAGCCACCCAGGCGCCCCTGGAGCCGTCTTTTGCCCAGAGCCATCCCTGAAGGGTTGCAAGGCCTGAACCCAAACCCCATTGCTGCTCCCACCACTGTATTTCTCTTTCCCAAGTCCTGAAAGGTCTAAAATAAATATCAGAAGGAGACTGGCAAGAATAAAGACATTTTTAAATATTTGAAGATAATATAGAATAGACCACTTTATTTAATAAATAATGACCAAGGAAGTATGTTGAAAACTGAAAAACATTCCAACTTAAAGAATTTTAGAAGCTTAAACCACCCGGATAGATGGTCTAGAAATAAAAGTTTTCATCACAATTGTTTCTAAAGGGGTTTGAAGACCCACTCCTGGCCATCCCGCCCCATTTTGGGAGTTCCAAAGAAGATTCTCAATGGAAAATTACTAGACTGGGTTTCATAAAAAAAGAAATAAAGTCTGTCACTGTTTGTGCATCATTATTCACTGCCCAGACTGGTGCCAGACACACAGCACAATATTACTTATTTATATTTGTTGAATGAATGAGCCGACTAGAAGCTCAACAACTGACTTAGAATGATAGTTTTTAATGCTTACTAGCTGTGAAACTGTAGGCAAGTCAATTTCTCTCTATCAGTAGAAGATTAAGTAAGATAAGATATGGAAAAATCCAACCACTCTGTGGTCTGTGGTGGGTGCTCAATACAAACTAATTTATTTCTTTTTCTATTAAGCTATTGGTCATTCATATGAACATGGCTGCTGAGTTTTATTAACACCAGTTGGTATCAGTATTCTATCTGTCAATGACTATGTCAGTTTCTGTTTAAGCAAGGTGAGCCAAAATTACCTAGGGGAGGCTCATTCTGTTTCCATTTTTTATGAGATGTGGCAGAGGAGAATGAAGAAAATAAGACTTCAGGGTCATTTTTTATGCCATTTCTGAGCCCCTTTCTCCTAGACAGACCCATTATTTTCACCCACGGTGTGAAGAACGCTGTTTGGAAAACATCAGGGAAAATATACCTGGTTCCTGGGGAATTATGAGATCTCAATTCAGAACTGCCTTCAACTATCAGACTTCTTGAATCTGAAAAAAAGAAAAGCAAAGCTGTTTAGTCTCGGAGAACCTCAGATTTCAAATAGTAAAAGATTTCCTCAGACGAAGTGTAAAGACAATTCTGCAACTTTTATAGTTTGTTTCAGAGCCTAAGTGAGTCATACCAAACTGGGAGGGGCTGGGGCCAGCCTGGAACTGACAGTCATACAGATTTGGGATTCCCTGGAGGGACATACCCTAAGGTCTCAACGGTAACTCAGTGTCATGCAAACAGGCAATCAAAACACCACTTTCCTGAGGGATTAAAATGTTGAGGGGATATTGAAGAGAGTTTAGGCCCAGGGGGAGCCCCAGTTCTTCAAGCACAGGCTAAAATGACTGACTTCAAGTTCCATCAAAAATGTCTTCAAAGGAGACAGAAGGTCCCACTGTCCCTCCTCAGCCCACAGATTTCTTATGAGTACTGGGATTTGGCTCTTTTCTCTGCTACATGGGGAGACCGTTTTAAATGCCAAATACAGATGATAAACATCAGAATCACCATTTTGCCTAAACTCAGCATGGGCTGAAGAACCCCAAGTTCCAAGGAACTTTGTGGATCAAAACAATTTCAGGAAAATATTTTCCTCAATCCAACTGGTTTCAATTGAGTTTTAACATGGAGCTAATGAAAAACAAAGGATTCTATTTCAGCCCCTACTGAGTTATCAGATAATGGGTGCTTCGTATGGTTCAGGCCCTTGTTTAAGTACGTGGGTGTTATTTCACTTAAGGTTCCTACAACTCTACCAGAAATGTATTGCTTTTCCCATTTTACAGATATGAAAACTGGTATATATCTTGCACCTAGTCCTGAAGCTCCGATAGAAGGAACCAGGGCTCCTTGGAGAAATTATTGGATTTAGAACTAGAACAGGAAATATGCCAGACAAACATTGAGCATCTTGTAGTTCCAGAAAGAGGGGACTTACTTGTCTGTCGGACTCAAAGTCTATATACTTCTACACAGTGCCATACTGCTCCTTTGGGAGTCAATGGGGAAGAGTAAGGATGTTCTCAGAATCTAGCAAAGGGTCCCATTTCTCATAAGCTTTCACAAATGTGTGTTCCAGTAAAGTCAGCTACATGGGTGAAGCTTATTTACTTTTTTTTTTCATGAAAAATGTTTTCAGGGAAAAATCTCCAATTAGAACAAATTTAAAATTTTGTTGATACAAAAAAAAAAAATAATAAGTAGGCAAGTAGGTAGCAAGTTAGGTCAAATGAGGCCAAGGAGTTTTTGCACCACTCTTGGAATTTCATAGCATCAAATCTCCTGATCCACACATTCAACTCTGAGAACTAGGTGTCCTCTGCAATATTTTATTTGATCAACACAGCAACCAAGGGGAAAATAGAGAGAAGAAGAGGGAGAGAATAAGACAGAGGGAGATGGAAAAGGAAAGAGAAGAGAGAAGAAGGGCAAGAAGAAGAAAGGAGAGAAAGAAGAAGGAGGAGGAGGAGAAGGAGAACCAGGAGGTGAAAAAGGTGGAGAAGGAAGAAAAGAAGAAGAAGGAGGAGGAAGAAAAAAGCAAATAAGAAATAGGAGGAGGTGGAGGAGATGAAGGAGAAGGCAAGGGAGGTAAAGGAGGTGGAGGAGGAGGAGGAGGAGGAAGGGGGAAAAAAGAAGGGGAAGAAGAAAATAAACACAAGGGGAGGAAAGCAGAGAAAACTTCACTTGTAGGATCAACATTAACAACTGAGACCATCTACCAATACATCTGGCTCCATAAAATAATTTAATACTCTCCTTTATCAGTGCTTAATATTCTTTAAAAAGTTATATAGCTGAAAATGAAGACTATTTACATTGTAAAATGGAATGGTCCTGGGTAATGAAGAGCAAGAGACCTAGAATGTGCTGCTTACTGAATGAATAACTCAGATAAATTATGAATCTCTGAGCCTCATCAGTTTCTCACAGCATTAAATGTGTCTTCCTCCTTTTCCCTCAAGAAGGCTCTTAATTCCCCGGGAAGACTTCTGCGTTGATTTCTCTGGCTCCTTCAACAGTTGGTCTCCTCATAAGATTAAATAGTGGCTTCACGTTCTAATAGTTATACCTGGAGGTTTCAGAAAAATGAAGGGCAAGAAAGGGGCCAATTCTGACTTGGGGGTTAGTTCAAACCCAGACAACCATGTCTCTCCATCCATCTTTGAGTTAATGCTGCCACCTTGCGGCCATTTCAAGCCTTTCCTATGATGAGCCATGCCCAGTGGTGCTGGCTGGGAAGGAGAGCCAGTCTTCATTAAGTTCATGGAGGAAACATGCTTTGGACTTAGGTAGAATCAAGAAGCTACTAATCTTTCTAAAAGATTAATTTCAGGTACATATCGTATGTCAGCACTTTGTACGAACTAAGAGATCAATGGGTGTTATGTACACAAGAACCCAGAGCAGGTGCATGGGTTCAAAGCCCAGCTCTCCTCACCAGTGCCTGAAGGCTCATAAAGTCAGCCTCTCCATTCCTCGCTTTCTCATTACAGGGTTGTTGTAAGAATTAATTAAGTTAATGGACGTAAAGTACTCAGAATACTAAGCACCCTATAAATGTGTGCTATTTTGTAAATATCTAATTTTCTCAAGGAATAAACAGACTCACAGAGGTGAAGCGATCTGCCTAAAGCCATGCTGCTGATTAGCAGCATAATTGAAACCCACAGCTCTAAGGCTCCATGTTTGTTTTTATCCATTGATTTCCCTAGAATTTCCTGAGCTTCTGTTGACTCCTCAGCCCCACTCAGGTACCTCAATTCTCTGAGGATGACATCTTCCTCCCCTTTGCTAACAGCGAGGCCATCTAATGTTAACTCCTCATCAGCCTCTCCTTAAATCCATCTAGTCTCCTTCCACCTTCCTATCTCAGAACTTCTGTCCTCTTTTCTTTTTTTTTATTTTTAAATGTTTTTGGGGGTTTTTTTATTTCTGAGAAAGAGAGAGAGAGAGAATGACAGCATGAACAGGGGAGGGTCAGAGAGAGAGGGAGACACAGAATCCGAAGTAGGCTCCAGGCTCTGAGCTAGCTGTCAGCAGAGCCCGACGAGGGGCTCAAACCCACGAACCGTGAGATCATGACCTGAGCCGAAGTCAGATGCTTAACCGACTGAGCCACCCAGGCACCCCTGGCTCTTTTGGGTTCTTTTCACAGAAGTTAATGCAGATAATCTCCAACTATGATGGTTCAACTTAAGATTTTTTGACTTTACTATGGTGCCAAAGCAATACGTGTTCAGTAGAAAGCTTACATTGAATTTTAAATGTTGATCTTTTCCCAGGCTAGTGGCATGCAGTACAATCCTCTCTCATGATGCTGGGTGGTAGTGAGCCACAGCTCCCAGTCAGCCCCTTGATCAAAAGGGTCAACCACCCATCCACCCACAACCATTCTCTACTCGCACAACCATCTGTCTTCCACTCTTAGTGCAGAATTCAATAAATTACATGATATAGGCAATACTTTATTATAAAGTAGGCTTTGTGTGAAATGATTTTTGCCCAACTGAGGCTAGTATCAGTGTCTGAGCACATTCAAGGTAGGTTAAGCCAAGCTGTGGTCTTCAAGATATTACATATATTTACAGTATTTTCAACTTTGGGTTTATCCAGATGTAACCCCATTGTAAATCAAAGATTTCTACCTTTGCTTCTCCCACCAGATGTCCCTCTATCTTTTGCTACCTTGACCTCTGCTGTCAAGGAAGAAATCATCCTGTATAGACAAGTTCATATTAGGATGGAATGTGTGACTCTTTCTAGACTGTAAGCTCCTTGAGGACAGAGAGTGTGTCTGAATCCTCTTAGGCTGCCTCCTGGAAACTAGAGCAGTGCCTGTAGACAGTAAGGACCTACTGAATTATGTAAATCCCATCGGATTCTCTAGTTAGTAAATTGGACAGAGGCATGGAGACCTAGGGCACAGAGATGTCACTTGAGTATCTCACTTAAGGGAAATGTCCTTAACTCAGCAGATGTGGTAGTATTTAAAAACAGCAACAAAAAGGGGCGCCTGGGTGGCTTAGTCGGTTAAGCATCCGACTTTCGCTTGGGTCATGATCTCGTGGTTCGTGGGTTCGAGCCCCGTCGGGCTCTGTGCTGACTGCCAGCTCAGAGCCTGGAGCCTGTTTCAGCCTGTGACTCCCTCTCTCTGACCCTCCCTGCTCACGCTGTCTCTCTCTCTCTAGGAAACAACAACAACAACAACAACAACAACAACAAAAAAGAAAGGACCATGTGCTTCATTAAGAATAAAAATGGAGGGGCGCCTGGGTGGCTTAGTCGGTTAAGCGTCCGACTTTCGCTTAGGTCATGATCTCGGGGTTCGTGGGTTCGAGCCCCGCGTCAGGCTCTGTGCTGACTGCCAGCTCAGAGCCTGGAGCGTGTTTCAGTCTGTGACTCCCTCTCTCTCTGACCCTCCCCTGTTCACGCTGTCTCTCTCTCTCTCTCCAAGAAATAAATAAAACATTTAAAAAAAAAGAATAAAAATGGAAAATTATTGATTTGTAATTTTATAAACCTGGAGGCTTATTTGTTAGTGAAAAATAAAAAGAAAGAGTTGAAGTTGGTGCCTTGACATATATCTCCAACCTCTGAAAAGAAAACCAACATCCATCTTCTGTATCACAGCATATTTGCATATATAAACACCTAGAAGATGGACCATCCTCATTCCTAAGGATAACACTCTCATCTAGGTTCCTGCCCCCACCTCACCTGCCTCTTCCAGAACCTGATCTAATCAAGTGTTCATCTTAAATCTTCATATTCCTCTCAATATTCACCTTAAGCTCCAGCATCTCCACTGCTGTGATCTTCTTCCTCTCAGCACACAAACATCTAAAGAATACTTCTCTACTCAGGTCACTTTTAGAGCTACCTTTCTAATGCACCTTTCCTTTCCACAAAACATCTCAGAAGATCTCTGTATTTAATAATCGCTTATATATTGGGGGACCGGGATCGCTCAATAGGTTAAGCATCCAACTTGAGCTCAGGTCAGTATCTCACAGTTCATGTTGGACTCTGTGCTGACAGCTCAGAGCCTGGAGCCTGCTTTGGATTCGGTGTCTCCCTCTCTCTCTGTCCCTCCCCTGCTCACATTCTGTCTCTCTCAAAAATCAGCAAACATTAAAAAATATTTTTTAAAGAATCTCATATATTGGCTCCCTCTATTTTTATCTTATTGTTTCTTCCCTTCCTCTATGTTCATCTGTTTTGTTTCTTAAATACCACATGTAAGTGAAATCATATACTTGTCTTTCTCTGACTTATTTCACTTAGCATAATACCCTCTAGTTCCATCTATGTTGTTGCAAATGGCAATATTTCTTCTTTTGGATCACCAAGTAATATTCCATTGTATGTGTGTGTGTGTGTGTATATATATATATATATATATACATACCACATTTTCTTTATCCATTTATCAGTTGATGGAAATTTGGGTTCTTTCCATAATTTGGCTATTGTCAATAGTGCTGCTATAATCGTTGGGGTGCATGTGCCCCTTCAAGTCAGCATTTTTGTATCCTTTGAGTAAACACCTAGTAGTGCAGTTGGTGGGGGGGGGCGCTTAATGGGTGATGAGCATTGAAAGTGCACTTGTTGGGATGAGCCCTGGGTGTTATGTGTCAGTGGTGAATTACTGGGTTCTACTCCTGAAACCAATACTACACTGTATGTTAACTTGAATTTTGAAAAATAAATTATGTACTCTAAAAAAAGCCTCAAAAGGGAAGTTCGTGTTGACAGAATGAATGAACAAATGATCAAAAATCAAGTGATGCTGCACCAGGTAACAGAACCAGCAAGCAGTGGAGCTGGGATGGAAACCCACACCCAAAGTCAAGACCCATATCACAAAGTCTTCCCCACCTTTTGCCTACAATCCAAATACATCAGTCCCAAGTGAAGCATGACTTAGTGTGTTACCTCAGAGAAAATGGGATTACCGCACAACAAGCAGAAATTATTATATTCTATAAATATGTTGGTCCAGACCATGGAGGCCAACATGAATATCATTTCAACGATTGATCACCAAGATGCAGCTGAGATCTTTCTCCAGCAAATAACATCTCAGGTTGCTAATGTGGAAAAAGGAATGGTTATTTTGGAGAAGAATGAATTTTCATCCTTCAAAGCAGGAAGTGAGAAAATAAAAACTGGAATTTCATGTGTAAAAAGAACAAGTAATGGATGAAGCAATCAAAATCTGAATAGGATAGCAAATTCTACTTCGGTCTAGAAAGAAGCAGAGTAAAAAAAAAATGTATTTATTGAATGAAAGGAAGCTTTGAAAGTGAGGACATAAATGGTGGCATTTCATGCCAAGCAAGATGGGGCCCTCATCCAGATAGACAGGACTATAGACCCTGAGGTCGCTGGCCTCAAAACCATTCTTGAGTTACACAAGGCTTGATAGTATTGAAGATTTAGCAGGTCTGTATTTACATGTCTAACAGGGGCTCTGAAATTTTATCACCTGGGGACATAATAAAGCATCTATTAAAAAAACAAAAGGAAGACCAAAATTTGCTCATCGGTGAGTTTGTGATTAGCTAACAGTTTGTGATTCACTAGCTGGTCATCAGAAAGCATGAGAAAAAGCATGTAAAATTGTATCTTTGCCACTCTTTTCTTTTAAGTAATGTTTTGGATTGAGTTTTGTCTGCATAAAATTCCTATGTTAAAGCCCTAATCCCGATGTGTCTGTGTTTGGAGATGACTTTATCCTGCAAAGAGGTAATTAAGGTTAAATTAATTTGGAGGATGGGGACTCAATTCAATAGGACTTATAAGAAGAACTGCTAGGGAGGCATGAAGAAGAAAGGCCACGTAAGGGCACAGTGAGAAAGTGGCCATCTAAAAGCCAAAGTGAGGGGCGCCTGGGTGGCTTAGTCGGTTGAGCATCCGACTTTCGCTTAGGTCATGATCTCACGGTTCGTGGGTTCGAGCCCCGCGTCGGGCTCTATGCTGACTGCCAGCTCAGAGCCTGGAGCC